>SJYX01003696.1:0-103167 GCA_006410675.1 Oreotragus oreotragus | reverse complement strand
CTCCAGTATTTTGGCCACCTCATGCGAAGAGTTGACTCATTGGAAAAGACTCTGATGCTGGGAGGGATTGGGGGCAGGAGGAGAAGGGGACAACAGGAGATGAGATGGCTAGATGGTATCACCGACTCGATGGACGTGAGTTTGAGTGAACTCAAGGAGTTGGGGATGGACAAGGAGGTGTGGCGTGCTGCAATTCATGGAGTCACAAAGATTTGGACACAACTGAGCGACTAAACTGAACTGACTGAATGTATTATTAGATTTGGTTTGCTTTTTAAAATTTTTACTATTCATAAGACTGAAAAAAAAGAGCAAATATTGGCCACAAACAATGAACGAAAGACAAATACAAACAGCAGCTAACATTTCTGAATTTCTAGACTTAAGTTCTAAAAGGATGTCAACACTCAGGACACTATGACATATAATCATGATGTCAATCCCCTCAAAAACAGATCTAGCTCATGAGAAACAGCTTTCTTTTAATAAAAGAAAGGCATTTTTCATGATGGGCAGAGCTCTCCCAAAAGAAAAGCAACACTTGCGATTTATGGAGCCAACAAGAAAGATATTTTAAAAGTGTCCCACTCCTTAATCAGCTATATTACAATGCAAAATATATTAAAAAAAAATTTACGTATCCCACTCCAACAGATGCTCTGCTCATAAGTTTTGCTTTTCATAAATACTTTTAACTTTTTAAAATATTGTTCTTGTTCAGTCACTAAAGGTGTCTGACCCTTTGCAACCCTATGGACTGCAGCATGCCAGGCTTCCCTGTCCATCACCAATTCCCGGAGCTTGTTCATATCATTTCCATCACGTTGATGATGCCATCCAACCATCTCATCCTCTCTCTTCCCCTTCTCCTCCTGATTTCAACCTTTCTCAACATTAGGGTTTTTCTCAGTGAGTTAGCTCTTTGCATCAGGTGGCCAAAGTATCCAAACTTCAGTCTCAGTATCAGTCCCCCTCATGACTATTCAGAATTGACTTCCTTTAGGATTGACTTGCTGGATCATTGAAAAACCAAGAGAGTTACAGAAAAACATCTATTTCTGCTTTATTGACTATGCCAAAGCAAAAAAAAAATTTACGTATCCCACTCCAACAGATGCTCTGCTCATAAGTTTTGCTTTTCATAAATACTTTTAACTTTTTAAAATATTGTTCTTGTTCAGTCACTAAAGGTGTCTGACCCTTTGCAACCCTATGGACTGCAGCATGCCAGGCTTCCCTGTCCATCACCAATTCCCGGAGCTTGTTCATATCATTTCCATCACGTTGATGATGCCATCCAACCATCTCATCCTCTCTCTTCCCCTTCTCCTCCTGATTTCAACCTTTCTCAACATTAGGGTTTTTCTCAGTGAGTTAGCTCTTTGCATCAGGTGGCCAAAGTATCCAAACTTCAGTCTCAGTATCAGTCCCCCTCATGACTATTCAGAATTGACTTCCTTTAGGATTGACTTGCTGGATCATTGAAAAACCAAGAGAGTTACAGAAAAACATCTATTTCTGCTTTATTGACTATGCCAAAGCCATTGACTGTGCAGATCACAATAAATTGTAGAAAATTCTTAAAGAGATGGCAATACCAGGCCACCTGATCTGCCTCCTGAGAAATCTGTATGCAGGTCAGGAAGCAACAGTCAGAACTGAACATGAAACAGACTGGTTCCAAATAGGCAAAGGAGTGCATCAAGGCTGTATATTGTCACCCTGCTTATTTAACTTCTACGCAGACTACATCATGAAAAACGCTGGTCTGGAGGAAGCACAAGCTGGAATCAAGATTGCCGGGAAAAATATCAATAACCTCAGATATGCAGATGACACCACCCTTATGGCATAAAGTGAAGAAGAACTAAACAGCCTCTTGATGGAAGTGAAAGAGGAGTAGGAAAAAGTTGGCTTAAAGCTCAACATTCAGAAAACTAAGATCGTAGTATCTGGTCCCATCACTTCATGGCAAATAGATGGGGAAACAGTGGAAACTGTGACTGACTCTTTTTCTGGGCTCCAAAATCACTGCAGATGGTGATTACAGCCAAGAAGTTAAAAGATGCTTACTCCTTGGAAAGAAAATTATGACCAACCTAGACAGCATATTAAAAAGCAGAGACATTACTTTGAAAAAAGGTCCCTCTAGTCAAGGCTATGATTTTTCCAGTGGTCATGCACGGATGTAAGAATTGCACTATAAAGGAAGCTGAGCACAAATGAATTGATGCTTTTGAAGAGTGGTGATGGAGAAGACTCTTGAGAGTCCCTTGGACTGCAAGGAGATCCAACAAGTCCATCCTAAAGGAGACCAGTCATAGGGGTTCACTGGAAGGACTGATGTTGAAGCTGAAACTCCAGTACTTTGGCCACCTGATGTGAAGTGCTGATTCATCTGAAAACACCTTGATGTTGGGAAAGATTGAGGGCAGGAGGAGAAGGGGACGAAAGAGGATGAGATGGTTGGATGGCATCACTGACTCAATGCACATGGGTTTGGTGGACTCTGGGATTTGCTGATGGATGGTGAGGCCTGGCGTGCTGTGGTCCATGGAGTCCCAAAGAGTCAGACATGACTGAGCGACTGAACTGAACTGAACTGAATGGACGCTATAAGGCATGAGACTCTTGGAACAAGTCCAGAGGGAACAGTTCATAATCTTGAAAACAAGATATGATCCTGGGGTTGGAAAACCGACCCAAGACTGTCTCCCAACTGGCGTCTCAGAGTCTCATGTTTTACGTGTCTGGAAGAAAATCTAGAGAAGATAATTAGTCTTAATTACTGATCTGTTATTGATTACAGTTTCCTAATTGCTCCATGGTTAATGATCACTTTGTTCTTTGGCCCTGAAGGCCACATGAGTTACAGTTTAACTCCCCTCGTATTCTTTCATTCATGGCTGAAAGTCTAATAAAGCTGGCTTGGATTCAGTTTCGGCACCTTCACCTTGGAGTGGTGTTGGTCCCCTGATCCTCGCTTTTCTCTGAATGGGTAGCAGTGGGGCAAAATCCTTCTAAGCATAGTGACTATATGAAAGTGTTAAAAACCTTGTTAAAAGGTTTGAGGGTTGAGATATCTCACTCCTCTTTTAAAGAATTGTTTCCTGCCATTGAAAACTATTGCTACTGGCTAGATCCATATAAAGAGACTTTGAGGCATGAAGAATGGCAAGAAGTTATGTGTTGCCTGCGCCTGGCCTACCAAAGCGGCGAAAAGATTCCTATGCCTATGGCCAGTAGAGAATCTTATTAGCACAGCTTTAGGACCGCTGCAATCCAACACCTCGGATTCAGGGGACTCTGGAGAACAAATACAAGAACAAATGGAGGAAATGAATTTATATGAAAACATAGATGATGAGGAAGAGAAACAATCAATAAAAATGAAAAGTAAGAGCCACAAGAATGATAGAAGTCAAGAACAGATCTTTCCCACTCAACCAACTGCTACTATGGTCGACACCACCCCCCCCACCCGCGTTCAGTATTGAAAGCTCTTGTGATGATAGATTTGCTTTTAAACCACAGATAATTGTGTGTCATAATAAAATGATGACTGTACAAAAGGGAGTTCTATGGCACAGATGCAGGGGGATGAAGATGCTGTTTCTTCCTATGGCTGTAACTCAAATCCCACCAGATCCTCAGTTTTCACAGGGAGGAATGCACTATGACATACCTTTTAAAACCATAAAGGAGATGAAACAGGCATGTACATCATATGGAACCAATCCTCCTTATACCATGGGACTAATTCAGGGACTTTCACAAGCTGAAAGGTTAATTCTTTATGATTGGGAAATGATAGCCAGAACTTGGTATCCACCTAAGAAGTTTTACAATTTAGGACCTGGTGGCAAGATGAGGCAGGTCAACAAGCTCACAGAAATGCGACAACCAACCCGCCAGTTGATATAACACTTGATCAATTAATGGGTAGCAGAGCACATTTTGGCTTTCAAGCTCAGTTACAATTTGATCATCAGTTACTCACTCAAGTGAGAATGATATGTTTAAAAGCCTGGGAGAGAATAAATCCACCTGGACAAGCCTCGGTTTCATTTACCCAAATTAAACAATCAAATGGGGAAACTTATGTAGATTTTATTGCCAGGTTACATCAAAATTTACATAAAACAGTCTCACAACCTGGTTGGAGAGATTTGCTGATGCAAGTTCTTGCTTATGACAATGCTAACTCAGAATGCAAAAATGTAATACAGCCTCTCAAAGCACAAGATGACCCTGTAGAAGAATATCTTAAAGTTTACCAGGATATTGAGTCAGAACCATATAAAATGCAACTTCTAGCTCAAGCATTCTCTAAACTAATAAAAAGACAGATATAAGATGTCACCAATGTGGAAAATTAGGACACATTAAAATAGACTGTAAAGGAAAAAGAAGGTAGTCAATTGATAGGTATACCATTGGCTCTGATGCCACTCCTATTTGTATTGGTCTTGGAAGTATATGTCTTAAAACAGGATATCAAAAATGGCGGTCAGTTCTCAAACAATCAAATGAAGATAAGACTTCCCTCTTTCTGGTAACTGCTCTTATGTTTTCAGAAAAAGAGGAAACTTCCAGCATGATGAATCCACCTGACCTTCCTGATTGTGTTGCAGAAGGTCACTTATTATTAAATGTTGCAGAAGGCTCCATTATCGATTGGGGACCCCGAGGAACTCCTAAACTTATAGAATCTAAAGTGTCTTTCCCATGGGTAAATAATGATAAGGCAATTAGTACTTATGGTAGTCAACCCCTCATATGGCATGGGATAGGATTAGCTCCCTCGAGCCTCGTTTAGATCATTGTCCTATTTATGATGAATATGGAAAACACCCATGGCATTAAAAGAACTAATCACTTGGAAGGGACAATATACTCAATATATTTTAAATGACCCAAAAGCTACCTTTAATTTTACAAAAAGCTCTACCCACACTATTCAGACTTGTGTTAGAATTCCTATGGTTTTCATGATCGGACCAGCAAAATATGATCCCAATTTGCGATTAATGTGTGGATCACAATAAACTGTGGAAAATTCTGAAAAAGATGGGAATACCAGACCACCTGACCTGCCTCTTGAGAAATCTGTATGCAGGTCAGGAAGCAACAGTTGGAACTGGACATGAAAAAACAAACTGGTTCCAAATAGGAAAAGGAGTATGTCAAAGCTGTATATTGTCACCCTGCTTATTTAACTTCTATGCAGAGTACATCATGAGAAATGCTGGACTGGAAGAAACACAAGCTGGAATCAAGATTGCTGGAAGAAGTATCAATAACCTCAGATATGCAGATGACACCACCCTTATGGCAGAAAGGGAAGAGGAACTAAAAAGCCTCTTGATGAAAATGAAAGACGAGAGTGAAAAACTTGGCTTAAAGTTCGACATTCAGAAAACAAAGATCATGGTATCCGGTCCCATCACTTTATGGCAAATAGATGGGAAAACAGTGGAAACAGTGTCAGACTTTATTTTGGGGGGCTCCAAAATCACTGTGGATGGTGACTGCAGCCATGAAATTAAAAGACGCTTACTCCTTGGAAGAAAAGTTATGACCATCCTGGATAGTATATTCAAAAGCAGAGACATTACTTTGCCAACTAAGATCCATCTAGTCAAGGCTACGGTTTTTCCTGTGGTCATGTATGGATGTGAGAGTTGGACTGTGAAGAAGGCTGAGAGACGAAGAATTGATGCTTTTGAACTGTGGTGTTGGAGAAGACTCTTGAGAGTCCCTTGAACTGCAAGCAGATCCAACCGGTCCATTCTGAAGGAGATCAGCCCTGGGATTTCTTTGGAAGAAAAGATGCTAAAGCTGAAACTCCAGTACTTTGGCCACCTCATGAGAAGAGTTGACTCATTGGANAAGGCTGAGAGACGAAGAATTGATGCTTTTGAACTGTGGTGTTGGAGAAGACTCTTGAGAGTCCCTTGAACTGCAAGCAGATCCAACCGGTCCATTCTGAAGGAGATCAGCCCTGGGATTTCTTTGGAAGAAAAGATGCTAAAGCTGAAACTCCAGTACTTTGGCCACCTCATGAGAAGAGTTGACTCATTGGAGAAGACTCTGATGCTGGGAGGGATTGGGGGCAGGAGGAGAAGGGGACGACTGAGGATGAGATGGCTGGATGGCATCACTGACTCTGTGGACGTGAGTCTGAGTGAACTCCGGGAATTGGTGATGGACAGGGAGGCCTGGTCTGCTGCGATTCATGGGGTCGTAAAAAGTCAGACACGACTGAGTGACTGAACTGAACTGAACGGAACATGTATTAACTGTTCATTTTATACATATGTAAATAATACTATTTCTTTTGATGAAAGTTGGCAGAGTATTTACATTCTTAAAACCAGAACTGGCATATGGGTTCCAGTTGATTTACAACGACCTTGGCAGAAAAGCCCTACATTATATAGTATTGAAGCAATATTGAAAAATCTTAAACGTATTAAACGTGTTTGGGGATTGCTCATTGCTGCCATCTTAAGCATTATCACTATTAACACTATGACAGCCATAGCCAGAATGACTCTTCACAAATCTATACAAACAGTTCATTTTGTACAAGAATGACATAAAGATGCCAATGTCCTTTGGACCACTCAAGAAAAAACTGATGGAAAGTCAGCCTCCCAAGTGGCCAGCCTTCAACAATCTGTTATTTTATTAGCAGATCAATTTGTCAGTTAAAAAAAATAGGTGAGATTAAGATGTAATTGGAACTATAATTCCTTTTGTGTAATGGCTTTCAAATATAATAAAACACAATTCAACTGGGATAAAGTTAAACAACACCTATTGAACCAAGGTAATATTTCTGTAGATATTCAAGATCTACAAGATATACTAAAAGCTTTTAATAAACATCTTGATGTAATTTCTGGATCAGACTTTCTTGATGCTGTTTGCTGCTCATCTTTCTTAATCCCTTAAAACAGATCAAGACATTTGGATACAGAATTGCTTTGGTTATGGCAGTGCTATTAATTACGTGTTTGTGTTTCTGTATAGTCTGGAGAGTGATCAAGAGACACCAAAGCCAACAACAGCAACTACTATTTCTCACTATTTCTCATCACAGGCAAAATCATAAAGGGCGAGATGCAGGAGACAGGAAGAACAAAAGCAAAGCAGGCCCTGGCAAGGGTCGTGAGAGAAATTTATAATTATTGATAAACTGTATGCTTTAAGGCCTGAGACTCTTGGAACAATCCAGAGGGAATAGTTCATAATCTTGAAAACATGATATGATCCTGGGGTTGTAAAACTGACCCCAGACTATTTCCCACCTGCTGTCTCAGAGTCACATGTTTTACATGTCTGGTGGAAAATCTATAGATAAGAATATTAGTCTTTAGTTCAGTTCTGTCACTCAGTAGTGTCCGACTCCTTGCAACCCCATGAATCACACCATGCCAGGCCTCCCTGTCCATCACCAACTCCCAGAGTCCACTTAAACCCATGTCCAGTGAGTCGGTGATGCTATCCAATCAATTCATCCTCTGTCGTCCCTTTCTATTCCTGCCCGCAATCTTTCCCAGCATCAGGATCTTTTCAAATGAATCAGTTCTTTCCATCAGGTGGCCAAAGTATTGGAGTTACAGCTTCAACATCAGTCCTACCAATGAACACCTAGGACTGATCTCCTTTAAGATGGACTGGTTGGATCTCCTTGCAGTCCAAGGGACTCTCAAGAGTCTTCTCCAACACCACTGTTCAAAAGTATCAATTCTTCTGCACTCAGCTTTCTTTATTGAAAGAAAGACCAACTATCATATCCGTAAATGACCACTGGAAAAACCATAGCCTTGACTAGACAGACCTTCGTGGAAAAGTAATGTCTCTGCTTTTGAATATGTTGTCTAGGTTGGTCATAACTTTCCTTCCAAGGAGTAAGCATCTTTAATTTCATGGCTGTAATCACCATCTGCAGTGATTTTGGAGCCCAGAAAAATAAAGTCAGCCATGGTTTCCACTGTTTCCCCATCTATTTGCCATGAAGTGATGGGACCAGATGCCACAATCTTTGTTTTCTGAATGTTGAGCTTTAACCCAACTTTTTCACTCTTGTCTTTCACTTCCATCAAGAGGCTGTTTAGTTTTTCTTCACTTTCTGCCATAAGGGTGGTGTCATCTGCATATCTGAGGTTATTGATATTTTTCCCAGCAATCTTGATTCCAGCTTGTGCTTCCTCCAGACCAGCATATCTCATGATGTAGTCTGCATAGAAGTTAAATAAGCAGGGTGACAATATACAGCCCTGACATACTGCTTTTCCTATTTGAAACCAGTCTGTTGTTCCATGTCCAGTTCTGACTGTTGCTTCCTGACCTGCATATAGGTTTCTCAAGAGGCAGGTCAGGTGGTCTGGTATTCCCATCTCTTTCAGAATTTTCCACAGTTTATTGTGATCCACACAGTCAAAGGCTTTGGCATAGTCAATAAAGCAGAAATCGATGTTTTTCTGGAACTCCTTTGCTTTTTTGATGATCCAGCAGATGTTGGCAATTTGATCTCTCGTTCCTCTGCCTTTTCTAAAACCAGCTTGAACATCTGGAAGTTCACGGTTCATGTATTGCTGAAAGCCTAGCTTGGAGAATTTTGAGCATTACTTTACTAGTGTGTGAGATGAGTGCCACTGTGGGGTAGTTTGAGCATTCTCTGGCATTGTGTTTCTTTAGGATTGAAATGAAAATTGACCTTTTCCAGTCCTGTAGCTATGGTCTTCTTTACAGACCGGAGCCTGGTGCACCAGAGTCAATGAAAAGAAAGAGGGAAAAGGTGAGAGAGAGAGAGAGAGAGCAGTATCTCCAGGGTTATGTGGAAAACCAATAAAGCCCATGCACAGGACTTGAACCACTCACGAAGGCACAGTGTGTCCTCTCAAGGAAGTCTTGAAAGCCCAGGTAAGAGAGTGAGCTTGGCAGGTTTCCAGGCTCCAGAGAGAATGAAGACAGAAAGAAGGACATGGGGGACCCAAGTCTCTAGTGGAGCAAGGGTATTTTATTAGCAGAAATGAAGGACTATATATCTTTAGTAAAGTGATTACTCAGCCATTACAAAGGATGCAGTTCCATCAGTTGCAACAAAATGGATAGTTTAATACATACAAGGTTTCTGACACTGAAAAGATCACTGAAGAGAGCTACTGAAAGGAATCCAAGCAGGTACCCTTTCCCATGATCTCAGTCCTGAGAACTGTGTGCAGCTCTACTCATTCCCAAATAGGAACTGATAAGAAACAGAGAATCCTGGCACACAAAGGAAGAAAAGTGCAACATATTGGACTCCTTAAAGTTAAACGTCCCCTGACATATGGCCACTGCTGAGTTTTCCAAATTTGCTGGCATATTGAGTGCAGCACTTTAACAGCATCTTCTTCCAGGATCTGAAATAGCTCAACTGGAATTCCATCACCTCCACTAGCTTTGTTTGTAGTGATGCTTCCTAAAGCCTACTTTATTTCACATTCTGGGATGTCTGGCTCTAGGTGAGTGATCACACCATCATGATTATCTGGGTGGTGAAGATCTTTTTTGTACAGTTCTTCTGTGTATTCTTGGCACCTCTTCTTAATATCTCCTGATTCTGTTAGGCCCCTACCATTTCTGTCCTTTATTGAGGCCATCTTTGCATGAAATGTTCCTTTGGTAGCTCTAATTTTCTTGAAGAGATCTCTAGTCTTTCCCATTCTATTGTTTTCCTCTATTTCTTTACATTGATCACTGAGGAAGCCTTTCTTATCTCTCCCTGCAATTCTTTGGAATTCTGCTTTCAAATGGGTATATCTTTCCTTTTCACCTTTGCTTTTTGCTTAGCTTCTTCTCATAGCTATTTGTAAGGCCTCCTCAGACAGCCATTTTGCTCTTTTGAGTTTCTTTATCTTGGGGATGGTCTTGATTCCTATCTTCTGTTAAATGACACGAACCTCCGTCCATAGTTGTTATTGCTTACTGTTTCCTAATTACTCAGTGGTTAATGATCATTTTGTTCTTTGGCCCTGAAGGCCACATGAGTTACAGTTTAACTCCCCGCATATTCTTTTATTCATGTCTGAAAGTATAATTAAGCTGGCTTGAATTCAGTTCAGTTCAGCACCTTCACCTTGGAGCCGTGTTGGTCCTTTGATTCTCACTTTTCTCTGAATTCTTGTATCTCGTTTCTCATTCTCTCGCCGTATCACATTTTCTGAAACCCTGCTTGTTGAGCCGGTCTTGACAAGAAGCTTTTAGAAGACAGGAGGAGGAAGACACCAATCCATGTTACTGTCTACCATTCAGGAGAAGCAGGGGACCAACTGATGCTTGTTCCTTACAGTAGGAGGAGAATTCAGCCATCCAGTGTCAGTGTGTAGAGAAGGTCAGTCCTCTGGTTTTATATCTGAATTAGGATAAACAGAACAGCATTAAAGAATGCTGAAGACAGAGTCCACAAACTGGACGGTAGACTTTAAGACATAACCCAAACCTTGTGTGCTACTTTTTCTGGTATCTTACTCCTTCTCCTAATGCCCACAACCAACATCAACTTTGTGAACAAAGCTTATTCTTTAAAATTCTGTGATTTCACTTCCCAGTTTATAAGAAGCTGTTTCCTACTCTTATTCCTAATCGACTTTCAAAAGAAAGTGTTTCAATTTTTGTATTTGATGCATTCCTATCAGATGACTCTGTCTTTAACAAATAGCATTTTCAGCCTGTTCTAGTTAAACTCTGCTCTGCTAAGAATTCTTCAAATGGCTTTCTCCATTGTCCATTGTCCAACCTTAGTAGGTAGTGATGGAAGAAAACATCTAAAATGTAATGCCATGTTTCAAGAGCAATGTGTTGTTAATAAGGAAAAGATAAGTTTTTTCACAGCCAGATGCAAGCAAGACATAAAGCTTAATCACAGAGGAGGCAAGAAACAGTGGGGAGTTTTTAATCAATTCATTTATTGAACAAATATTTTTTGAGATCCATGCTTTGCCAGATACTGTGCTTTTTTCCTAGGGAATAAGGGCATATGCAAGACACAGAAGGTTCACCATCACAAAGCTAGCAGTCTACAAGCAGACAGTAAAAAAAAAAAAAAAAAAATCAAACAACTTCCTATCTTGGTATGTATTCTATAGAAACTCTTGGGTATGGTTAGAACAAACTCCACACCAAACCTGTCTTCTTGGTTGGTGAGTTGGGTGGAGAGACTCCTCTGGATAAATAACAAAACACTGAGGCCTCAGGGCTGAACAGAAACCAGTTGGCCATTGGGTGGGGGTGGGAGTGCTCCAGGGAGGGGGAAATGCTCCTCAAAGGTCTAGGAGCTGGAGGGAGCTTAGAGGATTCAGGGAACACTGAGGAGGCCAGTATGATGAAAACTTTTTGAAAGAGACTTGAAATTGATTGTACAAGGCTTTCAACTATTTGAAAAATAAAAAACAAAAGCAATTCATTAGAAAATCTAAACAAGAGAAAAAAAACAAATATCAAAAAGGCATCTGATCATGTACAGAGAGAGAAACACAGAAATATACATTACCATATGTAAAATAGGTAGCCAGTGGGAATTTGCCGTGTGACTCAGGGACCTCAAACCAGGGCTCAGTAACAACCTAGAGGGACGGGATGCAGAGGGAGGTGGGAGGGATGTTCAGGTGGGAGCTAATATGGGTAAACATATGACTGATTCATGTTGATGTTTGGTAGAAACCAACACAATACTGTAAAGCAAGTATCCTTTGATTATAAATTTTATAAAGGCATCTGACTATTGAGTAGAGGAGGGATTGAAGATACAGTATCACCTGGGCACCTAATACATTGCAATCAAATGATAGGATTGGATTCATATGAAGATGGGGAGAAATGGATAATTTTTCATTTGGGGAACAAAAATCTATAGGATTTGGTGATGAACTGTGAGTAAGTGNCTACCTATCCTTTTCCACATAAGGGGTGGCAGGTGAAGGAAGAAATTCTTCTGAGATTCGTAGTTCAGAGGCCTGAGCTCACTGAAGGGCTGAGACCTAATCATAGGATTATAGCACACTTGCACTTTCCCCAACCTCACCAATAATTGTTAAGTCGCTAAGTCATGTCCTACTCTTTGTGATTCAGTGGACCTTAACCTGGCAGGCCCCTCTGTCCTTGTGATTTCCCAGGCAAGAATACTGCATGGGTGGCCATTTCCTTCTCCAGGGGATCTTTCCAACCCAGGGATTAAATCTGTATCACCAGGGAAGGCCCCATCACCAATTATTAAGGTTTTTTTTAAAGCAGTTCCTTGTTTTCTTTGTGCATCACGTACCAAAAAAACACAAACAAAAACACCAGAACAGAAACAAAGATTGCTGCTGATGGGCTTATTCATAGACTGCACACAGGTGAGGAAAGGAATCTCTGACTTAGATGATATGTCAATAGAATTCCTGAAAAGTGAAAAACAGAGATAACAAAGACTGAAAAAAAAAAAAAAAAAAAAAAAAACCACTTCCTATCATGGTATGTATTCTATAGAAACTCTTGGGTGTAGTTAGAACAAACTCCACACCAAACCTGTCTTGTTGGTTGATAATGTGGGTGGAGAGACCCCCTCTGGAGAAATAACAAAACACTAAGCCTCAGGGCTGAGCAGAAACTAGTTGGCCTTTGAGTGGGGGTGGGAGTGGTCGGGGAGGGGAAAGTGATCCTCAACGATCTAGAAGCTGGAGGGGAGCTTAGAGGGTTCAGGGGAAACCAAGGAGGCCAGTATGATTAAAGCTTTTTGAGAGAGAGAGAGAGAGAAATTGATTGTGCAAGGCCTTTGGGATCATTCCAAGGGCTTTCAACTATTTGAAAAATAAAAAACAAAAGCATCCATTAGAAAATCTAAATGAGAGAAAAAAGCAAATATCAAAAAGGCATCTGACTATGTATAGAGAGAGCAACATGGAAATATATATTACCATATATAAAATAGGTAGCCAATGGGAATTTGCTGTATGACTCAGGGACCTGAAACTGGGGCTCAGTAACAACCTAGAGGGGCAGGATGTGGAGGGTGGTGGGAGGGATGTTCAAGTGGGAGCGAATATGGTCAACCTATGACTGATTCATGTTGATGTTTGGTAGAAAGCAACACAATACTGTAAAGCAATTATCCTTCAAGTATAAATTTTAAAAGGCATCTGACTATTGAGTAGAGGAGGGATTGAAGATACAGTATCATCTGGGAGCCTACTACATTGCAATCAAATGACAGGATTGGATTCACATGGAGATGGGGAGAAATTGATAATCTTTCATTTGGGGAACTAAAATCTATAGATTTGGTGATGGACTGTGAGCAAGTGAGGAAAGAAGTGTTTTAGAGATGACCCTGAGGTTCTTCATGAGCCATTTTGTGATGCCACTTACTGAAATTCAAACCAGGCTGGGGATGGAAGTCAGGGTTTCATTTTGTCCAAATCGGTTTGAGATGCCCACAAAATTGCCAAATGAAGAATTTGACTGGGATAGAAAAGATTGTAACACTGGGAAGGGTCCAGGCTGCAGACTACATATAAATGGCATTCAGGGCAATAATTGAATAGAGGAGGGAAGGGCACCCAGGACCAGTGCCAAGGAAGCACTTGAAGCACTAACATCTGTGTAAAGAAATTTGAGAGTCTGAAAATGAGACTGAAAGCAGAATTAAGAAGTATTGAGAAATAGAGGAGCGATCGAGTAGCAAGATTATGAAGAAAGAGAAACTGTTGTTTACAGGAGGTCGATGTTTCCGGTTTGTTCTGCATTTCCCTGACATAACATAGTTCTGTCTCTTTATTGCCAGGAATCCAAACCACAATGGCTGCCCAGTACCTCAGCGAACCCAGGACCAGCCACGGTGAGAGGCTGCTTGGGGAGGGCAGCCAGGCTTGGTGGGGAGGGCTGGGACTCTCCTGCTCTGTCATCCAGCCAACATGTACAAGAGCAAAACATCTTCAACCACATTTCTCATTTTCCCTTCATTTGCTCTGCTCTCTCATTCTCTCCACCCTCTCTGCATCCTCCTTGTGATGTAGCTTAACAGTGAGCAGGAGGAGAGTTCCAATACCCTGACTGCTCCCGGGCTTGATGAGGTTTCTTACTTGCTACTTCCTGCCATGTGGGCACACGGATCAGGGCTTGTGGCCTCCCGGGTGGTTTCTCTGCCCCTCTCTTCAGCCCAAGAGGACTGGGAAGGAAGAACATGGGGGTGATCAATCCCTCATTCAGGCCCCTAGTTTCCCTGCTCCCGGTGGCCTCACTCTAAGCAACACACTCAACAGACTGACCACTCCGTTTCTCACATAACCCTCCCTCTACCCCTTTATCCTAGGAATAGATTCTATCATTTGAGCTTTCACTGGTTTAGCAAATCACCCCACAATTTAGGAAACTAAAACAGCAACAATTTACTTGGCTCTTAATTTTGAGGGTCACTCATTTGGGCCGTGCTTGGGTCTGGACCAACCTGGCTAATCTCAGCCAGACTGACTTATGTGTGGGTGCTTGGCTGGTGGTTTAGGATGCAACACAATAATCTTGGATAGCCTCACAGACATGCCTGGTGGTCAGCAAGCTCTAGGTCGACCAGGCAGACAGGGGTAACAGGGCCTTGTGCCCCTCATCAAGTAGGCTAGTCCAAGGCAAGTGTAGGGTTCCAAGAATCAGAAAGAGAAGGCAAAGCACAATGTGTCAGTGCTTTTGGATTCTCTGCTTAACCATGTTTTCATGATCCTATGATCCAAAGCAAGTCACATGGCCCAGTCAGACTGAAGGGTTGGAGGAACAGACCCAGCATCCTGATGAGAGGAGCTGAGAATCCACCTTCCCAAGAGGCACGAGTGCAGAGATGGANTCTCTGCTTAACCATGTTTTCATGATCCTATGATCCAAAGCAAGTCACATGGCCCAGTCAGACTGAAGGGTTGGAGGAACAGACCCAGCATCCTGATGAGAGGAGCTGAGAATCCACCTTCCCAAGAGGCACGAGTGCAGAGATGGACTCTTTCGTGGCTATTGCTGCCATCTTCAGAGGTTGCCATCCACTCGTTATCAGCATTGGCCAATGGTTGAGGTGTTGGCACTGGCCTTGGTGCCTTTTTACTGCTGGGCCATGAATTTCCTACAGCCTGTCTCGAAGGCCAGCCAATGCCCTGGGATCTCCTCAGGTTGGAGCTTCTATTGTGAGGTCAGCTATTAAGAATATTCTGAATTCTTATGTATTTTTTTCTTAGATAAATCTTAGTGTTTACATCCCATATCCAGTGTTTACAGCATTGGGAAATTTACTTCTTTTATCCTGGGATTCTGGTTCTCAAATGGGGAGAACTCTGCCTTAGGGATTCAGGGATCAGCAAACACTTCATCAAAAAGTGTGTGGGAGATGGAGGTTAACTACAGATTTTGTGGACATCACAGGAGGGGTTTCTGCAAGTTCCTGGTTCTGTTTGATTGATATTTTTTAAAGATCAGCCCACCTCACAAATAGACTGAAAGGGACAAAGCAGAAGTGGAAACACCTGTTAGGAGACTGCTGAGGCAGGGGTGGTGATNAGGTTAACTACAGATTTTGTGGACATCACAGGAGGGGTTTCTGCAAGTTCCTGGTTCTGTTTGATTGATATTTTTTAAAGATCAGCCCACCTCACAAATAGACTGAAAGGGACAAAGCAGAAGTGGAAACACCTGTTAGGAGACTGCTGAGGCAGGGGTGGTGATGGAATCTGGACTGGAATGATGATCTTCAAAACAGAGACAGGCGAACAGATTTGGAGCCAAGAGAACATGCTGATGGATTGGGTCTGGAAAGTAGGGGAAAGAGGGGAGTCAAGGGCGACTCCTAGCTTTCCAGTATGAAGATCTGGGTGAATGGTGATGGCTCTGAAAATAAACTGGAGTTGGTAACAGTGTCTATAATGTTGTACATGGATAATGTAGGCATTGTCTCAAAGCAGAAATGGGTAAATATAACATAGAATTCCTCATGCAGGAATCAGACCCTTAAGTTCAAGGGCCACCCAGCAAGGTCTGATTTCTCAGAAAACAGGCTTTCATTTGTGATTGTCAGTTGCTTTCCCTTTGGTCCTGGGTCTATGCCTGACAAATCCAGAGGACTTTGACTTTATAGACACATTGCAGAGATATGCAGAGACTTGTGGAATACCAGCACAGAAAGAGCTGGTAGATGATTTGGTGGTTAAATTCAGGTTTCAATTGCTGTGCTCTACGGCTCTGATACTAACTTTCAACTTTCTTAGGAAGTCGAATATGCACAGTCAATTTTGTGTTACCTCCTATCTTATGAAGAACAGCTACTGGTAGCAACTCAGAGTCTTCTTCTTAATCACATTGTTTCCTCCTCTATGAGCTGTTTGCTTCCACAAGATCAGAGTAAGAGCTGAAAGGGATCCTGAAGAATATCTGTTGTTATTGTTGCTCAGTTGCTAAGTCAGCCCATGGACTGCAGCTTGCCAGGTTCCTCTGTCCTCCACTCTCTCCTGGAGTTTGCTCAAACTCATTGATTTGGTGATGCTGTCTAGCCATTTTATCCTCTGCCACCCCCTTCTCCTTTTGCCTTCAACCTTTCCCAGCATCAGAGTCTTTTCCAGTGAGTCTGCTCTTTGCATCAGGTGGCCAAATTATTGGAGCTTCAGCTTCAGCATCAGTCCTTCCAATGAATATTCAGGGTTGAATATTTATTCATTGGGAGGGAGCCTTGCAGGGGAGATGGTTGAAGTTTATTCTAACACTGAGACTTTTGTTTCCTGATGTTCCAGGGCTTGCAAACCCTGGAGATTCCCAGCTGAGACTTGTCTTAGTGGGTAAGACTGGGGCAGGAAAAAGTGCAACAGGAAACAGCATCCTCAGCGAGAAAGTGTTTCCGTCTAGCTTTTCGGCTGTATCCATCACCAAGCACTGTGAGAAAGGAAGCAGCACCTGGAAGGGGAGAGAAGTTGTTGTCGTGGACACACCTGGCCTCTTTGACACGGAGGTCTCAGATGCCGAGACTCTCAAGGAGATTACCCGCTGCATGGTGCTGACCTCCCCGGGGCCTCACGCACTGCTCCTGGTCATCCCACTGGGCCGTTACACCCCCGAAGACCAGAAAGCCACAGAGAAGATCCTGACGATGTTCGGAAAGAGAGCTAGGGAACACATGATTGTCTTATTCACCCGGAAAGATGACTTAGAAGGCATGGATTTCCGTGATTACTTAAAGCAAGCTCCTGCAGCCATCCAAGAGCTGATTCGCGAGTTTGGAGATCGCTACTGTGTTGTCAACAACAAGGCCACAGGAGCTGAGCAGGAGGACCAGAGGGAGCAGCTGCTGGCCCTGGTCCAGGATGTGGTGGACAAGTGCAAGGGGAGATACTACACGAATTGCCGGTATCAGAAGACCGAGGAGGAGATTCAGAAACAAACCCAAGTGTTACAAGAAAATTACAGAGAAGAGCTTGAGAGAGCAAAAGCTCAGATAAAACAGGAGTTTGAAGAGGAAATCGGAAAGCTGAAGGATAAACTAGAACAGCAAAAGCAGAAGGTGGAAATGGAAAGGCAATTGGCAGAAAGGGAAGCTTACTGGGCTTCAAGGCAGCAAACAGCCAGAGATGATGTTTTGAGTCAGAATGAGATACTTGAACTCATCTATAAGCTGTTACAGGTTGCTTCTCTTGTCTTCTCTCTGTTTAAGGATTAAACTTCATGAAAATCTGTTTATATTTCCTGCATATTTTTGGGTGGTCCTGCCCCATGTAACTCAGAGCATTCTTCTCCTTTTTCTCTGAGTCTCTCAGGGCTAAGGAGAGTAAGTTCACTATTGATAATTTGTATACGTTTGATTGATTTAACAGGGAAGGGATAAATTCTCAACTTGTGAGACTTCGAAGCAAAAAGTATTAATGCTCCCTAATTTGTGAATTCTTTCTCAGAGACACCAAGACAGGGAATGCAAGAGACCCAAGAAGATGACCCCGAGCTTTCTCTCTTTATCCCTAGAAAAGATTTCCCCTCTAGATTCTTTCTAGATTGGTAAGTGATCTTCCCCTACAGCTTTTTCTCACTTATTTTGTCTTTAGACGCTGATCATCTTACCCTTATAGTTTATTAGAAAGATCGATTCTTTCCATTAGTTAAGCTTACAGAAGGAGATACGGATAGAAATCTTTCTAGATGAATGGAAATTTGTTCACTTATAATTTTACTGAAGGCCTCAAAGTGTTCCTTATCAACTGACCATCATGAACAAAGAGTTCTCTGGCAAATAGATCTTTCAGAACTCAAATACCTGAAATGCCAAAAGGTGCAAAAGATATTCAACAGATAAGGGAATAATGCTTGGTGTATTCAGATGTATCTGTAGGAAATCTTTGACCAATAACAACCAGTTTGCTGAATAACCAGTTCTCTCTCTCCTTTTCCTGTGAAACTAACAGCTGCCCCATGCAGATGAATTATTTTCTTATTGTTATTTTAATAAAACTTTTCTGTTCTCTCATATTTGTGCAAATTGGAATCTATTTTTCTTCTTGGAAAGCACCACTAGTCCTTCTAAGAACACAGGGATAAATGTTGTAAAGTAAAAATATATATATATAATTAATTTTTTTAATTATATGTTTTTAAATAAAGAAGATTAAAATGTCAAAAAAAAATAGAACACAGGGATGAATTTCAGTTTTTGTAGAAGTTCAAGATGATTTTGGCATAGACTTGGTCCACCCTCCAAACATCTCCCCTCCCCTTTTTCCCCCAGAAGGTTTGAGCAATATTTTCAACCCCTCTGTCAGTCAAAGTCTACATTCTCCCTGGATTCATCATTATGTTGGTAGAAATTATGTGTAACCAAGGTTTCTGAGACTTTTGTGGCTTTCCTGCTGCAAAAATTATTTTAAATCTATGGATAAAATAGAGACATCCCTGTCCCTTTTCTCCTCCTCCAATGGATCCTCTTCACCTAGTAATTGTAGGCTTTCCTCAAGCACATTTCCATGTTCTTCCAACATGGTCTGGAGGTCACATGTGACCTATGCCAACTCTCCTTCCTTGGTCATCTTAACATCATCTTCTCCATGCCCTAACCCATTCTGTCCAAAAGAGGGACATGTGCCTTGCCCTGACTTCCCCCAAACATATAGGACTGGACCTTTACTATAGCTGCTGTTTATCCATAGCTGACTCACTTTGCTGAACAGTAGAAACTAACATACTATTCAAAAGAAGCTATTGCTGTTGTTGTTCAGTCCCTAAAGTGAAGTGAAGTGAATTCGCTCAGTCATGTCTGACTCTTTGCGACCCCGTGGACCGTAGCCTACCACGCTTCTCCATCCATGGGATTTTCCAGGCAAGAGTACTGGAGTGGGTTGCCATTTCCTTTTCCAGAGGATCTTCTCGACCCAGGGATTGATCCCAGGTCTCCTGCATTGTAGGCAGACACTTTACCAACTGAGCCACCAGGGAAGTTAGCAAAGGCCCAAGGATATGAGAAGCACCTGGCAAAGAAGCACAGGACTCCTGCAGAGGCGGTCACTCTGAGAGGACAAATTCAGTTTCACTCTGCAGAATGTGGGAGGACTTGGTCTCTATAGTTTTCATCATCAGCATTTCAGTCAAAATTCTTAGGTGTGAATTTAACATGCTTTGTATTACAACTTTCCACAAGTAAATATTCAACCAAAGAAGCACATATACTCCTCAAAGAAAATTAAATTCAGGCTTAACATGAAAAATAAGCTAGCTGCAGTGGTAATTTTCAATATAAACACATTCAATTATTCTTATTCTTGCATCCCAGGTTAATGCTGTAAATGAGACAAAGAAAATCATTCTGCTATTTATTTCCCATCTCATTACTTTAATCATTTCATCAAAATAATCTGAACATGGGTATATGAATACTTGTTTTGTTATAAGAATGTGCAGTTTAAAAATCCCTGAGACACATCCAAGAATGGAGTGACACGTATTCAATGTAATTATTCGCCATACTTTGGCCCTGGCTTTCTCTGGGATTGGAATGAAAACTGACCTTTCCCAATCCTGTGGCGACTGCTGAGTTTTCCAGATTTGCTGGCACACTGAGTGTGGCACGTTGACAGCGTCATCTTTCAGGATTTTAAAGAGTCCATCTGGAATTCCATCACCTCCACTAGCTTTACAAATTACCAAGGACTTGGCTCCCTTCCCTGATACTTAAGGAATGTGACTTTTAAAAAAGATATGATATATATATATATATAAAATAACATTTACAATTTTCCATGCTGGGTTTACAAAAAGCAGAGGAACCAGATACAGAATTGCCAACATCCGTTAGATCATAGAGAAAGCAAGGGAATTCAAGAAAAACATCTAATTCTGCTTCATTGACTATGGTGAAGCCTGTCACTGTGTGGATCACAACAAACTATGATCTTCAAGAGATGGGAATATGAGACATCCTCACCTGTCTCCTGAGAAATCTGTTTGCGAGTCAAGAAGCAGCACTTAGAAACTTGCATGGAACAACAGACTGATTCAAAATTGGGAAACAAGTACGACAAGGCTGTATATTGTCACCCTGTTTACTTAACTTATATGCAGAGAACATCATGAGAAATGCCAGGCTGGATGAAGCACAAGCTGGAATCAAGATTGCCAGGAAAATATCAATCACCTCAGATACACAGATGATGCCACCCTTATGCCAGAAATCAAAGAGGAACTAAAGAGCCTCTTGATGAGGGTAAAAGAAGAGAATGAAAAAGCTGGCTTAAAACTCAACATTCATAAAACAAAGATCATGGCATCTAGTCCCATCACTTCATCTCATGTAGAAAGGGAAAAAGTAGAAACAGTGACAGATTTTCTTTTCTTGGTCTCCAAAATTACTGTGGATGATGACTGCAGCCATGAAATTAAAAGATGCTTGCTTCAAGAAGGAAAGGTATGACAAATCTAGACAGTGTATTAAACAGCAAAGATATCATTTTGCCAGCAAAAGTCTGTGTACTGAAAGCTATGGGTTTTTCAGTAGTCATGTATGGATGTGAGAGTTGGACTATAAAGAAGGCTGATTGTTGAAGAACTGATGCTTTTGAGCTATGGCGTTGGAGAAAACTCTTGAGAGACCCTTGGACTGCACAGAGATCACATCAGTCAAACCTAAAGGAAAACAGCCTGCATATTCTTTGGAAGGACTGATGCTAAAGCTGAAGGTCCAATACTTTGGTTACCTGTTGTGAAGAACTGACTCATTGCAAAAGACCCTGATGCTGGGAAAGACTGAAGGCAGGAGGAGAAAGGAACAACAAAGGATAAGATGGTTGGATGACATCACTAACTCAATGGACATGAGTTTGAGCAAGCTCCAGGATATGGTGAAGGACAGGGAAGCCTGGCATGCTGTGGAAGCTGGCACACGTGTGTGTGTTTAGTTGCTCAGTCATGTCCAACTCCTCTTTGGGACCCCATAGACTGTAGCCCACCAGGCTCCTCTGTCCATGAGGATTCTCCAGGCAAGAATACTGGAATGGGTGGCCATGCCCCTCTCCAATATACACAAACACATATATAAAAATATATATATATGTATATGTGTGTGTGTGTGTGTGTAGGCATATTGAGTGCAGCACTTTCTCAGCATTATCTTTCAGGATTTGAAACAGCTCAACTGGAATTCCATTACTTCCACTAGCTTTGTCCATAGTGATGCTTTCTAATGCCTACCTGACTTCACATTCCAGGATGTCTGGCTCTAGTGAGTGATCATGCCATCATGTTTATCTAGGTCATGAAGATCTTTTTTGTACAGTTCTTCTGTGTATTCTTGCTACCTCTTCTTAAAATGCAAATCAAAACTACAAGGAGATATCACCTCACATTGGTCAGAATGGCTATCATCAAAAAGTCTACAAACAATAAATGCTGGAGAGAGTGTGGAGAAAAGGGAATGCTCTTGCAGTGTTGGTGGGAATGTAAATTGATACAGCTGCTATGGAAGATGGTATGGAGACTCCTTTAAAAACTAGGAATAAAACTATCATATGACCCAGCAATCTTAGTTCTAGGCATATACCCTAAGGGACCCAAAATTGAAAAAAGCACATGCCCCATTGTTCATTGCAGCACTATTTACAATAGCTAGAACATGGATGCAACCTAAATGTCCTTCAACAGATTAATGGTTAAAGAAGTTTTGGTATCTGTACACCAATGGAATATTACTCAGCCATAAAAAGGAATACATTTGAGTCATTTCTGATGAAGTGGATGAACCCTGAACCTATTATATACAGTTAAATGAGTCAGAAAGGGAAAGATAAATATAGCATTCTAATGCACATATATAGAATCTAGAAAAATGGTACTAAAGATTTCTTTTCAGGGCAGCAATGGAGAAACAGACATAGAGAACAGACTTATGGACATGGGGAGAAGGGAGGAGAGAATGAGATGTATGGAAAGAGTAACACGGAAACTTACACTACCATATGTAAAATGGATAGCCAATGGGAATTTGCTATACAGCTCAGAAAACTCATATAGGGGCTATGTGTCATCCTAGAGGGTTGGAATGGTGATGGAGATGGGGGGTGGTGTTCAAAGGGAGGGGATATATGTGTACCTATAGCTGATTCATGCTGTGGCTTGACAGAAAACAAAATTCTGTAAAGCAATTATCTTTCAATTAAAAAATAAGTTAAAAAGAAAAAAAAGAATAAAAAACTTAAAAAGAAAAACTCACAAGCTAAATCAAGGATGACTATGTCTGTGGTGGGGAGGTAGGAGACACTCCTCAAGATAATATTATTAGGAAGTGATGGAGCTGGATTTGAACCTCAGATTATTTGGTACCAAACCCAGTGCTTGACTGTGGTATCTGGCACAGCTTCCAAGGTAACACCCAAGCACATGAGATTATCTTGTCCAAATTACTTCATAAGTTTCTCTGGTGGCTCAGAGGCAAAGAATCTGCCTACCAAGGAAAGAGACATGGGTTTGATCCCTGGGTCAGGAAGGTTTCCTAGAGAAGAAAATGTCAACCCACTCCTGTAGTCTTGCCTGAAAAATGCCATGGACAGAGGAGCCTGGTGGACTATAGTCCATGGGGTTGCAGAAGAGTTGAACGCAACTTTGTAACTAAATACAATTACTTCCTAAAGGCCTGTCTAGCATGTGAGAGTTGGACTGTGAAGAAAGCTGAGTGACGAATAATTGATGCTTTTGAACTGTGGTGTTGGAGAAGACTTGAGCATCCCTTGGACTGCAAGGAGATCCAACCAGTCCATTCTGAAGGAGATCAACCCTGGGACTTCTTTGGAAGGAATGATGCTAAAGCTGAAACTCCAGTACTCTGGCCACCTCATGCGAAGAGTTGACTCATTGGAAAAGACTCTGATGCTGGGAGGGATTGGGAGCAGGAGGAAAAGGGGATGACAGAGGATGAGATGGCTGGATGGCATCACGGACTCAACGGACATGAGTTTGAGTGAACTCCGGGAGTTGGTGATGGACAGGGAGGCCTGGCGTGCTGCGATTCATGGGGTTGCGAAGAGTTGGACACGACTGACTGAACTGAACTGAATTACTATCAGAGTGGGCCATAGGGTATCAACCTATGCACTTTGCTAGGACACATTCAGTCCATAACATCTTGAAAGCTCAAATATTATCATTCATACTGTCACTGTTTGTTTTCCTTGAAGTGGTAGGCTCACTTTATTTTCAAAAATATATAATTCATACACTCAAGTCTAAATAATCACCACTTGTCTTTTCATCATTTTTTTCAAGTAAAAATGATGTTCTATGAAAAAGCCTCAAATTCAGTGTTTTTAATTGCACAAGTGTTCTTATTTTAATTAGGAAAATAATTTAAATTAGAATGCAGTATAAGGGTTTATAAATAGTTTCCATTTTGTCACTTTTTCAAAAAGTATGCCCTTCGAAATTGAGATTGATTAACATTGATAAGTATTACTGCTTTTTCAAGGACATTTTCGAGTGACACTGGAACTTTTTTATTGAGAAAACACAGCAGTAAAGAATACTATTAGTATTATAGTGCTAGTGCCAGCACTAAAGGAATTTGTTGACACTGTTTTGATTGATGCTGTGCTGCTACTAATTTTACATATTGCTTGTTCATTATCAGTGTATTAATAAATATCAAGATAATGAAAAAGGGAAGTAACATCTACTATTATGGTAATCGTTTCTATTTGCAGTTTCTAATACCCAGCAGGGACCACTGGGTAGCCACAGACTGCATTTTGAAAATTAGTGGCCTAATATGAGCTTGCTTTCAAATAAGTTTTCTAGATTGTCAAGAAAAAGGATTGATTAGTTCCACAAGGTCTGGTACTCAAAGGAATCTGAAATAAAGAAGCAGAAGAGGGAAAACCAGGAATGAGACAACAACAACAACAACAACAACAACAAAAACCCTAGTGTCTAGACAGTAAAGAATCTGCCCGCAATGCAGGAGATCTGGGTTTCATCGCTGAGTCTGAAAGATCCCCTGTAGAAAGGAATGACAACCCAGTCCAGTGTTCTTGCTTGGATAATTCCACTGACAGAGGAGCCTGGTGGGCTATAGTCCTTGGGGTTGCAAAGAACGGATATGACTGAGGAACTAAAACACTCACACATGAGAAAGTAAAACCCATAATTTTAAGAGAATAGAATAGAGACATTGGTGTAAGTAGGAAAGTTTGTGGAAAAAAGAGAGGAAAAAACTGATTCAGTATGGTTGCTGGCAGAATGTTGATGATGCCTAGTAACGATATGGATTTATACAGACCGGAACTATGAAGCCATTAAGATAACCATCTCAGTTCCTGAATGGTCTTAAAAATTAGTAGTATTTAGTTATGAATAGTCTTATAGATCTTCATAACCTGAAACAGTATACACGTTTTGAACAGAAAAAATGTAATGAAATGTTTATAGGTCCTTCTATCAATTGCCATTATTCCTCCATGTGGTATTTATCAGAAGGTAAATCTATTGTATCAAAGGGGGGATTTCATTAGATTTCATTAAGAGGAACCACATGCATTAAGACTGTGAATTAAGAAAGATATGTATGAATCAAGTGGGGAGAAAGAACAATACCTAGAGCTTGGTTATATAACAACAGTAACAATAATAAATAATTCCTATGAACAAAATCGGAGAAGGCAATGGCACCCCACTCCAGTACTCTTGCCTAGAGAATCCCATGGATGGAGGAGCCTGGTAGGCTGCAGTCCATGGGGTTGCTAAGTGTCGGACATTACTGAGCGACTTTACTTTCCTTCNACCTAGAGCTTGGTTATATAACAACAGTAACAATAATAAATAATTCCTATGAACAAAATCGGAGAAGGCAATGGCACCCCACTCCAGTACTCTTGCCTAGAGAATCCCATGGATGGAGGAGCCTGGTAGGCTGCAGTCCATGGGGTTGCTAAGTGTCGGACATTACTGAGCGACTTTACTTTCACTTTTCACTTTCATGCATTGAAGAAGGAAATGGCAACCCACTCCAGTGTTCTTGCCTGGAGAATCCCAGGGACGGGGGAGTCTGGTGGGCTGCCGTCTACGGGGTCGCACAGAGTCGAACACGACTGAGGCGACTTAGCAGCAGCAGCATGAACAAAATATATTTCTTTTCTTCTTTGCTAATTAAAAGAAGACTGAGAAAAATGAGGGCACATTTGGACACCAAAAATATAGGACAACAATCTCAATAAAAACAGGAGTCACACTTCATTTCTAATTACCTTTACTATAGTAAAACTTAACACATATATAAAAATACAGTAAAAACTAATCATTGGCAAGACTAACTAGTTTCTTTTTAAGGAGAAAATTGGCAAGAAGTTCAGAAGGTAATTTCAGAGTAAATGAAAAACAGAGCTTGAGAGATTGATTTGGGGTTTTATATAAGATTAATTTTATTAGGTTTCCATGTTTAGGAAATTCCAATGTCCTGGACCTTCCCCTAATATGTTTATACACAACACTTATGATGTGTTTGAGCATTTCAGTATCCATTAAGTTTTATTTATGGCTTTTATTGTGTAAAAGCAATGGTGTGGTTAAGATTCCCAGAGAATTAGCTTTGGAAATTCCATTTGAATTATCTGAAGTAACAGTAATAATAATACTTAGATTACTAAGAAAATTTAAACCCACTCAAATATGTAGATTAGGGTAGTACAGTGAGTTAATAATTGCATGATACTTGTACATCACCACTCATTACTTAAAAACATTATTGATTATATGAGAGATGGAGAGTATTTGTTTATGTTCAATTGAAAATCAGCATTATATTTTTAGTAAATAAAAAGGAAGTGATATAAAGGGCAAGTAGATGAATAATAAGGTGATACCAGCCAAGACAGTTCTGGAAAAGGGTAATGATAGTGGTTTACCATCCAGATATTAAAAAAGTAAACATAATGCTTTGTGTTGTATATTAATTTTATGATACATTTTCTGTTTCTTCCATAAGTATGAACTATTTAATTAAAATGAAAAACAGATGTTGCCATTAAAAGCACAAATCAATGGTACAGGACAGGATCAGGTCCAGGTAAACACAAAAACTCAGTATCAGATAAAAGTAGTATAGTATTACTTAATACTTGTCACTAGCACAGTTGTTTCTTAATTATAAACGTACAGAAGTTTTTCCTTTTCTGTAAGGAGAACGAAAGTACTTTTCTAAGGAAAAATAAGCTCCAGAAGATAGTTAAAACTTTAACATTTGAATAACTCATACAAATACATCAGGTAAATGCAATAAAATGAAAAAATGCACATAAAATCATAAAGGAGTGGCAAAGAACTAATACATTATTAATATATTTAACTGAAACAAAGGAGATAAAATTACAATAAAATATCAAATACAGTTCTTAAATTTATTAAAGGTTAAAAATACAGTTATATTTAATATTGGCAATAGTAGGTTTGATAGACATATGCATATTCTTTTATAACAATGGAAATATTAATAAAAATGTTTGTGAAATACAATATTTTCTATTAATTTTCATTGAAAAATTAGTTTTTCCCTTCAATTTTTAAGAGATACAAAGTGATAAAATAACTAGAGAATTTGACAAAGGCTTATGTACAAGAAGTGGCAAGATCTGAAGATCTGAGACTGGACTTAAATAACTGTAGTAGTCTTCTACTTTCTAAGCATGATTTATGAATTTTCTTTTTACTATTGAATAACTCTGCAGGGGCAAAATGTCAACATTTTAAGACCTTATTAAAAAAAAAAAAAAAACCTCTGTTCTAGAATAGTTTCAAAATAGAGAAAACACATCTTTTATGCTCAATAATAGAAATGACTGTGCCTAAATAAGCATCGCAGCTATATGTTAACCAGGAAGATGGGCTTACACAGTTAATAAAAAAAGAAAAAAATTCTGTAACTGAATTTTTAGAAACACTGGAGTAGGTTTTATATTCTATGATGTTTTAAAATTTAGACATGGTCAAGATGAACTTGTTTAAAAAAAACAACAACAAAAGCAGGGAATTTGAAAAGGAAATCATTCGGTGAGAAATGATGGAGAAGTTCTAATGAATAGACCCTAGATAGTCATATCTAGGTGTGATTAACTTATTTATATTTGGGGGATTAAGAGCCTAAGTCTCATGGAATAAAAGTCTATAGAATGGGTGACATCACCATGGCATCCAATAGAAACAAAACATACAAGGAGTTGTTTTTCCAAAAAGCACAGCATTATCTATTAAAGTATTTAATACTGAAGAAAGAATAAGATCACAAAGACAAAATAAACACATGAAACCTGTAATCACTTTTTAATGACTGGAAGAAATACTTAGGAAAAGAATTGATAGACTATAGGCTTTCTTCTCCTTAATTAGCCTGGAGTCTTATTACTGCATTAGGGTAAAGCGTCTGCCTGCATTGCGTGAGACCTGAGTTCGATCCCTGGGTCGGGAAGATCCCCTGGAGAAGGAAATGGTAACCCACTCCAGTATTCTTGCCTGGAGAACGCCACAGACGGAGGAGCCTGGTAGGCTACAGTCCACAGGGTCGCAAAGAGTCAGACACGACTGAGCGACTTCACTCACTCACTTATTACTGCATTTGGCCTTTAAGGAGAGTGAGTGCCCTTCCTCAGTAAAATACAGCACTGATGGCAAGCTGAAATGCCTGCAGTCACAGCTTGGCAAAAATGGTAGATTAAATTGCAAAATTATATTATTAAAGGCATCAGGGAGCACTATGTAAATAATGAGGGGCAGAAGGTCAAATTTTTTAGAGAATTATTTTGATGTATAGGTAACCCCCTGGAGTTGGTGATGGACAGGGAGGCCTGGTGTGCTGCGATTTATGGGGTCGCAAAAGTCGGACATGCCTGAGTGACTGAAGTGAACTGAACTGAACTGATACTATCTACTTATTAAGGGTTTCTTTTTTTCCCTGTGAGTATATGCCAGGCTTCCAAAGAATATTTACTAAATTCAGGGATTATTTGGAAGACGAAAAACAGTCCAAAAGCTTCAGAAAGGCAGAGTAAAATTATCAACTGTCTAGTAATAGCTGAACACAAAGATCTGGTAATGTAGGTGCTGCCATCAAAACATGACAAATACCCACCTTAAAAATTGTGAAATGACATTTAAAGGACAGAATTCAGTTCAGTTCAGTTCAGTCGCTCAGTCGTGTCCGACTCTTTGCGACCCCATGAATCGCAGCACGCCAGGCCTCCCTGTTCATTACCATCTCTCGGAGTTCACTCAGACTCACATCCATCGAGTCCGTGATGCCATCCAGCCATCTCATCCTCGGTCGTCCCCTTCTCCTCCTGCCCCCAATCCCTCCCAGCATCAGAGTCTTTTCCAGTGAGTCAACTCTTCGCATGAGGTGGCCAAAGTACTGGAGTTTCAGCTTTAGCATCATTCCTTCCAAAGAAATCCCAGGCTTGATCTCCTTCAGAATGGACTGGCTGGATCTCCTTGCAGTCCAAGGGACTCTCAAGAGTCTTCTCCAACACCACAGTTCAAAAGCATCGATTCTTCGGCGCTCAGCTTTCTTCACAGTCCAACTCTCACATCCATACATGACCACAGGAAAAACCATAGCCTTGACTAGGCGGACCTTAGTCGGCAAAGTAATGTCTCTGCTTTTGAATATACTATCTAGGTTGGTCATAACTTTTCTTCCAAGGAGTAAGCGTCTTCTAATTTCATGGCTGCAGTCACCATCTGCAGTGATTTTGGAGCCCAAAAAAATAAAGTCTGACACTGTTTCCACTGTTTCCCCATCTATTTCCCATGAAGTGGTGGGACCGGATGCCATGATCTTTATTTTCTGAATGTTGAGCTTTAAGCCAACTTTTTCACCCTCCTCTTTCACTTTCATCAAGAGGCTTTTTAGCTCCTCTTCACTTTCTGCCATAAGGGTGGTGTCATCTTGTTTTTCCCTGGACATACGCCCAGGAGTGGGGTTGCACAGTCATACGGTAGCTCTATTTTCAGTCTTTTAAGGAATCTCCGTACTGTTCTCCATAGCAGTGGAACCAATTTACATTCCCACAAACAGTGTAGGGGCAGGGTTCCCTTCTCTCCATACCCTCTCCAGCATTTGTTGTTTGTGGAGTTTTTGACGATAGCCATTCTGGCTGATGTGAAGTGATACCTCATTGTAGTTTTATTTGCAAACATCTTCTCAACTGTCTCTTGGCCATCTATGTCTTCTTTGGAAAAATGTCTATTTAGGTCTTCTGCCTATTTGTTGACTGAGTTGTTTGTTTTGATGTTTGCCTCATGAGCTGTTTGTAAATTCTAGAGACTAATCCCTTGTTGGTCACATTATTTGCAAATATTTTCTCTCCATCTGTGGGTTTATGTCTTTATGTTTTATTTATTATTTCCTTTGTTGTGAAAAGATTTTAAGTAGATCCCACTTGTTTACTTTTATTTCCATTATTCTGGAAGACAGATCAAAAAAGATATTACTGTCATTTATGTCAGAGGGTGTTCTGTTTTTCTGTGAGTTTTATGATGTCTGGTCCCACATTTAGGTCTTTAATCCTTTTTGAGCTTATTTTTGTGTATGATGCTGAAGAATGATCTAGTTTCATTTTTTTCTATGTAGCTGTCCAGCTGTCCCAGCATCATTTGTTGAAGAGACTGTCTTTCCAACGCTGTGTAGTTTTGCCTCCTTTGTCACAGATAAACTGACCATAAGTGCATGAGCTTATTTCTGGGCTTTCTATCCTGTTTCATTGATCTATATTTCTATTTTTTTGTACCAGTATCATACTGTTTTGATGTCTGTAGCTTTGTAGTATAATTCAAAGTCAGGGAGCCTGATTCCTCCAGCTCCATTTTTCTATCTCAAGATTGCTTTGGCTATTCAGAGTCTTTTGTGTCTCCATACAAATTCTGAGATCTTTTTGTTCTAATTCTGTGAAAAATGCCATTGGTAACTTGGATAGGGAGGCCTGGCATGCTGCGATTCATGGGGTTGCAAAGAGTCAGACACGACTGAGCAACTGAACTGAACTGAACTTGATAAGGATTGCAATGAATCTGTAGATTGCCATGGGTAGAATAGTTATTTTGACAATATTGATTCTTCCAGTTCACGAACATGGTATATTGTTCCATCTATTTGTGTCTTCTCAGAGCTGTGAGAACTCTGTCCTGCATAAATAAGGCACTGAAGATTGGAAACTACTGCCCTAGTCCCTTGAATGTCAGTCCTGCCCCATCTCTACTTATGACAACAGTGTAGCTCAGGGCAAAATAGGAAAGTAGATGACATTTTTGATACCCACCCAGTCTTCTTGTCCTAAGCTCCCCACTTTAACTGCTCTCTCAACCTTGTGTTGTCCCAGAAGACTGCAATTTTCAAAGGGATTATATTGGAAACTACAGACTTGATGTCTGTGTCTAGTCCTCTCACTGCCATAGAGACTTAGGGTGACAGCACAGAAGAGCCAGTGAAGATGCTCAGAATGAGTCAAGGTGTTTCCAGGGCAGGCAGAGGAAACCTCGAATCACACTTGAGGAGGGAAACAAAAAAGATCAGAGCTGGAAAAAAACGTGCTGAGTACTGAGACTGAGGTGGATGGGACATAAAAAGGGAGAGGAAACTCATGGTCAGAACCTGGGATGACAGGAACTGGTTTAAAAGAATGGTGCGAAATGAAGTAAAGCAGGTAGCTCAAGATCACTGGTACAGGCACTAACATGATTACCTCTCTGCAAAAGGACCCGAGACAGCTTAAAAAATATAATGCAGCACAGTAGGAGAAACTTTCCAAGGAAATCAGGGCCAAAGAAAAATAAAAGTAAGATGAAGATGAAGTCAGGGGGAAGTAAATAGCCAAAACGCATACATGAGGTTTTGTAAAGTTGCCAGAGGTGGCTACAGAATTGGCTCCCAACATCCCACGTATCACAGAAAAGAAGAAATATACCCAGTGATATGATTCAGCATCTAGAAAACTATACAATTAAGAAATACTTGAGACAATGAAAATCTGCACTAGAAATGTAATGATATTAGAGGTTATTATTAATTACTTTTAGATATGATAATTGTATTGTGGTTCTGTTGTATAGACAGATATGTAAACATTCAAATGATATCGTGTCTGGAATTTACTTCAAATTACAGATAAATCAAGATTGGCCACAGGTTAATAATTCTTGAAACTAAGTAATGAGTACATGTGGCTTATTATATTATTCTCTCTACTTTTGAATATGTTTGACAAATTCCTAACAGAAAACAAAAAACAAAACACGTTTTGGTTGGAGAAAATGTTGATTTCTGACTTCAGTCTTAGACATTCTTATTTAACAGGTCTTGGGTGAGAGTCTTTTAATCTCCATTTTTAACAAGCATCTCAAATCTCAGATTAACTTGATGCCAACAGTCTCCAGACAACACTGAGTAAACAAGACCAAGTAAATACTGTATATATGGTTCAGAACACAAGACGTCTGCCTAAAACAGCTGTGTCTTGGGGGCCTAATAAAGACAAAACTGGGAAATTCAGTTAGATAATCAGGACATGGAGAACTTGAAGATATCACATGGTAGCTTGTAGGGAAAGTGATAATGTAATTAGATGGAGGAAAACAGCCAAGACTAGACAGCTCTGATGATGAGATGTTAGGTGTTTCAGGGCACCAAATCAATGTGGAAACACTGTACTAGAATAAACCTTAGAAGTCATCCAGAACAGACTTGTTGATCAGAATTCCCTCATCAACAATCCCTTCCATGTGACCAAAGGACTTTATTTGAATACATTATTTTCTTTTTTTCAAACTTAATGCAATGAACATGTATTACTGTACAATTTTAAAGGTAATAATAACAATAATAAAATTATTACATTAAAAAAACACAGAAGTCTGGTGTTACTCAGTAAAGGGGAACTTAGTCCCCCAATACCTCAATAGCCCAGAGGGTTCTGAGTGGTGACCTTTATCTTAGATAAAAAGTACATGATAGATGTTAGGCTACAATTAAATGCTTTAGTGTTTAAATACTTGAACCTAAGTTGTCTGGGAAATATAATCTTGCAGAAACCTTGCTCTTTAATACACTGTAAGGCACCAAAGCACACTAGTAGAAACACTAGTGTTTCATACTAGTAGAAACACAAGTTCTAGAAACACACAGCCAAGGTCTGCAGCCCAACATCAGTTGTGCAACATAAATCTCTTGGTATTCTGTTTTCTCACAGCAGCATTAGGACAATAATACAATTTATCCCTTAGAGCTATTTAGAAAGGTACTGGCAGTCAATAAATGTAAGTTACTGTTTTTTTCATGAGGTGTCTCAGATTCACCCACTCCACATCTAGACTTATTCTTACTGCCAAGAAGTGGTCACCATGGTTAATGAATAACAAGGCTTCCCACAGCTTTATGAAATGGGCCAGCAATAAGCAAATATTAAGCCCCAAATGGTGCTTACTGAGCTGAATTATGGAGAACAAGAGAAAGAGCTTCTATTGAGCACCTGATATTTGCTAAGGACCGTACCACGGATACAAGGTAAGTAAGACTAGACCCTGCCCTCAAGGAGTCACTAGTCCTTTCAGTAATGCTATTTACAACTCAGAGTGTTACTGAAAATCAGAAGTGAGGGATATATAACCCAATCTGGAGTTCAGAGAATGCTTCCCATAAAACAGGAGTGAGCCAAGTCCTACTTATAACTTCTTCTCTTACACAAAGGCAAAACCCAAGTCACTTGGGCATGTGGTCCAAAAACTTCACCAGGAGGAAGGGAAAGCCAGGGCTTCTGCATATGGCCTCCAAGCTGCATAGGGCATAACTTGCCCAACTGTACATGGAGGCCCTGGAAAAGACCTCAGGCCAGCTTTGCCACCATTTACATTTTGTGACCCTGGGTAAGTTATTGCTCCTGTATGGTCTTCCTCATCTGTCATAAAGGGTCTGGGCAAGGTTCTTATAGCCTGTGGTTCTTGTGGACTTGCCAAATGACCTTGAGCTCACAGCAATGTTTCTCTAGAGCTAAAGCCATTGTAATAACTCCTATTAGTGACCAGAAGTCAATTGGTGCTCTCCACCTGGAGGCTATGTTTTAGGGCCATTCCTGGTTTTCATTCTTGCAGCTGACATGAGGTTGTCTTAGCTCATGGAAAAACATCGCTTCCTAATGCAAACTGCCCTGGCTCGGGAATATCCCCTGGAGTAGGGCATGGCAGCTCACTCTAGTACTCTTGCCAGGAGAATCCCATGGACAGAGGAGCCTGGTGGGCTACAGTCCATAGGGTCATAAAAAGTCAGACACAACTGAAGTGACTTATCATGTATTCAGTGCAAACTACAAGGATTAAATGGCACTCCACTCCAGTACTCTTGCCTGGAAAATCCCATGGACAGAAAAGCCTGGTAGGCTGCAGTCCATGGGGTCCCTAAGAGTCGGGCATGACTGAGCAACTTCACCCTCACGCATTGGAGAAGGAAATGGCAACCCACTCCAGTGTTATTGCCTGGAAAATCCCAGAGACAGTGGGCCCCTGTCTATGGGGTCGCACAGAGTTGGACACGACTGAAGCGACTTAGCAGCAGCAGCAGCAACTTGGGTCTACAGAGGCTATACCATTATTAAGGTATTGAACCGGGTAAACAAATCACTCCAAGGCCTTAACTCTAATAAGTCCATGAACTGGTCAAACGGATTAGGGCATGGTACCTGGCAAGTGGCGTAACTGGATTCTACTGTAACTGACATAAAGAGAGGAGTATGTTTAAAAGGACTGGGTCTCTGGCCCTGTTGGGCTGCACCCCACAGGCCTACAAGGGCTTCACCCTGCAGGCCTAAAAGGTCTCTCTACCCAATAGGCCTCTCTACAAGATCATTACTTGCCCAGCTTCAGGACCAAAGGAAAAATCTAGAGTCAGCAACAGAAACACTGATGGTTTAACAGGTAGGGAGAGAGCTTATATGTTTGAAGCAAGGTCCTGGAGCAATTCACTACCATTTGCAGCAGACATAGCAGGACGGTGGCAGACTTTGCCCTGGGGACTAGGTTACCAGTTAGAGGAGGAAATGACGTCAGGTCGGCTTATCAGTTACCAGGGAAACCAGCAGAGGGGCACGCCCCTTTGATTAGCTATTGGAACAATCATCAGCTGGGACTGGGACAAGTATGTAGGAAGGTCAGTTCTGTGACTAGGGTGCAGATGAAGCCAGCACTGGTCCCGCAGGTAATATATCAGAGGACAGTCACCTAGAGTGGTCTGAACATACAAACCCTCGACCCTTTCCTCAGGAGGCTGTCCAGGTGATTCTGCCAGTATTAAGCAAGCAGTCAGCCTAAAATTAGCATTGAGAGAACACGTTCTGTTGCACCTTCTATTTACAAACTGCAGCCTCATCAGTGTGACCGGCACCTCCTCACACTGCCCTCACCCCTCTGCCTTGGCCAGATGGGGCACAGGCTGCTCAGGCTACACGGTGATTGGAGCTGCAAACACTAAGAGCTGTGTTTTGGCTCTTGCATCCCAAATCCCTGAGCTCCCACCCCTGTTGAGCCTGGGCCTCTGTTGTTTGCGTAACAGGAAGGCTTGGGAACTATCCTCAGGTTTGCTGCTGGGTTTCCATTCTCTCTTCATTTTCTACAGATTATTTAATTGGAAAAAAAAGTCCATGTAAGAAAATATTTTACCACCCACTGTAGCTTCACTTGAAGTGCTTCCAAAATCTACAGTTTTCTGTATCATGGGATTCTGGTCTGTGCAGAGTAAATAAAACATTCAGATGTACTAAGATTCTTAAGAAATAACAGAAAATCTGATGTGTAAGGTTTTATATAATGGGGACTTTTTGCCTGAAAAGAACACCATGAAACAAATCTTAAGAACATGTGGAGATCAAGTAGAGGCCCAAGAGGTTAGTAACCTTCCCCGGTGTGCCTGCGGGAAACTGGAGTCTAGGTCCAGTTAGCACTGGATAGGATGACAGTTGGTACCTCGGAGGTCTGGTGTCTAGCTCTGTAACTTTCGATGAGACTCTGGGCTGCCTGCAATTTCTCTTTGGAACCCATTTCTCACTTCTAAAATTGGGGGAGGGGTGGGGAGGTGGGGTGGAAATTCCTCCCTGCCTGGCTCTTTTGAAAATTAGGTACATACACTTCTATATGTATTAAGAACTTGTCACAGTGCTTTCAAGTAGTGTTACTTAAAATTCTTTTCTAGCTTAGCACTGCTGCACTGGCCTAGGAATTCACACCTCCCACAGGACCTCTTTCCAAACTCTGTTATTCAGAGTCATTTCCCAAGCTAGATCTGGTCTTGCTTTGATCCAATTAGTCTTTAAATCTATTGTCTACCCTATGGAACAAGATTAAAAGGTTGCTGACAACCACCTTTATGAACCAGTATTTTTTAAAAAAAATCTCATCAAGCAACATGTGGTGGGAATGCTTCTTCGCATTCCTGGCTCCCCTGAGGAGTGACTTTTCCCCCAGATGCTCCCGGTCACTTCTCCCGCCTCTTCCTGCTCCATTCAGAGGGGAAGTGGGTTACTCAACTAGGGTGAGGCAGCCTCACGTCTCCCTTCTATGTGGTACCTGTCTGCCTGCATAGGGCATGGTGCATTTACAGTACCTTTACTGGGAAGTCTGCTACTGTGGCTGGACCCCAGAATAAGACAGACTCTCCCTCCTGGTTCTTCAGGCACAGCTAGACACCTGTAGGACAGGGCCTTGATCTTTACACATATGTCCTGGCCGACAGCAGCCCTGGGCATATGCTCTCTGTGTCTACACAGGTGAGGAAACAGAACTGCCAGGCTTCCATTAGCATGAAGGGAGTTACATGGGTGTTATTCTTTTCATAGCACAATAGTTCAGCCAGAGACAGGATATATGAGGAAATCACTTGGAGTCTGGGTATAGACTTGTTTTTAAACACATGTGAGACATTCCCCAAGAGTCTCCCAATAACCCCTAGAAGAAGGACAAGAGGTCCCAGTGAGTCCTGGTGAACTGTTAGAGGAAACGGGTCAATGCATTTTCTGTATCTTTAGGCAGTTGAGTTCTAGGCATTTCAGTTATTAGAATTCTATGACTCTAAAACAATCTTTTCCTTTTCAAATAAAAAAATTTAAAAATCCTATACTCCAATAATGTACTGCTTATATGTGATGCCCTTTAAAAGAGAGTCAAAGACTCCTTTCCAACGTCTGATTAACTTATGTCCTAACATTTGGAACTGACACATACTGTCTTCTAACGGGAACTCTGCATCGTGCATCTTCCATTCACCACTCCAAACCCACTCTGCTTCCCTTTCCACCCTGCTCTGGGCCATGGAGGCTGGCCTAGAGGGAATTCGTCAAGGGGGTCTGCTGAATTCAGCCAATAGGAGGCCCTCGTGGGAAATTAGAGAGTGGAGGGTCGCAGTATTTCCCTCCCCAGCTTTCTTCCTGCTGGGTTACCATTTGCATGTGTCCCTCTACTGAAATCCACAGCTCCTTTTCAGGGTTCTCTGAGGCCTATGGGTAGCAATGGCCCCCTACTATTATCAGCCCTGAAGCAATGTACGATCCCTCAATGTCTCCCTGAATCCTGACTACATCTCTGTAAAAAGTCCCTGTATTAAGTTTTTCTCAAATTTCGTAACTTGACCATGCTGCCTGTTAACACTGGGACTCAGACTGATTCTCTGTATTAATGACTTGATTTCTATTTCAAGTGCTACCTCTTGTCTTAACCTGTGTAACCTCCCTGCATAATCTCTGGGAACCTGACCTTGTATCTGGGCCTAAGTTTCCTAATACATAAAATGAGAGGTGATGAGATGGAAAAACTCTTCCAGATCTCATATTCTTGAAGTTACTAGAGAGCTTTTATATCCAAAGTATCTTCTACAACTTAGCATGATATCTAACATACAGAAGGCATTCAGTGTTTGATAAAATTCTAAGCTATGTATCACTTCCCTTTTTATATCCACTAAAAATGTGCTTCAGGAAGAGAAAATGCCAAAGAAACCATGTGTTTAAGTATACAGAATGAGCATTAAGATTACCTTTCCATCATGACTGATAATAATATATTTTGTGCTTCTCTGAACATTTAAGTCTCCACAGAGGTAGTGCTGTGTAGCTGGAAGAGCATGGGCTCTGGAGACAGCCATCATTTATTAAGCTAACTGTACAACACATAATACTGAGCTGCCTTTATGAAGACTGTATGTAATTGGGAGTAGAGTGATCTATTCAGAGTGTGCCAAAGAAACTACATTTTCAGGACAGTCTTCCAGCCAGATGATGTCTCCATATAGTCTTCCTTTTTTATGGCCAACATTAACCCTAGAAATCTCTCTCCTGAGAAACAGCTCCAAGTCACACGGCTACTTGAAATCAGAGCAGAAAGTGGATTCCCGGACCACACTGTTCCCTATTTTTATTTTTCTCTCTTCTGGCTTGAACTTTGGCCCACGGCTAAAGACACAGACTCTTTTCCAACATATAACCTCTTACTGGCTTGGACTTTTATACTCAAAATCCTAATGTACCCCCATGGTCATCGATCTGCCTGTGCTAAAACCATGATCAAGCTTCGACTTTTGGCAATTGATAAAAAGCCTGGGGTCTTGTGTCTCTGCATTTAACTGTCAATTTTTAAAAATTATGTTTTTAAGTCAATTTCCTTTTAGCGAATATTTCATGTGACTGAAATGAAGATGGTTTCTTATAAATCACTGATTTTCATCAGTAGTCATGCTTAGAAACTGCCATTTATTCATCATCAGAATGATGAATAATACTGGCATATGACCAAGAAATGTAGTAATTGTTCTAAAGAGTATTGACAAATAAAGAAAGAACCGTTAGACTTCAATATAAATTATTCTTAACTCTAACAGGAAGATACAAGGAATACCAATTCTTCTCAGAAGCATTCTCTTTTTGACACCCCCCACTATGATTCACAGAAATTCTACCTAGTGGCCATGGACAGAGACACAGCTAAAAGCAGACACTGATGGTTTTTCTCATTTCTGCAATCCTCACTTCTCGAGAAGCCAGGTAGGCTTATTTTTTCTTTTCTTTTAAAACTGTGGTAAAATCTACATAATATTGATCATTTCCACCATTTTTTTTTCAAATGTATATACCCTCAATTTTTTTATTTTTTATGAAGGATAATTGCTTTACAGAATTTTGCTGTTTTCTGTCAAACCTCAACATGAATCAGCCATAGGATTACATATGTCCTCTCCCTTTTGAACCTCCCTCCCATCTCCCTCCCCATCCCACCTCTCTAGGTTGATACGGAGCCCCTGTTTGAGTTTCCTGAGCCATACAGGGAAGTCCCAGCTGCTGTTTTACATATGCTGATGGAAGTTTGCTGTTACTCTTTCCATCCATCTCGCCCTCTCCTCGCCTCTCCCCATGTCCATAAGTCTACTCTATGTCTGTTTCTCCACTGTTGCCCTGTAAATAAATTCTTCAGTACCATTTCTTCCAGATTCTGTATACATTTTCATCATTTTTAAGTGTACAGTTCAATGCCAAAAGTACAATCACATTGTTATGCAGTCAGAAGTTCTACACCTATTAAACCAAAACCTACCATTCCTTTCTTTTTCTACCCCCAGCTCCTGGTAGCCATCTGCTTTCTCTCTCCATAACAGACCAAATAGTTTGCCTGATCTTAATGAAAGTTGGGTCACAAGACAGACCCTTCAACCTCCCCAAAGTACATAGAGATGAACAGGAGATGATCACAACCAGCTAGCACAGGCAGGCTCCTACATGAACACAGAGGAGAGGAGAGTCTAGGACACATCCCACATGATGCTTTGGAGACTGAAACAAGGAAAGGGACAACAAACAGATGTTCTGCTAACAATCCCTCAGTCCTCTGATCTTGGATAAAAATGCACTCTCCTGAGGATGCATGGAACTATTCCCACTTTTCTGGGGACTCATCAGCATAGTTTTATCACTAAGGGTCCAAGCAGCAATGCCATGAGACACTCTCTACACAAGCTGGGCTGGAGAGAGGAAAAGTGTTTCCCTGAAGACCAAAAATGTGAGCACTGGATTCAGGAGTAAAGAAGACTCCAAACAGCAGAGGTGGAGAGGGCAAGGTTCGCACACTCAAAGGGGCAGAAGAAACTGAGGGTGAATGACTACTGGTAGATCAGACAAGCGCCTGCAGAGATTAGGCTCTACAGAGCATAGATTAGCAGGAAACCAAGGCAAGGGTAACAGGGACTGTGTTGGAGGAGAGAAATGGCAAGAACAGAAAGCATGGCTGAGAAGGATGACAAAAGCAGGAGGCACAGCTGAAAGGCAGCAAAGCCAACGGAAGAGGCTCATTTTATGTGGGATATTACTCTCCTCCACATCCTCCATGGGAGACCCACAGGGAAACAGAAGCAAAACAACAGGGACACTTCCTACGGCTTGACAGTTCAAGGCTGCTGACACAGCAAGCCTACATTTAAAAATGCTAAAGTAGATCCATCCCGGTCGACGCAGGAGTTGGTGATATTCAGGGAGATATTTGAGTTAATAATAAACGTAACAGAAATAAGTTTTGAAAATATCAGAGAGGATGAGACATTATTATCATAAAAAATACAAGAGAATTACTAAGCCAGGATAAGACTGACAAAGAGTTAGGTTTTTAACAAATGCATATAACTCTGTAAGCTTCACTAAACATCAAAACTAGACAGGGTACATGGTCCCTCTCAACCCAAGTACTTCTGCCAAGTACTTCAAATGGAGTACCAGCCTCACCCTGGGGCTCCTCCCAGGGTTTCTCAAGGCCCTAAGAGTCACATCCTGATTCTCTCGGTTGTGACTCTGGGAGTCTGTGTCAAAAGGTGCTTGGACAACCCTGAGGAATTAAGTCTAGTTATACTATCTATCATGATGCTTCCTTCTGCTGTAAATATAGGGACTGCTACATGTCACCTGGAAGGCATGGTACATCAGGGTTTAAACAATTTGACTTCCATAAACAACTTATAAAAAATGTGCAAGGAAATGGGGGGAAGGCGTAAGGTGTCTGTCTGTCTTTATAACTTGCATACCACCTTAGGAATTTTTGATAATTTGTTAGAAACTAGAAGAGAGCCCCTTTCTCACTGCCCCAAAATGAGAAAGAAAAAGGTGTCATCACTATTAATCAAGTTAGGTATAAAATCAGGGTAAAGGTGAAAAAAGTTATGAATGAGGAGTCTGACACTATTCTAAAACAGGGAGTCACTCAATTTCTTCTCAGATCTTTGAACAATTAAGGACTGAGACCACAACTCCAGTGAACTAAGTCGATGTGGATAATTACATCCAAGTATTACTTGGTGTTATCTTGAGGACTAAGTGGACTCTGCCGAAACCTCTTCTGACCAGTGTTGGTCACAGAGTTCTGAAGCTTCCACTTATGAATTTATAAAAAGAAACATTAAATTAATATGGGCATTGAAAGAGAAACCCACCTGATCTTCTGCCTCAAAATTCCCCTCAAATAGGGTCCAAGGATAGCTGGTGATATAGACTGTCTGTGTCCCCACCAAAATTCATAGGTTAAATACTAACACCACCCAATGTGATGGAATTAGGAGGTGCTGCAGTCCACGGGGTCGCTAACAGTTGGACAGACTGAGCGACTTCACTTTCACTTTTCTCTTTCATGCATTGGAGAAGGAAATGGCAACCCACTCCAGTATTCTTGCCTGGAGAATCCCAGGGATGAGGGAGCCTGGTGGGCTGCCGTCTATGGGGTCACACAGAGTCGGACACGACTGAAGTGACTTAGCAGCAGCAGCAGCAGCAGCCCTAATGAAAGGGATTAGTTCCCTTATTAGAGACCCAGGAGAGTTCCCTCCTCCTTTCACTCACATGAGAACACAGAGATAAGGCACCTTCTATGAGGAAGTGAGCCACCCCTACACACTGAATCTGCCTGCTCCTGGATCTTGAACTCCAAGTCTCCAGAACCGTGAGAAATAAATTTCTGTTGTTTGCAAGCTACCCAGTCTATGATAAGTCGTTTATAGCAGCCCAGTTGGACTAACACGACTAGGTCCCTCGAGGAAGCAGTAACAAAATGGTCTGAGTAGATGGCCTGGGTAGAATCATATTATGTGGTCTTCTTGTTGCTTAAGGTTCAAACGCCATGGTGACATGAGGGGGAGGGTGTGGAAAATGCTGGTAAAGAGGAAGAAACATGAGGAATGGGAAGAGGGAACAGAAGATTCATCCATACTACAATATTCCGTGGTAAACATCTCTCTTCTAAGACAAAACTGGATGTAGAGGAGAGACAGAAAGCAGTAAAGAAGTTAGGAAAAACAGAGGGTTAATCTAGAAGGTTCCCCCAAAATATAAAACGGAGGAAACAGAGGGGAGGAAATCCTCATAAAGATAAAATAACATTTCCCAGAGTAAAACAACATAAGGTTTTTTATTAAATATCTCAGGAAATGCTGGGCATGATGAATGAAAAAGGGCATATACCCAGGCACATTGCTGTGAAATTTCAAAATCTGAAGGCTAGACAGAACACCATATAGAGACCTAGATGCAGGCTGCCTTCGGACTCCTTTTAAGCAAGTCTATGATGCAAAACCATGAAACAGTACCTTTAAAATTCCAACAGAAAATCATTACAGAATGTATGCTCAGCCAAATCATCCATAAAAATGAGGGCAAAATAAAAGCACTTTTAAGAATGCAAGGGCTGGTTATTTATATCCTCTGTCCATCTTCTGAAAAGTTTACTTGACTGTGTACTCTGGCTAAATGAAAAAAAAAAAAAGGGATCAAAGAAAAAGTAGGGAAACGAATAATAGTTTATACCCATACTTTCAGTGCCAGTAATATGGGGTCCCAGGACATCAGCTCTGTGTAGCTCAGAGAATATTTCTAGATGGAAGCAGAATTCCTAGGAAGAATACCAACAAGAAGAGAGTAGGTTCCCAATATCAAATGTATGATTGAGAGACTGGGTATATTCAATAATATAGAAATAAATTTTCTCGCCGGGGAAACGCCATGGACAGAGGAGCCTGGTGGGCTACAGTCCATGGGGTCGCAAAGAGCCAGACACGACTTAGTGACCAAACAAGAACAACAAATGCTGCTCTTTGCCTACAAAATACCCCAAGTAATTTCATGATAGAGAATATTAGAGTCTAAGAAAAGCAAAACGCCGTTCAAGAAAGTAACAGTCAAATATCAAACCAATTACAATGGGATCAGATTCTGAATAATTGATAGCATACAGCTGAAGACTCCGGATATAGGAACTTCAAGTGGCAAAAGATTAACAATATAAAACTATGCTTCCTTTCCTGAGGGTCCAATCACACTTCATGGCTCAGCTGTTACTAATTTGAATAAAATTACAATATTGTGATAGCAATAACAATAGCTTCACCTTTGAGTGTCTGCTGCTGCTGCTGCTAAGTCACTTCAGTTGTGTCCGACTCTGTGTGACCCCATAGATGGCAGCCCACCAGGCTCCCCCATCCCTGGGATTCTCCAGGCAAGAATACTGGAGTGGGTTGCCATTTCCTTCTCCAATGCATAAAATTACAATATTGTGATAGCAATAACAATAGCTTCACCTTTGAGTGTCTGCTGCTGCTAAGTCACTTCAGTCGTGTCCGACTGTTAGCAACCCCATGGACTGCAGCCCACCAGGCTACTCCGTCCATTGGATTTTCCAGGCAAGAGTACTGGGGTGGGGTGCCATTGCCTTCTCCGCTTTGAGTGTCTAGCAAGTGCCAATGCTGTGATAAGTGTCACTTATGTGCTAATTCGTAAAACCCTATGATTATCACGATTAAACAGATGAGGAAACCTAGGTACAGAAAGGTAAAGCAAGTTGTTGAAGGTTACTTTTAATCACCATACTCTAACAGTAGATGCTAATAACACTCTAAGCTAATGTGGTTGGCACCAGTTAATTGAAAAAGTCACTGAAAAGAAAAAAACAACCCCTTATACCTTAAATATCTTATTTTAACTTAAACATTTTATCTTAACCTAAAATATTAATTTACCAATCCTTTGGTACAGGACAAAATTATTTTCTTTGAATGAGTCCTTTGATTATAGTTTTGTGTTTTCTTTTTCACATTGAAAACACTCATAATGCAGTTTGCCTTCAACTCGGGTCTGTTTAAAATAGAATAAAAAGTTAAAGATATTTGGAAAGCAATCTGAGAGGAGAATCCTTTTAGATTTTCATCATTGTTTTTAATCTTCCACAAATGCTCCTCCACTCCTAACTCAGCACCATTTAAAAAAATAAGTTGCCTTTACTGAGTCTTTGAAGCATTCAATTCCGTTTTCAAAGAAACAAGGTTCTCTTAGTATTCATATTTCATCAGCATGCTTCTGTTGTTTAGTCACTAAGTTGTGTCTGACTCTTTTGAGACTCCCACCAGTCTCCTCTGTCCATGGGATTTCCCAGGAAAGAATACTGGAGTAGGTTGCCATTTTCTTCTCCAGGGTATCTTCCCAACCCAGGGATTGAATCTGTGTCTCCTGCATTGGCAAGCAGATTCTTTACCACTGAACACCAGGAAAGCCCATATTTAATTAAATTATATAATCTCAATAGTAAGTACAATCAGAATAAACAAGTTTGAGGACAAAAATAACTACTTCTTAGTCAACACTCAGCTTAATTTATGGGAGCAGGAATAAACAGGAATAGAAGTGACTGCCCATTAGCATTTAGCATTTATTGACAAGAAACTGAAAGTTCTGATAATTACAGCCAGTTAGGTAACTGGAAATTGGCTAAGAAAGCTTCGATTGTACCATAAAACATAGTTTGTTGATATGTATTGTTCAAAATTAACACATAGGCAAAATAAGGATGATTTATAATATAGTATGTGCAAATTTTACTATCAGTATAATAAAAGCTTAAGAGGTAACCAATATCCTTATTTTATAAAGTAGAAGATCCAGAGATAATGTCTAATGTTGACACAATAGGAAATGGATATTTAAAAACTATTTTTAGACTATAAAATGTAACCAATAAAAGAACTCAACATAATGCACAGATTGGAGATAGGAAAACTCCTCATTTACAAATATTCTGAAGTTGGCAAATAAAAAAACCCCTAAAGTACAAGTGTATTACAGTATGAAGGTAATTATCTACCTTCAGAAACCTATAACTAAGAAAGATTAAATACAAACGGTTGCCTCTGAGAGTGGATCCACAAGTAAGCAAACTTTTCTTTAACGCTCACTTTTTAAAACACTCTGTGTGTGTGTATATACACATATATTACTTGGATGATTACAATTATAAATAAAATGTAGATGAATGAAATATAAAGAAAATATACTTTAAATTAGTAAGCTGAAACATCTCCAACTCTGACTAAAAAATTAAGGGCCGAAGGGGCTCTGTCTCAACTGAAACAGATGCCAAAAAACATCAAAAGCACTGGGAGGGATTCTGTTTCCCACAATGTTGCCTAGGAGCTAGCCTGGGGTGGTTGCCGTCTATAGGGTTGCACACAGTCGTACACGACTGAAGCGACTTAGCAGCAGCAGCCCGGGGTGGAGGACCCAGATGGCAGCACCAGTGCCTGAGTCTGCGCCTGCGCACAGTACCCTGGGAGGCGCGCCCTGGAGCAAGTGTAATTAGGCACTGCCTGCCATCGGCACGTGAAGCCCAGGGTGCCTAGCCTGCCATCTGCCTATCTGCTTCCCTCTGTGAACTCACACTCTAACACCTACCTGGCCAAAGGATATTTTATAGAAAAACCTCCATCATGGTTTTTCCATTCTTTGTCCTTAACCTGAACTACGGAATCAGCTGCACATGCACTGAGCGAGCTTCCATACACACAGACTCGTCTCGAAAGAAAAACAGAGATGGCATCAGTACTGTGAAATGGGTATAGGTTCTGCCTGCAAGCCAAGAGATTGCTTGGATTTCACTTTACTCTTTTTATATTATGCAAAAAGTTGCTTTTTCCTTTTATAAATGTATAGGTTTATTACAGTACTAGGAAGGAAGCTTTCTTATTCCAATTAAGAGTCAATGGGCACCATAAAAATTTTAACTTGAGGAAATATTTGAGAGCCTGTAGAAGATCTCTGATGGCTGAAATAACAATTGAGTTGTGAGATTACATAACCAATATGCACAGCAGGAAAGAACAATCAGCAACTTAAGGTAATCTTGCTTTTATATTCGTTAGGTAAGCAAAGTTCTGTTTAAGTAGGTCCCTGTGCCATAATTACAACGGTCAGTACAGAAAATATTGATAGAGCCCAGGTTCCTACAGTGGGAAATTCAGACACATCTCAGGAAATGCTCTTGGAGCACAGAATGAAACGCACAATTTGCTTGTAAGCATAACAGCAAGAAAATAGGAAGAAAGAATATGATTTTGCATTAAAGGCATATTATTTACAGCCTGACAATCCAAAAATTTTGTCAAAAATACAACACTCCACAGCATGGTTGGCTTTAACAAGAATTTACAGAAAAGTGTGACTCAAATCCTAGTATAGTCAAACATGGCAGATAGCCTCAAACTTCCAGCTCCAAGAACTTACAAATTGCAAATAAATTCTGCACCTGGCTTTGAGCAAATGAATAATAATAATAAAAGACAAAACTATTCTAGTGGCCACAGCCAGGCTGCTATCCGATTTTAATTACAAGCTGATGTAGACAAAAAGGAGAAAGTAAGAAATAATACCATAATTGTATTTGAAAGGGCTTCTTGAATGGAGAGTGTCAAAGTTACAAAAAACAGTTTTGCTTAAATCAGTAGGATGCAACACAAGAGAAGTACCTTTACATGTCAGAATGTCTACTGACGCAAATCAGAGAACATGAGTTGGCAAGAACATGAGTCATAAATAGTTTCCCAGACATGCCAGGGGAAACCCCTTCTATTGGATCTCACCGCATCTGTTAAGGAAATGCTCTTCACTATTATGCCCAGGAGTGGGACACATTTGTCAGGCATGTTTCTGCTATGCTCTAATTTAGAAGAGCTGCATTTTACGCAAATACGAAAATGTGTCTGAATATTCTATCTGTGCTCCCATGTAAAAGCAGGGATGCATCCAATCACATCTGCTGGCTCAGAAAATGTGCCCCCGTTCAGTAGAGGGCAAAAGCCAGCTCACAGCAGCTTGAAAGAGCCAATTGTTAAATAGTCAGCAACTTTTAATCTTGGTATTATGAGACCTAGGTATTAAACACAGCCATTACTTAAAAATTAAATTATATAAATTATATCGAAAACAAAGGTAAGAAACACTCAAAAGCCACCATTCCCTACTCATTTGACTACATTTTACAATTATCCGTGCTCTCAATGTGAATTTATCTCACATCTGTATTGTTGAAATAACTAATATTTCCAGATGTGGTTCTGCATGTCTCTTCCCAACTCTGCATTCAGTGATGCCATCTTGCTAGACTGAAAGGGGCTATGATGGGAGCATTTACTTCACAGATATTTCAAACATCACAAATCAGGGCTTGATTTATTATTTTGTTGAATTAATTTTAAGAATGTGATGGAGAAATTGTCAATAACACAGATAAGTGTGTCATGCCATTTTATTGTGAATAGCACAAAAGATTGAAGATAAATTCTTCTAGTATTCTAAAAGCTATTATCTAACTCAACAAGGAAGCTGCTCACATTACTGACGAATGGGTAAAGTTATGACCTGTGTCACTGTTGCTTCACTTTTGCCTTACTTGCTCACACAAATGAAACTATCGACGACCGTGCATGTTGCACCTATGCTTATTTCTCAATTGCCACCAAAGTTTGATAGATACAGAAATCTGATAAAGATCAAGACAAACACTTTATAAGAATCAATTGTAATATTAATATATTTAATAAGCTGTAGTATATATTTTGTTATGAATTATATGGTACACATCCTTTGTAACAGTAAAATTTATAATAAGCTTGTGCATTTATACTTATTCACACATTTTTAACTCTGGAGAACTGTTATCACACAGGTAGCAGTAAGCTGCTGTCCTCAATCCAGGCAGCATGGAGACTAACTTTCTGAATTAAGAAGTACAGAATTAAGAAGTACAGAATTAAGCTTCTTGCAGTATGCCTCACTGTTCTTTACATAAGATATTGACCTGATGCAAAATTATCATTTTATGCTCAAAAGATCTGCCGATTCAAGTCCTGCTTTTACAGCATAAGTGGCTGTCACTTATGCTGTAAAAGCTGATGGCAACAGAGTTGGGCTTGACCCTGGGCAGATACAGGAAGATCAGAAATTTCTGGGCCACAATCATATAAAAAACATTAAACTGTTTATAAAACTAGAGAATTTCTATACTTCTCTAACTGGGTAACACTCTTTACAGCAGATAATCTTATCTTTAAAGCCACAGTTCTGAAATATACATGTGCTGATAATTGTTAGGGAAGCTTGTTAAAAGTATAGATTTCTAGGGTGCCTCCTGAGATACTGATTCTGGGTGGGGCTCAGGTATCTACATTCTAAGTAAACACTCACAAATGAATGAAAGTCGCTCAGTCATGTCCAACTCTTTGGGACCCCATGGACTAAACAGTCTATGGAATTCTCCAGGCCAAAATACTGGAGTGGGTAGATTACTTTCCCTTTTCCAGGGGATCTTCCCAACCCAGGGATCAAACCCAGGTCTCCCACATTGCAGGTGGATTCTTTACCAGCTGAGCCACAAGGGAAGCCCAAGAATACTGGAGCTGATACCTATCCCTTGCCCAGTGGATCTTCCCAACCCAGGAATCCAACCTCGGTCTCCTGTAGTGCAGGCGGATTCTTTACCAACTGAGCTGTCAGGGAAGCCCTGAGAGTAAGCCCTGATAGACAGGAACACCCTGATAAATAACACCACCACCAACAAACAACAACCTACCTCTAAAGGCAGATTAATCATGGTTTAGTTTGAAAAATGTGGTATTACCAGATGCTTCAAAAGTGAACATCTAAGCTCCCCACTCCTTTCTTTTAAACTAACTCTAACCTACTCCATCAAGCTTGGAGGTATCTTCCTGCCTCCTTGACTTCTCTCTTCAGTAGACATGAACCTCACCCCACTGACCCTTTCACCAACTGGATTTCTTTGTTTCCAGTGGGGGGAAAAAGGACTTTGCTGGTTATCATAAGCAATCTCATGAAAAATCTTGCTAAGTCAAGAGTGATCCTACCAATAATAGAAGCACAGGAAGTTTACCATGACTTGGTTTCAATAAGCCAATTATGGGGCACCTTTTCTAGGTGTTCACAAACCATTTGCTAAATTAGCTTAGGACTTCACCAGGAATGGACACCAAGATCAAAAGCCTTGAATTTCTAGATTCCACATATCCACTGTGAGGACTGGGCTACCTGCCCAACTCTATCTGCTGGCATAGCTCCTGCCTCTATTGGATGTCTCCTGGCATCTGTTATCACTCCCTCTCCCCAGGCAGGGAGATGTCTTCCTTCTTAGTTTGAACATAAATTAATACATTTCTGATCGATCATTCTTTGGATGTTTCCAAAGAACTAATTTTTGCCATCAGCATTCCTGAAAATATTTTCATTGCATATGCCCCATAGAAGTTCCCAGCTGTGTGCCTGGCCAACTCGTGTGTGTGCCCATAACCCTTTAAATTTGTGCTCATTAGCACTAGTTTCTAAGCTGATGGGGGGGTCTTCCTTCTCTTTTACACTTTTAAGAGTTTGAATGTGAGAATCTAAAAAACCCTTTATGTTTTTCATTCCTCTTGAGCTATCTGGAATCTGACTGCATGAAATTATATTTAAATGTGTGTGCCCGTAACCCTTTAAATTTGTGCTCGTTAGCACTAGTTTCTAAGCTGAGGGGGGGGTCTTCCTTCTCTTTTACACTTTTAAGAGTTTGAATGTGAGAATCTAAAAAATCCTTTATGTTTTTCATTCCTCTTGAGCTATCTGGAATCTGACTGCATGAAATTATATTTTAAAATTTCCCTGTATTAGAGAATACAAGTCCAGCCATGTTCAGCCAATTCAAGTCAAATACAATATCAAATACAATCATATGATAAAGAAACACTCTCTATAAACCAGATACTAGTGTTGTTGCTCCGGTTCCACTGGGAGTAAGGTGCAGCTTCAGTTTCAACCCTTAGGTCCGTGTGTAGCCAGGAAGATGCAGAGTCTCAGAACTAAGCAAAACAGAGTTAAACAATTGTGCAGATATAAGAACTTCAGTTTGGGACTGGCTTTTCTCTGCCATTTAATTAATGTGAAGCATTCCTAGCTTTTAACAAGTTTACAGCATCACTGGCACAGTGTCTGTCCTAGAGAATATTTATATGTTACTGAGTCAGAATTGTTCAACTCAAAATATTCTGGGCATGAGTTCCAACAAGTTGATAATATTCTATGACAGAAATATTTGTTTTCACATTGAAAACCCAAATCCAGCATGTATTGAGGGAAGGAGTAATAACTTTCAACTAACCATACTCTAAATCCTTCAGAAATCACCTGCTAAACCATACTGTCCATATGACTGACAAAATACATATTATAATAACTATACAACTACTCTACTATTGCAAAAAGTGTCCCTCTGTTCTTCAAGAAAACCTTGCAGATTCTTAAGACCCAGAAACAAATGGATGTACCTCTTCCAATGGTCATTTTTTATTTTCTTCTTTCTTTCCAGTTATTATTAAGTTGATTTTTGGTTTTAAAAGGACAAGAGAGGAGACTAGACAGGGCCACTTTCTGACAAATGTAAGAAGGATGTTCTGTAGCACAGAGAACACAGGGAACTCCCATCTTGCAGATTACACTAATATCTCTAGGTTTTGGAAATGCAATTCGGTGCTGTAACCTGATGACAATGACCAGAAATCAGCCAAAAACATCCACCAAGACAGTTATTCAATCATTCTTCCTTCTACTCAAACATTTATCAAGTGCTTTTTATGCTTCAGTCAATGGTTAGAAGAGGGAAATAGAAGGGTGGGTAAAACACAGCCCTTCCAGCAGACCATTCAACACCAAATGAAGACGGCAGAGGCAGGGACAGGTAACATTTTAATTACAGGGACAGTGACAGAGGAGTACAGAGAATCCAGGTGAAATAGACCCCAAGGCAAGTGTTAAAAGAATGATACGCTAAATCCACTGGAAGAGAGGGGTCAGGAGAAGAGTCATGCTAGGCTGGAGGACAGTTTAAGTCGGAGGCAAGCCACTGTATGGCACACCAGCTGTTGAGTGTAAAGCAAGGGAGAGCACCGTGTGACCGCATTCATCTCTCGTAGGTCACTAGGGAGCTTGGGTAGGACCCTTTGGCTGCTTGGGATGCTAAGAGTTTTACAAAGGAAAGCAGCAGGGTCAAATCTGCTTTCTAGATTTGAAAGACCATTAGAAAGACCACTTTGGCTTCTGTGGAGACTCAGTTTGGATGGTTAAGAACAAAGGCAGGAAGCACGATAGAAGCTCTAATAATACCAGAAAGAGAGTTTTTTCAATTCAAATATAGTTAGTATACAATATTATATTAGTTTCAGGTATACAATATAATGAGTCTATATTTTTATATATGCAATTTAAAGTTATGACAAAATATTACATATTTTGTATATTATAAAATATGGCTATAATTTCTGGTGCTATGCTTTGTACCTTTGTTGCTTCTCTATTTTATACACAGTAGTTTGACCCCCTTAATCACCTACCTCTGTTTTCCCTCCCCCCTCCACTGATAACCACTAGCTAGTTCTCTGTATCCGGGAGTCTGCTTCTGTTTTGTTACATACATTCACTTGTTTGGGGTTTTTAAAAAAGTATATGTGCTGCCAAAGTGAGCACATTTATTTGCTTTTTAGACTTCACACATAAATGATAGCATAGAGCATTTGTCTGTATCTGTCTGACTAATTTCACTAAGCATAATACCCTCTAGGTCTATTCATGTTGTTGCAAATGGCAAAATTTCATCCTTTTATATGGCTGAGTAGTATTCCACTGTATACTCTATCTTCTTTATCCATTCATCTGTTAAGAGTTGGGTTGCTTCCATATCTTGGCTTTTCTAAATAAAGCGTCTATGAATATAGGGGTGCATGCCTCTTTTCGAATTAGTGTTTTTCTTTTCTTCAGATACATGCCCAGTAGTGGAACAGCTGAATCATATGGTAATTCTATTTTTAGTTTTTTGAGGAACCTCCATTCTGTTCTCCATGGTGGCTGCACTGATTTACATTCCCATCAACAGAGTACAATGAATTCTTTTTCCCAGAGACAGGTTTGAGGGCCTGAAACCAGTTGGTAATCACAGAAATGGAGTTGGGAGGCAGAGATGAGAAACAGTTATGAGAAAAAACTGGCTGGAATCGGTGGCTATTGGACAAAGGGAGGCAGAGCTGTGGTGACAGTGACAGATGTTTCTGGAATTACACCCAAGTTTCTGAGGTAAGTGATTGAGGATGGGGGTGGTGTCACCCATGAAGATACAATGTATAGAAATCAGTCTGGGGTTGAAGGAAGATTTATTCATTCACTCAATATTTGGGCACTTACTATGTTCCAGAAATGGTCCAGGTACTATAAACGTAATAGGGGACTAGACAGATAAATAGAGCTTACATTCTAATGGAGGAAGGTGAACACTAATCTATCATGTAAATTTGGATATATGTCCTTCAGAAAAAAACAAAAGTGAAAGTCAGAGTGTTAGTTGCTCAGGCATGTCTGCCTCTTTGCAACCCTATGAACTGTAGCCCACCAGGCTCCTCTGTCCATGGAATTCTCCAGGCAAGATAATGGAGCGGGTTGCCATTTCCTTCTCCAAGGAATCATCCCAACCCAGGGATCGAACCCATGTTTCTTATGTCTCCTGCATTGACAAGAGGATTCTTTACCACTAGCAGCACCTGGGAAGCCCCCAAAGAAAAATAAAGCCAGGGAAAACTGGTACATATGGGGACTTGCTGAGAAAATGCTGACTGAGCAGAGAAACTCATTGATGAAGAGATAGTGAGCCTTGTAAGACACTGTACAGAATACTTCAGGCAAATGAACATCAAGAGTAAAGGCCAGAGGAATGACTCCAGTTTTAGATATGCTGAATGTGAAGTGACTTTGGTCTATTCAGATGGAGCTATTCAGGAGGCAGTTAAATATGCAGATCTGAAGCTCAGAAGAATCTGGGCTGGAATGTAGGTCTGGAACCATCAGCATACTGGAGGCTGGCGAATCTTGAGAGTAGAGAGAATAACTGGGGAGAAGGGCAAAAAGCAAGAAAAGCAGCAGTCAAGCGAGTTAAGACACATCAACATTTAAGGGGCAAGTAGAAAAGAGCCAGTGCACTGGAAAAGACCCTGATGCTGGAAAAGATGGGATGCAGGAGGAGAAGGGGGCAACAGAGGATGAGGCGGTTGGATGGCATCACCGACTTAACGGACAAGAGTTTGAGCACTCTGGGAGATAGTGAATGACAGGGAGTCCTGGCGTGCTGCGGCCCATGGAGTCGCAAAGAGTTGGACCTGACTTAGTAACTGAACACGAATAGAAACCCATGAAGAAGAAAAAGAACAATGAGGTTCAATGCTGCAAAACTCAAGAGAGGAGAAAGCAATGATCACCATTTCAAAAGCAGCAGCATTCCAATAGCTGAAATGTGGCCCTCTGGGATGTGCAATTAGCAGGTCCAGAGGAGTGGCAGGTGTGGGAATTAGATAACAGTGGTTTGAAGATGGGGAGGAAACCCAGCAAGGGTAAGACTTCTTATGAGAAGTGTGTCTGTGAAGACAGGAAAGATTGTTAGGCGGGGTGATGGGCAGCAGAGAGAACATCTACACCAGAAAAGCCCGGAACCCAGCAAGTCAGGAGAAGTCAGCAGGAGCAGAGCTGGCCAGGCAAAGGATGCGCCCTGAACTGGAGCATAGGCCTAGCACCTCTGCCAGCTGGCTTTGTGAGGCCTTGCCTGGAACTAATTCCAGCCTGTGACCTGGACTTCACAGAGCCAAGATGGAGCTGTTAGATCACCCAGCATTCCTCACTCCAATGGACTTCAAGAATCTACAGAAGTTCTCTCAGATCTTTATGAAGGACCAGGTGTAACAGGAGACAAGTGACAAGCAAACATATGATGTCTGTCAGTTGAGGGGGCTGGCCATGAAGAAGGGGTCAGAAAGCTTCTGCTAGGCTTCCTGAGAAGGTGGCCTTATGTGTGACTACTTATTGTGGCCGGATGTGTGGCTGCTGCACCATCTAAGGGAAAACTCCCCATTCTCTCATTTGTATCATAGAACGTCAGCCCCAGAAATTCAAAGTCAGGTCCAGTTCTGTGTATCAGGGGAGATGTGAGAGGTAAAGAAAGTGAAAATCAAAGTAAGTGATGAAGACAAGAGCCCAGCTCTATGGGAGAAACCAACCAACCAAACAAAATCATGAAAATATGAAGTTAGAGAGATATGATAAAAGATTATACAATCATGACAGGTGTAAACTACAGAAACATAGACTTGGTCAACAAATCCTGCGATATCAGAATGAGACAGTGCCGCCAGAAACAAAAGAGAAAGCAGGCTTTGCTGATCAAGTGCAGCTCTATGTAGCCCAGCAGGTAGTCAGAGGACATACAAGTCAGAAATAAAAACAGCTCCAAATATGTTTAGATAAATTTGGAAATAACAAACCCACAACTGTCTCTTAAATGAAAATGGCTGATTTAGACACATCTCTCATCTTGGAGACTGAGTTTAGGCAGGATAAGACTTTATTTATCATTCACCCCCAAACCCTCCTTCATACACTTCCCTTGGGACCACCATCAATCAGCACAGGTTTCTGGCCATGGGACTCTCTCAGAATGGCACTTCTGCTTCTTGGAAACCATCGAACCTCCAAGTTCCTATAAACAGTTTCTATGATACTAGAAACTGAACGCTTTCTCTTTTGTTCTAATTGCCTTCACAGGAAATGCATACTGGGTTCTCTCATCTACCTGAACTATATTCTTCTTACACTTTGATCCTTCTTAGATACATATAATTGAGTCATAATTACCCAACAATATGCACCAAAATGTAAGGACAGGCAGAAGGACCAGAATCATGCCAAAAAAACACACAAGAAAACAGTTGGGAGTAACAAAGGCAATCCATTACAATTTCAAAATAAGATCTGAAATTGCTTTTTCATTTCAGACCCATATTTACAACTACTACATATCACAGACCTGCATCTCTAAAACCCAACTCAGTCTCATTCCTTCAACCTGCTCCTTCTGCATTCTGTATGACCTAGCTGCCTAAATCAGAAGCCTCAGACTTCCTTTATACCTCTCTCCTATTATAATCCATGTCCTATGGATTCTATCATAAAATAGATGACTATTACTAGTAGAATAAAATTCAAATTCATAAGACCCCTATTTACCTTTCTGATTTTATCTCTCATCATATAAACATCCCCCGATCTAATTCCCAAACTCAACTTCACCAACACCGAACTCATTTAGGCTCCCTAAGGTCACGTACCACTTCAAGCATTTGAGCCTTTGCATAAGCTTCCTCTATTAAAAACTCCTCCTCTGAATGTTTTGCTTAAACTCTCACTTCCATAACGTGTCAGAGCTTGTTTATTTTTTCTCCAGGGAAGCTGTTTTTGATACCATTCCTACCAGTTTGAGTTAGGTGTCCCTCCTATGTGTTTCCATAATCCACCACAATTTCCCTGAATAGTAATTCCCTGTTTACAGTAGTCCCTGGGTATCCATAAGGGATTGGCTATGACCATCTATGAATATCAAAATCCATGGATGCCCAAGTCCCTTATATAAAATGATGCAGTATTTGCATTTAACCTCTGCACGTTATCCTGTATACTTTAAATCACCTCTAGTTTATTTGTAATATCTAACACAATGTAAATGTTATGTAAACAGTTACTGGTGCATAACAAATTCAAGCTTTGCTTTTTGGAAAGTTCTGGAATTTTTTTAAAAAACATTTTCTATCCTCAGTTGGTTGAATCTGCAGATGCAGAACCCAAAGATACCAAGGGCCCACTAGAAGGTAATCTCCTTGGTTACAAGGACCATATCCTCCTTCAGTATAACTTCAGCACCAAACATAGCATTTGGTACATTACTGTTTCACAACGTAACAGCTAGATTACATTACATTCTCACTATAAGCAGCAGCAGCAGCAAACAGCCAATAACAAGTTTGGAGGATAAAATGAATCAAAAGGATGAAGAAAAAGGACAGAAAACAATAATGAAGTAGGGTGCCAGAAGATGGGTGGAATACATGAAGAGAGACTAATGGAGGAAGTAAAAGTAAGCAAAAATAAAGGATGAGCAGGGTTTTTTTTTGTGAAACTCAGTAAAGTATCTTCCGAGAGGAGTAATAAGGGAACCAGCAATGACTGAGCTCCAAGTGCCAGGCCCTATCCCAAATCCATGATCTCGTATATACCATAAAGTTTCCCTATAAACATCATCACCTCATTTTGCAAATAAGAAAACTGAGACACCAAGAAGTTATATATATGTCTATCCCTACATGATACAGCTAGTAGGTGGTGAAGCAGTCTTTGAACTCAGCTCACATGGACTGCCCAGAGTCCATGTTTTTTCCTAGAAACATTCATTTAGGAGCCACTTAACTGTAGAACAGATAGATTTGATGATTTTAAAAAGGCTTGAAGCACCTAGTTATATAAATGAAGCTGTGATTTACCTTTTTTTCCTTTAAATTTCTATCTTACAGCTCCTCTGAGAGCAAGCAGAATACATGAAGTCAGTAGCAGACAAAATCCTATGTGGAAATGAAATCAGGACTCTCCAGTACCCTGGGCAAAAGCACAGCCTGCAGGGAGTCAGGATATATTCTGCACAATGGTCTGGCCCACCCTTTACTACAGACTACAAATGCAGGGATGGAAATGCTATTATTCCACCAAGCAGCAGTCGCAGCCCATGTTACACAGTTCAGCACTGGCTTTTCCACCTTCTTATAACACCCCTAAAATGTTAATGTCCGGAAACAAGAGGTTTGTAGCAGTTAGAAGCCTCAGTTGAAGGTGCCTATCATGACCAAAGGGAGATGTTTCCTAAACTGACACTAAAAATAGGCTTGGAGCTAAAATATGTATTGTTATTTTATATTAGGAAAAAAAGTGTTCTACCTTTTCCCAAACTCCTATAACAATAAAATAGCATTGTCATGACAGCATTCCCAAATGGAAGGGAAAAGAAGGCTATTAATAATAGCTCTACTGAACAAAAGCTCACACAATGGCTATTTTGCCTCAGGTTCCTTCATTTATGGAAGTATTCCCTTCCAGGTAGAAGCAGAGTCCTTACGGGCAGAGTCCTGGCAGCCTTCCCTTATCTTCTCCACCTTTTAAGTTTACTAGGCTTTGTAGACTTTTATCTACAAAAATTCTCCATATCTGATGACCCTAATATAAACATATTTCTTGTGCATCTAAATATCAAAGTCAATACTTTCTCTTGGAAGCAGATTTTTACAAGAAATTAATTTTAACTGATTCAACTTATCATCTAATGGTAGTTACCAAGGATACCAAATAGCCAAATCACTTGGCTCCAACTTGCTTGTTAATCAAGAGATATTAACAGAAAGCTGTGAAGAATTATGATTGTCTAAGTAATCTGGCCAGAAACAACGTCCCTTCCCAATGCTCCCAAGTCCTGAACTCAGTTAAAAACATTCCAGTCTATAATAACCACTAAAAACGTACAAAGCTTTCCCCAGAATTTGAAATTCTGTGATTAGTATTTTAAAAAATGACCGCCAATGATTTCACTTTAATTCACTTCCTGATGAAGCACTGAACTGAGAATGGCTACTGATTTTATCTTCTTATCAATCTGAAAGCAGATGATTTTCACCAAGGCAGTTAATTGAGCATTCAGGTAATCTAGCTGAATCTGTCCTAAATCAAGTATCCCATCACTGTACATGTATTAATGCAGGGCAGCATCTAACAAATGAGCCTAGAATGTGCCTTTAAGGAGCAAAGAATTAAAATGAAGACACACAAAACAGAAATGCTCCCTCTTGCTAAAAGGTCTACATAAGATGAAGCACAGGGCTTCCTGGGTGTCTCACCAGTGAAGAATCTGCCTGCCAGTGCAGGAGACTTGGGTTCAAGAATCTTCTGGAGTAGGAACTGGCAACCCTCTTGACTATTCTTGCCTGGAAAATCCCATGGCTAGAGAAGCCTGGTGGGCTACAGTCCATGAGGTTGCAAAGAGTTGGACACGACTTAAGAGACTGAGCATGCATGTGAGATTAACGCTATCTATAATGGACATGAGTCTGAGCAAGCTCTGGGAGATGGTGAAGGACAGGGAAGCCTGGCATGCTGCAGTCCATGGGGTCACAAAGAATTGAACACGACTCAGTGACTGAACAACAACATAATGTATTACTGTACATTTAAAAAAGAACCAAAGAATTGATTATTTTCTCTCCAAAAGGCACAGGCAATCAAGTTTCTTACCAATAGTGTATTTGTTTACACATTAAGAATATTAATTATATGTCATTTATTGCAATTATTTTGTCCTACTTTGTGGTTTGTTTTCATTTTGTTAATAACACCTCTTGCACAAGCGGAAAAAATAACAGCGGCTGTTGTGTTTGTCAAAATCCATAGACCTTGTCCTTTTATAGTTGTTGACCTTGGGGTCATGCTAAGGAAGGCTTAGTCTACCTAAAATATGACAGAAACTGGTAGCTGCCATCCAATATCTATTTTTTCCTTCTTCCAAAAAAAAAAAAACCCAGAACTTCAATTATATTGAAATTATGATATATCAAGTCAAAGACTACATTTCTCAACGTTCCTTGTATCTTGGTCATGTTGGCTAAACTCTGATCAATGAGAGCACAAGTGTTGAGTGGCATTTCCAAAAAGATTGCCGACTCAGGTGGGAGGTAAGGTCTGTTGTCATTTCCAAGAACTCAAGTGTGAGTGCTTGAATCTCAGTAGCCATCGTAGACTATGAAGTGACTTTTGAGTTAGAAGCCATACACTAAAGAAGGTAAAATAGAAAGACGGAGAGAACCTTATGACTACTGGGAGCCACCCAGACCTGTGTGGCCTGTCTACAAATCTCCTCCCAAAGAGAATTTACCATCCATGTTCAAGCCACTGTTATTGCTTTTCTGTCATACACAGAATATCTTGATTTTAAAAGCTTATTGTAAAATTTCATCTAGAATTTTAATGGTTTTATTTTTTGTAAAAATTAAACCACAGGAAAATTCTGGAAGTGGAATAAGAATATAGTGTTTTTCCCTAAGAATTAACCAATTATTCCAAAACCATTTACTGAATAATCCGTTTTTCTCCTCTACTGATGTGAAATGCCACCTAGATATTATGGGCCTCCCTAGTAGCATCTGGTCCCATCACTTCATGGCAAATAGATGGGGAATATTTTGGGGGGCTCCAAAACCACTGCAGATGGTGACTGCAGCCATGAAATTAGAAGACACTTGCTCCTTGGAAGAAAAGAGCATATTAAAAAGACAGCATATTAAAAAGCAGAGACATTACTTTGTCAACAAAGGTCCGTCTAGTCAAAGTTTTGGTTTTTCCAGTAGTCATGTATGGATGTGAAAGTTGGACTATGAAGAAAGCTGAATGCTGAAGAACTGATGCTTTTGAACTGTAGTGTTGGAAAAGACTCTTGACAGTCTCTTGGACAGCAAGGAGATCCAACCAGTCCATCCTAGAGAAAATCAGTCCTGAATATGCATTGGAAGGACTGATGCTGAAGCTGAAACTCCAATCCTTTGGCCACCTGATGCGAAGAACTGACTCATTTCTTGAAGACCCTGATGCTGGGAATGACTGAAGGCTGGAGGAGAAGGGGACGGCAGAGGATGAACTGGCTGGATGGCATCATTGACTCAATGGACATGAGCTTGAGTAAGCTCCGGGAGATGGTGATGGACAGGGAAGCCTGGCATGCTGCAGTCCATGGGGTAACAAAGAGTCAGACACAACTGAGTGACTGAACTGAGTAGCTTAGACAGTGAAGAATCTGCCTGCAATGCAGGAGACCTGGGTTCCATTCCTGGCTTAGGAAGATCTCCTGAAGAAGGGAATGGCAACCCACTCCAGTATTCTTGCTTGGAAAATTCCATGGAGAGAGGAACATAAGGGGTTACAGTCCATGGGATCACAAAGAGCCAGACATGACTGAGCAAATAACATATACTAGATACTACGCAGTTTTTGTTTAATTTTTGGGGGGGAGGGGTATAGTCTTTATTTCCTCTGAGAAGTGAAAAGGACAGTTTTCTGTAAAAAGCTGGGAGTAGAAATAGAGCTTTAGATGAATGGGAGAAGGACAAGGAAGAGGTCAGATGCCAGGGAAAAACCATCAAGCAGCAATGAGGGCCCAACTGATAAAACTCTCCAGATGATAGCGTAAGGATTAACAGTGTGGACTCTGAAACCAGAATGCCTGATTCAGATTCCAACGCCTTGACTTACTAGATGTGTGGAGTCATTCAGTCACTTCATCTGTCTGCTTTGGATTCCTCCTCTGTAAAATGGAGATAATATTAGAACCTACCTTAAGGGTGCTGTGTTAAAGTGAGTTATTGAGTTATAAAATGATTAGAACAGCATCTCACATTAAGTTCTATTATGTTTTATCATTATTACTAGCTGTAATGTAGTTTTCTATCATTGTCATATCATCATTATGGTATGTCATATCATATCATATCATCATTCCTTAACATATGAAGATAGCTGCGTTTTTGGTTTTCTAAGGTATTATCAAGAATCAGATGCTTTTTTGGCATTACTTGAGATGACTGTTTCTCCAAAACATATTGTGAATGAGACACAATTTCACAGACACTAGAAAGACTGTAATAAAAAGGACAGATAATGACAAATGTTGGTGAGCATGTAGGGAATCTGCATACGCTACTGGTGGGAATGTAAAATAGTGCAGCCATGTTGGAAAACAGTTTGGCAGTTTCTCAAAATGTTCAGCATAGAGTTACCATATGGCCCAGTAATTCCACTTGTAGGTATAAAGTGAAAGCGAAAGTTTGCTTTGTCGTGTCCAATTCTTTGCGACCCCATGGACTATATAGTCTATGGCATTCTCCAGGCCAGAATACTGGAATAGGTAGCCTTTCCCTTCTCCAGGGGATCTTCTCAACCCAGGGATGGAACCCATGTCTCCCGCAATGCAGGCAGATTCTTTACCAGCTGAGACACCAGAGAAGCCCAAGAATACTGGAGTGGGTAGCCTATTCCTTCTCCAGCAGATCTTTCCGACCCAGGAATTGAACCTGGGTCTTCTGCATTACAGGAGGATTCTTTACAAACTGAGCTATCAGGGTAGGTATAAAAAGAAATGAAAACACGTATTATGCAAAATCTTGCATCCAAATGTTCTTAAAAACATTATTCATAATAACCCCAAATTTAAAACAGTTTGGCTGGACCACAAAAACAGTATGCTAAGTGAAAGGATCCAGTTACAAAGGAGATTGCATATTATATGATTCCATTTATATGAAATATCCAGGAAAGGCAAATCTATAGAGACAGAAAGTAGATTAGTGGCCTCTTGGAAATGGGGTTAACAGTGAATGGACATGAGGGATCTCACTGGGGTGATGGGATTGCTCTTAAACTGATTTATAGTGATGCTTACATAGTTTCAAAGATTTACTAAACAATAACTACTTAAAGTGGGTGAATTATAGGGTATTTAAAATATACCTCAAAAAAATAAATAAATAAATAAAATATACCTCAATAATTTTTTTAAATGAGAGAATTATTGGAGACAAATTGAAAAGTTATGAAGCTTACGTTACTTATTTTGTGTAAACATGGTCAAAAACTTTAAAAAATTATAAAAAACAAGAAAAAACAAATCTCCTAGTACAATAATAGTTTTACTATTTAACATATAATTTGTGAATTTATGTGCTTAAATGAGACTGGTATGAAAAGTTTTTTCCTATTGTCTTTGCCAGATTTTATAACAGTATGATACTAACTTCACAAAGTGAAATGGAATGCTTTCTATACTTTTCTCTGGTACAGAATAGTTTTGTAAGCATACGAACTGTTAAAACCTCTCCAGAGGACAACTGGATGATTTTGTCAGAAAATATTTAATGAGCCAAGGCTGAATCAAGCAATTCTATTTCTAGTTTAAAAAAAAAAAAATAACAGTGATTATTTTCAGGTAGCATAAGTATTGGTGACCTTTACTGAATTCTTGTGCTCATTTAAAAAAAAAATTTACAATGAGAATTTGAAACAAATTTGCAATGAATATTACAGTTCCAACAAATGAGATGATGATGTATTATTGGATATTTTGATAGACCTAACGCATACAGCAGCAGCAGCAACACATACAAATAGTTGGGCCTAAAATGTTTTGTGTGAATAGTTCTTGGATTACCTTTCAGTTTCTTCTATAATATTTTTATACTCTGAGATGTTTATACCTTCCACTCAATTTGTATTTCCACATCATTGGCATAAGAAAAATATATTTTCTTATGTTTTTTAATCCCTTCTATATCTCTTATTAAATTCCCCTACTCATTCCTCTTGCTTTATAGTCACATTTTCTCATAATTTTTTCCTGATCAAAATAGCAAAGTATTTATCTATAAGTCAAAGAAACTTATCTTCATTTTATTTACTAATACCATTTTCTTTGTTTTTTAAACTGAAGTGTAATTGTGATACAATATTAGATAAGTTGGTGTTTGTTTTTTTTTCACTTTCTAAGCATTGATTTTTTTCTTTTGATTTTACTAATGCTTTCTTCCTACATTTTTTGGTATACTTCATTTTCCAACTTCTAGGTTCTTAAATATAATCCTAGTTTATTTTATATCACTCTATATACTATAAAAAGTTCAAGTTATGAATTTTCATCTAAATACAGCTTTGGCTAGACTTTGCAGGTTTTTTCTCTTTTTTTAGACTCTACAGTTCTTATGTACATGCTTTCATTTCCATTGTCTCCTTGTGCCTATAATTTCAGTATGGTATACTTCATTTTCCAACTTCTAGGTTCTTAAATATAATCCTAGTTTATTTTATATCACTCTATATACTATAAAAAGTTCAAGTTATGAATTTTCATCTAAATACAGCTTTGGCTAGACTTTGCAGGTTTTTTCTCTTTTTTTAGACTCTACAGTTCTTATGTACATGCTTTCATTTCCATTGTCTCCTTGTGCCTATAATTTCAGTTTCCATTTATAATTTTTTTTTTATTCAAGAGACTTCTGAAAGAGTTCAGTTTTCAGGTATTTGAGGTTTTGGAGTAATTGTTGCTACCTGTGACTCATTCCTTGATGGTTTTATTGCATTATTGTCAGTAAATGTAGCTCATAATATTCTGATCTTTAGGAATTAATGCTCCTTTTGTACAGTCTGATCATATACTGATCACTTTTTTGAAATGGTCCATAAACATTATTTTTCTCTTGGTGAGTGGAAAATTCCATAAGTATTTCATATAAATCGAAACTTTACATTACTTCTATCCTCTATTTTTTGTCTATTTGATGTGTCGTATTATTAGTGAAGTATGATGGCCTCCCACTATAATTCTGATTTTTCTAACCTCTGAAGTTTTAACAAACTTGTTTCTATGTATTTAAATTATTCTTCATTCATTAAAAGTTTATGCCTACTAAGCCATCATTGTTCATTGTACTATTTATTAGCCTAAAATAAGTCACATTTAATGACTTCTACGTCACTTCCAGTATATTTATTGTAGGAATGCTAGTTTAATTAGCATAAGACCTTGGAAAAAGAGGAGACAAAGACAATATAAAACCCACAGATACTTTGCACTTGTTATTTTAATATGTTAAATGAAAAAATTTCTCAAACATTTAATAATGAAGCTAAAACACTCCCTCACACCATACACAAAAGTAAACTCAAAATGACTTAAAGACTTATAAGGCACGATACCATAAAATTCTTAGATGAGAACATAGGCAAAACATTCTCTGACATTAATTGTAGCAATGTTTTCTTAGGTGAGTATCCCAAGACAATAGAAAAAAAAAAAGCAAAAATAAACAAATAGGATCTAATCAAATTTACAAGTTTTCACACAGCAAAGGAAGCCATCAACAAAACAAGGACAACATATTAACTGGGAGAAAATATTTGTAAATGATGTAATCAACAAGGACTTAATTCCCAAAATACATTAAGAGTTCATACAACTCAATAACAAAAACACAAAGAACATAAATCAAAAACCAGACAGAAAACCTAAATGGACATTTTTTCAAAGAAGACAGGCAGATCACCAACAGGCACTTGAAAACATGCTCAAAATCGCTGTTAGAGAAATGCAAATCAGAACTATGATGAGGCACTACTTCACACTGGTCAGAAAGGTTATCATTAAAAAATTTACAAATAATAAATACTGGAGAGGGTGTGGAGGAAAGAGAACCCTCCCACACTGTTGGTGAGAATGTAAGTTAGTACAATCACTTTGGAAAACAGTACGGAGGTTCCTCAAAAAACTAAAAATAGAGTTACCACATGATCCAGCAATCCCATTTCTGGGCATATATCCAGAGAAAACTAATTCAAAAAGATACATGCACCCCAATGTTCATAGCAGCACTATTTATAAGTCAAGACATGGAAGCAGCCTAAATGCCTGTCAACAGATGAATGGATAAAGAAGATGTGTTACATTTACAATGGAATACTAAGGACTCAGCCATAGAAAAAGAAAGAGATGGACCTAGAAATTAGCACACTAAGTAAGTCAGAAAGTGAAAGTTGCTCAGTTGTATCCAGCTCTTTGTGACCCCATGGACTACACAGTCCATGGAATTTTCAAGCCAGAATACTGGAGTGGGTACCCGTTCCCTTCTCCAGGGGATCTTCCGTCCCAGGGATTGAACCCAGGCCTCCTGCATTGCAGGCAGATTCTGTACTAGCTGAGCCACCAGGGAAGTTCAAGAATACTGGAACGGGTAGCCTATTCCTTCTCCAGTGGGTCTTACCGACCCAAGAATCAAACCAGGGTCTCCTGCATTACAGGTGGATTCTTTATCAGCTAGCTACCAGGGTCTCCCAAGTCAGAAAGACAAATATCAATATGATGTAACTTACATCATATGAATCTAAAATATGATACAAATGAACTTATTTGCAAAATAGAAACATACTCAGAGATATAAAATAGCAAAGAAAAGGGGGATGAATTGGGATTAGCAGATACAAACTACTACAGCTGAACCTTCAAGTTGCAAACTTTCAAAGAAGGGAACATGCATTTGGTGTCAACTAGGAACCAGAACCTGTGCCATCACCCTCAGGTGTGAGTGAAATTGCAGCTTGCTCTCCATCTCCTATGGCTGATGATCCTTCAACTCTACCATCTCCCACATCCTCTCCTTCCTCCAGTCTATAGTTCTTGCTTGTTCACTCTATGCCAGCCCCTGTATAGCCAGCTACTGTACTGTACCACTATACCTTTCAAGGCACTATAACATTAAAAATATTTTTTGTGTTTTTTCAATGTATTATTTGTGTGAAAAGTATTATAAACCTGTTCCAGTATAGTACTATCTGATTGTGTTACCTGGATACCTAGGCTAACTTTGTTGGACTTACTGGCTAACAACTTGCTGGAACAAATTGGACTTATGAATGATCTTGGAACAGAACTCATATGTATGTAGGAGACTTACTGTGTATATAAAATAAACAAACAAGGTCCTACAGTATAGCTCAGGGAACTATATTCAATATCCTGTAATAAAGCTTAACAGAAAACAACATGGAAAAGGACATGTGTATATGTGCATGCATGCTCAGTCGCTTCAGTTGTGTCACTCTTTGCACCCCATGGACTGTAGCCTGCCAGGCTCCTCTGTCCGTGCCATTCTCCAGGCAAGAATACTGCAGTGGGTGCCACGCCCTCCTCCAGGCGATCTTCCTGTGTCTCCTGCATCACAGGCGGATTTTTTACCACTGAGCCACCAGGGAAGCCCGTGTGGGCGTGTATACATATGGGTACAGATATGCACACATACATACATAACTGAATCACTCTGCTGTACACCAGAAACTAAGACAACACTGTTAATCAACTACACATCAATAATTTTTTAAAAATTTCTTTAAAAGAATCAAACAGTATAACAGCCCATTCTGTCCCTTCTCTGACATTCCTCTATGCTCTAAGCCGCATTATTATAAGGGCACTATTTAATACCTACTCCTCTCCATGTGCTTCCCTGGGTTAAATCTGATGACTGTCCATACCTTAAAACATCACCTTTTACTGCACAAGCATATGCTATAAAACCTTTGTTTTGTGAATCTGTCCAATTTAACTTCCCAGTTCCCACTTACTGAGACATTGGGAAAGACAGCTGTGATTGAGCCACTGAAGTGTACAATAATACAAAAATTAAAAGATCAAAAAACCAATGTAATGGAAAAGAGCTGCAATTTTAATCTTTATCAGCTGCAGAGTGGATCCTCTCAAACCGAACCTATGGGGATTAGATTCCTCCCAGAGAAGCCTCCAGTAATCCACACACAAATGGCCTCTAAAGCAGCAGCATGGAGTTAGGATCAATGGATGCTTCTACCAATGGCATTTGGAAGTAAAAAAGAAACGCTCAGGGGATTTTCTAGTTCTCTTTGTAGACTCTCTCTGAAATAGGTCCCATAACATGATGAATTTTAGCTGCATCAAAATTAAAGTAATCCACACAAAGCATTTCCAAAGCCCCAGAAGAAGGATGACCTATAAATTCAGGATATTATGGTGACATTAAATCTAAGTATCAGTCACAATGGAACAGATTAGAGAAGAACAAACAACAGTTTTCTCATTCCCTATGAAATAATCTGGGAAGTCCTTAGAGCTGGCTCAGCTATGCCATCAACTGACATCCATACTATTCGAAAACATCAGAACTGAAAATATGCTTAACCTGAGATTTTCTGAGTAAAGTGTCACAAGTGGTTCTAATGTATCCTGTCATTCATGCCTGTTTCTTTGTTACCCAGATTTTTCTGATGGGAAGTGAACATACTGGAAAGAAGGACTGATAGCCATAGGAATCAAGCAAACACATTCTCTAAGCTCAGAGCCTCGTTAGAATTTTTACAGACCTTTTTTACAGTATACTTATCCTAAATTAAAAATAAGTGATAATCATATTACATCCCTAGCAATAAAGAAGATCATGATTTTAGTTAGCACCAGAATGCTACAGCTATATCCTACAGCTAAATTTTCTATAGAATTTATTATGAGTTGCATCAACAGCAGATGTACTTACTAATAATTGTAAGATAACTTATTGTGGTAAGGAAAAAAAAAAGATAAATGATAATAGTAAAGGCATTTCATGCTTAGATTTCCTTCCCTAACATTTTATGATGGTTTTATACAGATGGTTGGAGCACTTATTTTGACAATGGGGCTGTAAAAAGTAATCTCAATCCATAAAGGCTATAAATGCATGTCATTTGCAACCCCGGCTGCACACCAGACTCACATGTTGAGATATTTTAGGTGTTACTACAGAAGATTCTAGTTTAGTCAGTTTGGGCACTGGGCAGTTATGTTTTAAAAGTTTCCCAGTTGATTCTGATGCACAGCTGGAATTAAGAATCACTTTCCAAAACTCTTAAATAAGTTTCTAGTGGGCCTTAGCATTCAACCTTTTCTCACCTTCTTTGATTTCCACTAACTTTTTCCCAATGACCTACCAGTCAACTGGTAGATCTGCCTGGACCATCCACATCAGATCTCAATACATTCTTATACTTCAAGGATTTAAAAATAATTGTATTATTTCCCACAAAAATTGCTGGACCTCCAACAGTAAACCTAATAAATCACATGACCATCTTCCAGGTATTTATGGCAGAAATTTGGAAATTAGAATTCCTCTAATTCTTATTGGTGTACCAACCATTTTACCTCTTAATATTTGTAATATAAATGTTATATAGCAGCCTGGATTGGAGGGGAGTTTAGGGGAGAATGGGTACATATATATGTATGGCTGAGTCCCTTCGCTGTTCACCTGAAACTATCACAACACTGTTAATTGGCCACATTTCAATACAAAATAAAAAGTTTAATAAAGCAAATATTTTTTGGACTTCCTTGGTGGTACAGTGGATAGGAATCTGCCTGCCAATGCAGGGGACACGGGTTTAATTGCTGGTCTGAGATTTCACATGCCTCAGACAACTAAACCCCGTGGGTCACGACTCCTGAGACCCTGTGTGGTAAATACTGAAGGCCACACAGCCTAGACCCTGCAGACTGCAGCTACTAAAGCCCTCAGTCTGTGCCCCATGACAAGAGAAGCCCCCACACGAGAAGCCCATGAACCTCAAAAAGAGCAGCTCCCACTCACCGTAACCAGAGAAAGCAGGCACAAAGCAGCAAAGACCTAATACAGTTAAAAATGAGCTTAAAAAAAAAAAAAGCATTTTTACATCTATCACCAACTCCATTGTCTTAAAACATCCCTTCAACACTTCTGCCTGGATAAACACTATTTCTGGTGTTTTCTTTAAAATTCCCCCAGCTTTGATTCTGCAGGTACCCAACTGCACCACTATATCATCACTACACATCCTCATCGTAGACATTCCTCATGCAGGTCATTTCCTGGCCTGCTGTCACTCTCTCCATCACTACTTCTGTCTTATTTTTTGGTTAGTTCAATATTTCTCAAACTCTGGTTCTTTCCCTTTCTTCCTCCAATCACTTGTCCCCCACCCTGACTTACAGCCTCATTCCCATGATCACACCCTAGACCCAGTCATCGAGCAGCTGTAACCCTCTATAATCTGTCTGGCTCCATCCTCACTGCATTCCCAGTAATCATCTCCCCCAGAGCACCTAGAGTCCACCAACCCTACCACCTCTTCACTATTCCCAATCCACCATGTGTCCACTGTACTTTCCTTACTTAAATGAAATTTCAAATTCAGTCATTTATATACCCTCAACTCTTTTCATGTTTTTTAAATATAGTTAATGTACAACATTATAAAAATGGTTGTTCAGTCTCAGTCATGTCTGACTCTTTGAGACCCCAAGGACTGCAGCATCCAGGCTTCCCTGTCCTTCACAGTCTCTGGGAGTCTGCTCAAACTCATGTCCACTGAGTCAGTGGTGCCATCCAACTATCTCATCCTCTGTCACCCCCTTCTCTTCCTGCCCTCAATCTTTCCCAGCATCGAGGTCTTTTTCAATGAGTAGGCTCTTCCCATCAGATGGCCAAAATACTGGAGCTTCAGCTTCAGCATCAGTCCTTCCAATGAATATTCAGGGTTGATTTCCTTTAGGACTGGCTGGTTTGGTTTCCCTGCTGGCCAAGGGACTCTCAAGGGTATTCTCAAGCACCACAGTTTGAAAGCATCAGTGTTTTGGCACTCAGCCTTCTTTGTGGTCCAACTCTCACATCCATACATGACTACTAGAAAAACCATAGCTTTGACTATATGGACCTTTGTATAGTCTCTACTTTTTAACATGCTGTGTAGGTTGGTCATAGCTTTTCTTCCAAGGAGCAAGCGTCTTTTAATTTCACGCTGCAGTCACCATCCACAGTGACTTTGGACCCCAAGAAAATAAAATCTGTCTCGTGTTTTCATTTTTTTCCCCATCTATTTGCCATGAAGTGATGGGACCAGATGCCATAATCTTTATTTTTTTGAAATTGAGTTTTAAGCCAGCTTTTTCACTCCCCTCTTTTAACTTCAGCAGGAGGCTCTTTAGCTCTTCTTTGCTTTCTGCCATCAGCGTGGTATCATCTCGTGATTCCAGCTTGTACTTCATCTAGCCTGGCATTTCACATGATGTACTCTGCACATAAGCTAAATAAACAGGGTGACAACACACAGCCTTGACATACTCTTTTCCCAATTTTGAACCAGTTCATTGCTCCATGTTCAGTTCTACCTGATGCTTCTTGACTTGCACACAGGCTTCTCAGGAGGCAGATAAGGTGGTCTGGTATTCCCATCTCTTTAAGAATTTTCCACAGTCTGTTGTGATCCACACAAAGGCCTTCGCATTGTCAATGAAGCAAAAGTAAATATTTTCTGGAATTCCCTTGCTTTTTCTATGATCCAGTGGATGTTGGCAATTTGATCTCTGGTTCCTCTGCCTTTTCTAAATCCAGTTTGCACATCTAGACATTAAATAAATTACAGGTATACAATATTGCCGGGGGCCAGCGTGAGGAACTCCGCCCATGGCAAAGGTCATGAGGAAGGAGGTTTCGGCATGGCATACGCAAAGGCGTGATCAAGCCTCAGGAGACCCCCTGTTCCCGAGCATCTACCCCAAAACCAGAGTCTGTTTTTGCTCTCACCTACACCTTTGACCTTCTGGGGAGCTCTCCCCCATAACCGTTTCTCTCAGAGAAGGAGTAAACGTGCAGCTCCAAGTCAATAAAAATTCCTGGGCATGACAAGAGTGTTTCACCTTACGAACTCTGAAGGTTATCTAGCCTGCCTGTATAGGTTCGTCTGGCCACATGTGATGGTTTACAGCCCCCCAATCATGAGAGGCACGAGATGTTTTAGACTTACTAAAGGCAAATTCTTGTGGGAAGTTAGAAATTATTAGTATAGTGGGTTGGTTGGGAATTATATTGGTGAAGAGTTTTTTCATTTGTTGTGTCAATAATTGCTGCTAATTCCCTGCCCTGGGTGGGACAAGGGTGTCTCAGGTCAAACCTCTCTGCTGACAGACTAGCTTGTGTGACAACCTCTCAACCATAAATAGCACAGAGAGTTCTGGAGTATTTTGAGAGTCTTAATTAGCATAGGGCTTTTCTCATTGTTGAGTCAATGATTGCCCCCAGGCTTCCATATCCTTAGGCACCTGGGAATATATTACTCAATGTATTTGGAATATAAAAAAGGAAATAAAGTAGTTTTTAAGGTTAGCAATACTAGACTTTTTGAGTTAGCGAATTTTCTCTTTTGTTATAGATCACTGTACTTTGTTATAAATCACTGTCCTTGCTATGTAAAAATGTAACTTTATCACTATCTTAAGACTAAGTAGATCTTAAAGGGAACATTGGTGAAAGGATTTTCATTAGTTGGGCTGATGTTTGCTGCTAAATCTCCATATTCTCTGCCCTTATAATGAATATAACTAGCATATAGGAGAAATAAGTATTAACCTTTAAGCATATAGAAGAAATAAGAATTAACCTTTCAGATTAATCATGTTAACCTTGGGTTAAATAAATTGCTTTCTTGATTGTAACTCACTACACCCTCACCCTATAGGAATGCAACTTTATTTGGAGGGTGGTGCCTGGTTTAAGAAAAAACACCCTTGGAAAAAATAAGTTTTTTGGTTATCAGAAAGAAAGTATCATAAAATGTCAGCAGGTCTTATGGCCAAAAGATGAGGTAAAACCCCTAAGAACTTTATTTTATGTAAAGCACCTGATTTTTATAAAGGTCAGGACTGCTGACCCCCACGTGACTCTGTATTCATCCCTATATGTAACAAAAGGTATATAAGAAAACCTGAAAAATAAAGAAATGGGATCAGTTNATTGTAACTCACTACACCCTCATCCTATAGGAATGCAACTTTATTTGGAGGGTGGTGCCTGGTTTAAGAAAAAACACCCTTGGAAAAAAAAAGTTTTTTGGTTATCAGAAAGAAAGGGTCATAAATGTCAGCGAACCTTATGGCAAGAAGATGATGTAAAAACCCCTAAGAACTTTTTTTTATGTAAAGCACCTGATTTTGATAAAGGTCAGGACTGCTGACCCCCACTTGACTCTGTATTCATCCCTATATGTAACAAAAGGTATATAAGAAAACCTGAAAAATAAAGAAATGGGATCAGTTCCTGGAAAGACTGACTCCCCCATGTCCTTCTTTTTTGCTCCCCGTTTTTCTGGCTGAATTCCCATCTGGAGCATGGATGCTATTCCATGTAAACCAAGTTATTCAGCCTCTTTTTCTCCACTAATATTTCCTACTACACTATCCATTTCTAATCTCTCTATCTGTAATTAAATATGTATTTTCCAAGGTCGCCGACGCCATCCCCACCTTCGAATTCCCTGGATCCACTGGGGCTGGACCCCGGCACACCTGGGAAATCCCATAGACAGGGGAGCCTGGTGGACTACAGTCCATGGGGTCACAAAAGAGCCAGTCATGACTTAGCAACTAAACAAAAACAACCGTATGAATGAGGATTTGCAGAGAAGAAATCCATTCACTCATCCATTCATTTCTTCATTTGCCAAATATCTCAAGAGGGCTAACTATATGTCAAACAAAATGATGTTTTATCCAGATGTGAGATCAGGAAAGATTTTGAAGACAGACATGCAGCTGAGCATTATTTCAAAGGGTGAAGAGAACTTTAATTGTTGGACTCTGTAGCAGATAATTGACAAAACATGGCCTGCAATTGATCCTAAAGTCCACTTTTTCTCCTATCTTGTCCTTCTTAACCATGGACTTGGGATGGCCACTTGATCTTGCTTTGACCAAGTGAATACAGAAGAATAATGCTGTGTCAGTTCTAAGTTTCAATCTCAAGAGGAACTTGCTTGCTTCTACTCTCTCTAGGGAATCCTGAGACAACCCATCCAGGCATGCATGAACGCTAAGTTGCTTCAGTGGTATCTGACTTTTTGCGACCCTATGGATTGTAGCCAGCCAGGCTCCTCTGTCCATGGGATTCTCCAGTCAAGAACACTGGAGGGGGTTGCCATTTCCTACTCCATAGCATCTTCCTGACCCAGGATTGAAGCTGCATCTCTTATGACTCCTGGATTGGCAGGTGGGTTCTTTACCACTAGTGCCACCTGGGAAGCCCCAAGGTAACCATACAAACAAGTATATGCCTGTCACGGGATGATGAAACCTACGTGGCTCAGTCACTCCTGATAATAGCCACCCAGTTCCAGAAGCAGAGAGACTAGCTATAAAACTAGTCAGTAATCCCAGCTGAGACCAAAAGAGCCATCCAGGTCAGTTCATTCCAAATTTCTAACACAGAGAATCATGAAAGAAATAAATGAGTGTTGTTTCAAGCCACTAATTTTTGCAAGGGATTGTAATGCTGCAAAAACAATAATTAAACATCAGCTACCAGAAGTTAGAAATAATGTATGCAGGAGCACAAAGGTAGGAATTACGAAGAGAACTTCACGTCTGTGAGAGGTCCAATGTCCTCATTAGCACCATTCAAGCTACAAATGATGGAAATCCACTTCAAGCCAGTTTGAGGCAATAAGGAAATTTATTGGTTCTCATAGTTGGGAATTGCAAGGGATGGAACCAGCTTCAGAAATAATTGGATCTACGTTTCCAGATGATGCCATCAAGACCCTATTTGTCCATACCCAGTGCTATTTTCATCTTGACAACCAAATGGTTACTATATTCTCTTCCTGTAGTGTGAAGAGGATCATAGGGAGCTTCAGGCTTCTACTGCCCGCCCTGTTAGTTCCAATATTACCCTCCCACCCTCAGTGTGAATACCGGCCTTCTAACAGGGCTCTGATTTGCTCTGGCTGCAGAGGAGGTAGGGCAAAATTCACAAGACCATCGGGAGGAGGAAGAATTTCCAAAATGAAAAGAAGTATTCTATCACCAGAAAAGAAGTTTGGAAGAAAGACTGTGAGGAATTAAAAATAGCAGCCTTCCTCTTAGCTCATAGTTTTTCAGTGTCAGGCAATTAGAATGCCCATCTCCAGCTGATTGATATAATAAGTGAACTATATGTGAAGTTTGTTGTATCATATAATAATACAGTCGTTTCTAGTTTTTTTTTTTTAGAGCTTTCACTGAGTTGGGCTTCTGCTGTGCTTGGCTTCCACCTCAGCCAGGTTAAATCCAAGAATCGACACCATACATGTCAGGAGAGTGTGTAATTTCCTTGGTTCCATCTCAGTGCAGCAAACATTTGAAATGACGGACGGTCCAGTGTTACAGCTCTGTTTTACATCTCAGTTTTATTTAGAAAGCAAAGGAAAATACATCCTTGAGGCATGAGGGTGGGTCGAAGAGAAAAGAAGCCCTATCTAGTCTTTCTATTAGTCTTCTCCTGATATTTATCAAAACAATACTCACACAGTACGTTATGCATTAAAAATATCTTTTCCCAATGTATGCTTTGTTGTTTCACTTCTGTGGTGGTATCTTTCTTCCTTCCAAAAGTTTGCCTTTTAATGTATTCAAGTTGATCTGTATTTTCCTTTTTGTCTTTCAGTTTTGTAGCTTTTAGGGAAGACTTTACTGCAAGACTACAAATACATTCTGTTAGAATTTCTTCTACTATTTTGCAACAACTACATATGTTTATATGTGTAATGAAATATTATATAAAAAATATAATATATTATTACATTTAATATAATTGTTATATAAATTATGTATTACTTCATGACTCTCATTTTACTTAATTGATCAGAATTTGGTTTCCTACTGATTCCAGCTCTGTGTCTATCTGCGGTTTTAGTTTGACTGATTTTGTCTCATTGTTGACTGTGTATAATTGTTGTCATGATCTGTGGGGCTTAGATCAGATGTAACATTCTTCATGCAAATCTTTCATTATACCATAATAGTTTTCCTTCTAAAATACATAAAATATACTCTTTTCTGCTTAACGATGTTCAATGGTTCCCAACTGAATAATTATATTAACAAACATTTATACAGCACTTGGGGGTTCCCTGGTGGCTCAGCACCAAAGAATCCACCTGTCAGTGCTGGAGGTGCAGGTTCAGTTCCTGGTTCAGGAAGAGCTCCTGGAGAAGGCAATGGCAACCCACTCCATTATTCTTGCCTGGAGAAACCCATGGACAGAGNTGGTTCCCAACTGAATAATTATATTAACAAACATTTATACAGCACTTGGGGGTTCCCTGGTGGCTCAGCAGCAAAGAATCCACCTGTCAGTGCTGGAGGTGCAGGTTCAATTCCTGGTTCAGGAAGAGCTCCTGGAGAAGGCAATGGCAACCCACTCCATTATTCTTGCCTGGAGAAACCCATGGACAGAGGCGCCTTGCAGGCTACACTCCTTGGAGTTACAAAGAATTGGACATGACTTAGCGACTAAACAACAGCAGTATAGCATTCACTATGTGCCAGGCACTGTTTTAAGGGTTTTACATATATTAACTCATTTAATAACAAACAAAACAAAACTATGAGGTAGGTAGTATTATTATTTCATCCCCTTTTTACAGATGAAGAAGTCAAGGCATGCTGAGCTTAAGTAACTTGGAAGAACTGGATATTTAACCATGATTTCTTGCCTGATATTAGTTTGGAATTGGATTTTTAACCTCTACATGACATTGTTTTTCTAACTGAGGTTCCTCACTGAATACAGAACTAAGTCAAAATTTCTAGCATATTTTCTCACTATCTACTTGATTTGATCATGCGTCTCTTTCCACCTCATCTTTTGCTGTCTATGACTCACCACACCAGGAAAATTTTCTTATTTAAATTGCTGTGTGTGTTTATGACTTTGTTCCTTACTCAGTCTTTTCTCTCAGTCAGGAATATCCTAAATGTTCTTCATCTTGGTTTTTTTCTTTTCATTCACTCATTTATATGGGGACTTCCCTGGTAGCTCAGTGTTAAAGAATCTGCCTGCAATGCAGGAGACCGTCTGCAATGCAGGAGACACAGGTTTGATCTCTGGGTTGGGAAGATATCCTGGAGAAGGAAACGGCAACCCACTCCAGTATTCTTGCCTGGGAAATTCCATGGACAGGGAAGTCAGGTGGGCTATACAGTCCATGGGGTCACAAGAGCCAGGCACGACTTAGTGACTCATGTATATACTCTGCCAGTGGCCAGTTTTCAGTGCTAGTTTATAACATGTGTGTTCAGTCACTCACTCGTGTCTGACTCTTTGCAACCCTGTGAACTGTAGCCCACCAGGCTCCTCTGTCCATGGAATTTTCCAGGCAAGAATACTGGAGTGGAATGCCATTTCCTCCTCCAGGGGATCCTCCTGACCCAGGGATTGAACCTGCATCTCCTCCATTGAGGGGGGATTCTTTACTGCTGAGCCATCAGTGCTTCCCAGTAATTAGGCAAAAGCCTTTTGCAAAGACCTTTCTATTAGTGAAGAGTGGTTATGGTTCAAGGTTAAGACATCACCTCCTCTAGAATCCTGTATTCTGTCTTTGGTCCCAAACTTCATTTTGGGGTTCCTATAGCATTGGAAAGTCTTTATTACAGCATGTTTCACAGTATGCCTTCTTCAGGGTTAGTTGTGGATGTGTCATCTGCTTTTTGCAGGGAATATATGGTTCATTTATGCATTTATGACATGTTAAAGGAATGGAAAAATGCAAAAGTAGGAAATCAAGAGATACCTGGAGCAACAGGCAAATTTGGCCTTGGAGTACAAAATGAAGCAGGGCAAAGACTAACAGAGTTTTGCCAAAAGAATGCTCTGGTCATAGTGAACACCCTCTTCCAAAAACGCAAGAGAAGACTACACATGGACATCACCAAATGGACAATATTATAATCAGATTGATTATATTCTTTTCAGCCAAAGATGGAGAAGTTCTATACACTCAGCAAAAATAAGACTGGGATCTGAACTATAAGGAGTTCAGGTCATGAACTCCTTATTGCCAAATTCAGACTTAAATTGAAGAAAGTAGGGAAAACCACTAGACTCTTCAGTTATGACCTGAATCAAATCCCTTACAATTATGCAGTGGAAGTAACAAATAGATTCAAGGGATTAGATCTGATAGATCTAATCAGGCACTTCAGTTCTAGGGTGCCTGAAGAACTGAGGACAGAGGTTTGTGACATTGTAAAGGAGGCAGCAATCAAAACCATCCCCAAGAAAAAGAAATGCAAAATGGCAAAAAGTCTAAGGAGGCTTTACAAATAGCTGAGAAAAGAAGAGAATCAAAAGGTAAAAGAGACAAGGAAAGATATACCCACTGGAATGCAGATTTCCAGAGAATAGCAAGGAGAGATAAGAAAGCCTTCCTCAGCAAAGAAACAGAGGAAAACAATAGAATGGAAAAGACTAGAGATCTCTTCAAGAAAATTAGAGATAACAAAGGAACATTTTATGCAAAGATGGGCTTGATAAAGGACAGAAATAGTATGGACCTAACAGAAGCAGAAGATATTAAGAAGAGGTGGCATGAATACACAGAACTATACAAAAAAGATCTTCATGACCCAGATAACCATGATGGTGTGATCACTTAGCTAGAGCCAGGCATTCTGGAATGTGAAGTCAAGTGGGCCTTAGGAAGCATTACTATGATCAAAGTTAGTGGAGGTGATGGGATTCCAGTTGAACTATTTCAAATCCTAAAAGATGATGCTGTGAAAGTGCTGCACTCAATATGCCAGCAAATCTGGAAAACTCAGCAGGGGCCATGGAACTGGAAAAGGTCAGTTTTCATTTCAGTCCCAAAGAAGGGCAATGTCAAAGAATGTTCAAAGTACCACACAATTGCACTCATCTCACACACTAGCAAAGTAATTCTCAAAATTCTTCAAGCCAGGTTTCAACAGTATGTGAACCATGAACTTCCAGATGTTCAAACTGGATTTAGAAAAGGCAGAGGAACGAGAGATCAAACCACCAACATCCATTGGATCATAGAAAAAGCAAGAGAATTCCAGAAAAACATCTATTTCTGCTTTATTGATTACACCAAAGTCTTTGACTGTGTAGATCTCGACAAACTGTGGAAAATTCTTAAAGAGATGGGATACCAGACCACCTGACCTGCCTGCTGAGAAATCTGTATGCAGGCCAAGAAGCAACAGCTAGAACTAGATATGAAACAATGGACTGGTTCCAAATTGGGAAAGGAGTTCATCAGGGCTGTAATTGTCACACTGCTCACTTAACTTCTATGTAGAGTACATCATGTGAAATGCCAGGCTGGATGAAGCACAAGCTGGAATCAAGATTTCCTGGAGAAATATCAATAACCTGGGATACACAGATGGCACCACCTTTATGGCAAAAAGTGAAGAAGAACTAAAGATCCTCTTGATGAAAGTGAAAGATGAGAGTGAAAAAGCTGGTTTAAAATGCAACATTCAAAAAACTAAATCATGGCATTTGGTCCCATCACTTACTTCATGGCAAAAAGATGGGGAAACAATGGAAATGGTGACAGACTTGATTTTCTGGGGCTCCAAAATCACTATAGATGGTGACTGCAGCCATGAAATAAAAGATGCTTGCTCCTTGGAAGAAAAGCTATGGCCCACTTAGACAGCATATCAAAAAGCAGAGACGTTACTTTGCCAACAAAGGTCCATCTAGTCAAAGGTATGATTTTTCCAGTGCTCCTATATGGATGTGAGATTTGGACTATAAAGAAAACAGTGTTGAAGAATTGATGCTTTTGAACTGTGGTGTTGGAGAAGACTCTTGAGAGTCCCTGGGACTGCAGGGAGATCAAACCAGTCAATCCTGAAGGAAATCAGTCCTGATTATTCTTTGGAAGGACTGATACTGAAGTTGATGCTCCACCTGATGTGAAGAGCTGACTCATTAGAAGAGACCCTTATGCTGGGTAAGATTGAAGGCAGGAGAAGGGGATGACAGAGGATGAGATGATTGGATGGCATCACCGACTTGATGAACATGAGTTTGAACAAGCTCTGGGAGTTGGTGATGGACAGGGAGGCGTGGTATGCTGCAGTTCATGGCATTACAAAGAGTAGGACATGACTGAGTGACTGAACTGAACTGAAAGAAATGGCTGTATTTCACTGAAGGAAAGCATGAAATTAGAATGGTCTAAATATTAGATAGTGAGGTAGGAAAGGTAGATCTTCGTGCTTTTTAAAAATATCTTACATATTTCGGACAGTCCAAATAATTAACAACCACATTAGGAATAGAAAGAGTATTAACTTTATTTATTCTTTCTCTAACAGTAACTTTAAATGATAAAGACTCTTGAATGGGCAAAAAGATCCCTGCAACCTGCAGACACTTAATTTCCTTAATTATAAGGAAACAGCAATTTACATTATTTATAAGGAAGCTATTTACATTATTTAGCTGTCAGACAGTTGCAAAGCTCTATTCTTTCACTACAGTAAAAAGAATAAAGCGAAGTGACAAGGAAATAGAAAAGATATCCTAATAGCTGCTTCTCATTATCAGAAAGATAACATCTCAAAAATATTTTAAAAAATGATTTAAATATAATTTAAACTGAAGAAAATGGAAATATCCATCTTACCACAGTGGTGATTCAGAGTATAGCACCAATTTAAATATGCAGATGAGCTCTCAAGAACTACTGAAAGGTATGCATTGTTAGCTGAGGTGTGTGTGCAAGGAGGAAAATGACTAAATACAATGTTTCATGATTCAAGTATTTGAATTTAATTAGTCACATTTTCTTTTACCAGTGACTGATATGTGTCTGAGCTATGAAAGATGTTTCTGAGAGCAGTCAGATCAAGGGGGAATAAATCTACTTTATGTGTTTTATTTTTATTTTCTTTCCTCCTTTCTGATCGCTTTAATTTACATTTATCCTGCAGCTTCACTTTCATCAATATAAAAGACAGTACTCAGTGGCAAATTATACCAGTTTTTAATCTGAAGTGGACATGTCTGTTGTGTAAGAATAAGAAGATGAGATGAGAAAGAACTTACCAAGCTGACTTTTTAAAAAGGTTTATTAATACTTTTTGTAAATGCCCCAAAGATGAATTATTTCTTTAGGCCTAAATTCTTTAAAGTCTTAGCATTTTTACTGTTCACTTAGAGACAAGATGAAAATCTTAATCAAAGAGTATTTCTCCATTCTTATTGGAGAATTGAATTCCTTGTAGTCTGGTGTCAGAGGAGCTTGCTGTTTGCCAGGAAGGTTCTTGGGCCATAATTACCTGCCTTGAAATGCAAAATCATCATCATTTGCCTTCAAAGAATATTAGGGTACAGTACACATGACGTACTAGGGCAACCTTGCAAATTAGCACAGGTCCAGAGAGTCTGCAAGAAATTAGGTCATCCCTGAAAGAAATCAGTCTGTGGTCCAACAAGCTTCTTAATCTTAAGTGGGAAATTGGGCTCACAGGGTATAAAGGTTACTGTCTTTACAGGACGAGTAACAGTTTTCAATGTTAAAGACCCCTTTTCCTAAACCATCAAATATTTCTGACCCTTCTCTTAGACAATTTTTGGCGCTGAATAACATCTATAAACAAAACAAGTTCTGTATTAGTTGGAAACTCATACTTTAAATTTATAAATAAACTTACTATTGCCCATAATGCAGAGAAAGAACTTCTCTTGCTCCCAAATAGGTCCCTTGAAGCCATCGCTTCCCCATCAGAAGCAAAGTCTCTTAAAATCCCCATTTAAAATGCAAAATTCTTTAAGAGTTACCACTTCAAGCATTAGTACACATTAATGTCCACAGGTTAAGGCTGAGTTAAATGCTCGTGAATTTAAAATATAGTGACAATCAAGATAAGGCTGAACTACAAACAAATAGAGTAGTCATAACTACTAGACACCAACATCATTCGCAGTTGCTGCTGCTGCTGCTGCTGCTAAGTCACTTCAGTCGTGTCCGACTCTGTGTGACCCCATAGACGGCAGCCCACCAGGCTCCCCCATCCCTGGGACTCTCCAGGCAAGAACACTACAGACCTCAAAGTCCAATAAGAGGGACCAGAGTGGATCAGTTGCATGCAATTGATTCTTAAACTATTTTCATTTCTGTTGCTAACCTTAGTTTGAGTGCATGGTGGTGGGGAACGTTATTTTGAGTACAGCCTTTGGAGTCTGCAGGCAGGTCTCTGACCCTCCCAACAGTTTACTCCGACCTTGGTCAAATAGCTAAGCCTCCATAAACTTTGGTTTCTTAAACTGTGAAATGGAGATATAGTAATAGCCTCAATTGCAAAGTTATAATGATGATTAAATGGGATAAATGAAATTACTTGTTTCAAATGCTTAGAATAACTCCTGGCATATATTAATGAGCATCATTATTAAGTGGTCTAAATGGAAAAAGTATAGCTTGGATATGTGATCCTAAGTTTCTGGCTCTCCTATTCACTCTGTCTCCAGAATCCTCTCAGTTATCACATCTAGCGGTGAGCAAGAGAGCAAAAACACCTCAGGAGTAACATTGCTTTCTGGGCAAGGTTTTTCTTTTTTTGCCCTCCAGGGGCCGCTGTATTTCCCCGAAAGCTCGCGGGATGCCTGGTTACCACGAGACCGTCGCCAGGCAACCGTGTGTACACACACCCCGGGACGGGCCCGGGTCTCGTCAACATGGCGGCGCAAGGCACCTGCTGGGTCTCTTCACCAAACGTGTCTCCCACTTCAGTGTCGCCGCCGACTCTGCCCCCGCCCTCTACTGGGATTTCGAAGTCGCCCCTGGAGTCGAAGGCGAGCTCCCTGAGCCCACAGTCTCTCTCGGCCGGCCACGAGGACTCGTTGCCCCTCGCAGTATTTTATGGGCCGCTGGACGCAAAAAACCCACTCCTGGCCTCCTGTGAGAAGGAGATTCAGGAGTTGCTAGACTTCATGAAGAGAAAGAAGGCTTTAGCTACAACGGAGGAACAGAAATATGAGTTCCACCGGCTTTGGTAAGCAGAGGCGGGGCCCTGGGGCGGGTGCTGTCCGGAGAAGACAACTCCCAGGGCCAGAGGAGGAGATGCTCTGCGGAGGCAGGCGGTGGTCCCTGGAGCCTGTCGGTGTTGCGGATGCAGAACCTGGCCAAAGGGCCCGGAGATATACACAAAGTTTAAGAAGTGAGGACTCGTCGCTATTACAATCCTTATTGCCTGGTAAATGTGTCTTGACTTTCTGCTCGGGTCAGAATAAAAGTCAGCAAAGAAATAATTCATATTTCACCAGTTCACATGAGTCAGCATTTGTTCTGAGTGTCCTCTAATTGCCAATGCATGCCAGTGAAGTTTTGGCTCACTCACAGGTTTCACAACTTTCCATGTTGTGGGTACAGTTTTGTATATGGAGGGAAAGAATAACTTTGAGGTCACTTAGGTTCATGAAAAACTTAATTCTTGATGCCATGAAGTATGTCATTCTGTGAACATTTGTACTTTATTCCTTTTTCAACTGCTACTATTAATAGCATCACAGTAACTTGTTCTTGATTTTGTGACTCATATTGCACGTTTGCCTTTTTTGGATTCCATCACCATGTTATTATCTCAAACTGCAGACTACCTGTTTTTAAGGCTCTTTCCTGTTTGTGTTAACTATATTTCTTTCCCAGTCAAAACACATTGCAAATGGAACAGTTAGAAATGTAGGCAAGTGGCGAAGAATACTAGAATAGTCAATAGTTTCATTTTATATTTTCATCCATGTATTTAATATGAAGAAATAGTTTTAACTTATATTTATTATTCATTCATGGATTTAATTGCATATTTATTAAGCACTTCCTAAATATCAGGTTCCATTCCAGGAACTAGGAAAACATCAAGTCAAAAAAATATACAAATTCATATCCCCATGGAGTATGTATTTTTGTGTCTACAAACAGCCACTAAACAAATATGTAAGAAAATTATTTTATAAGGAGGTAAGTGCTAGAAAATTAGAGAAAATTAGAGCAGGGAGGAAGATAATGATGTCAGGTGGGTGTTATAGTTTAAAATGGGATGGTAGGGAACATGGTCAGGGAAAGTCAGGAAAAGTGACCTTGAGAAAGATGAGAGGGAGGTATGGTAGCAAATGATGAGATTTCTGTACAAAGAGTTGGCCACACTGGGAGAATGGCAAGTGTGAAGGTCCTGGGGTGCGATTGTGACTGTGAGATGAACATGTTTGGGCAGGAGTGAGGGAGATGAAGAGTTAGTTTTTAGATATATTAAGGTTGAGATGTAATTCACCATCCAGGGAGAGTTATTTGTAGGTAGTTGGATATGTGGAGTCTGGGGGTCAGAGGAGAAATACATTTGGGATTCATCAGCATATGGATGACATTTAAACTTTGACATTTGATGGAATAGCTAAGGGAGTGAGTGTAGATGGAGAAGAAGAGGGTCCAAGGACTGAACTTTGGAATCTTCCATCACTGACAAGCGGGGTAGATGGGAAGAAACTGGTAGAGACTAATAAGGAGTGGCCAAAGAGGTAGAGGAAATCCAGTGGTGTATTGGAAGCCAAGTAGAGAAAGTGCTTTAAGAAGGAAGGAATGACCAGCCAATTGTGGCAAATCCTGCTGATGGGCCAAGTAAAATGAGAACCAAGAGTTGACTAAGGAAAGTACATTACATGGCTAAGATACATGTGCGCACATGTGTGCTAAGTTGGTTCAGTTGTGTCCGACTTTTTGCGACCCCCATGGATTGTAGCTGGCCAGGCTCCTCTGTCCGTGGGATTCTTTAGGCAAGAATACTGAAGTGGGTTGCCATGCCCTCTTCCAGGGGATCTTCCCCACCCAGGGATGGAACCTGCATCTCTTACATTTCCTGCATTGGCAGGTGGGTTCTTTACCACTAGCGCCACCTGCGAAGCTCAACCTACATATATTTGTATTTTAAATGTTTCTGTTTTTGTGCCTTAGATAATAGTTTACCTTTCCATCTCCACTACCAACATTCCAGTTCAAACCATCACCATCTCAAATTTTTTCTGCAGCCGCTTGAGTCTCAAATATATCCTTCACATAGCAATCAGGGTGACCTTTATAAACAAATCACCCACTCCCTTATCTAAAGATTTCTGTTTCCCATTGCTTTTAGAATAAAATTACAACTTTTTCTGGTGTCTTCCAGGATCTGAAGCTCTGGCCCTGTTTGCCTCTTTCATCTCAGCTCATCCCTCACTTCTCTCCCAGGACTTTCCAGGAAATCAGACCTCTGTTTATCATCCCAGGAGCTTTATATTTGCTGCCTCCTTTGTTGGAAATGTTCTTTCCTCAATTTTTCAAGTATCTGGCTCCTTTTCTTCCAGGTCTTAGTTTGGTTGTTACCTCCTTAGAAGGTCTTTCGTATCTAATGTAGAGTTCACCCATCAACTTATACTTTTATTGAATATTCATGTCTTTATGTATTGTCCATCTCTCCTGTTAGAATGTAAGCTTCCTATTGAGTTTAGATGGTGATCCACTTTTTCATTGCTGTATCTCTAGCACCTAGCCTGAGGGTTGGGATATTGTGAACATTCAGTGAATATTTGGCATTGAAATAATTTAAGAATTATCCTTTTTTTTCTCAATAATTGTTGATCTGGGTCAGTTGGTAAGTACAGTATTGGCCCCATCTTTAAACAGAGACTCACAAACATTAAGGATTGACATGGACCTTAGCCATCTAACTTCTCACATGTTTAGGTATTTATTTACAGAATAATTTTTTATTGAGTGCCTACTATATGCCAGGGCCTGCACTGTAGTTGTTGCTGTTTAGTTTCTAAGGCACGTCTGTCTCTTTTGGGCTCCAAAACCACTGTAGATGGTGACTGCAGCCATGAAGTTAAAAGACGCTTACTCCTTGGAAGAAAAGTTATGACCAACCTAGATAGCATATTCAAAAGCAGAAGTCATGGCATCTGGTCCCATCATTTCATGGGAAATAGATGGGGAAACAGTGGAAACAGTGTCAGACTTTATCTTTTTGGGCTCCAAAATCACTGCAGATGTTGACTACAGCCATGAAATTAGAAGACGCTTACTCCTTGGAAGAAAAGTTATGACCAACCTAGATAGCATATTCAAAAGCAGAGACATTACTTTGCCGACTAAGGTCTGTCTAGTCAAGGCTATGGTTTTTCCAGTAGTCATGTATGGATGTGAGAGTTGGACTGTGAAGAAGGTTGAGCACCAAAGAATTGATGCTTTTGAACTGTGATGTTGGAGAAGACTCTTGAGAGTCCCTTGGACTGCAAGGAGATCCAACCAGTCCATTCTGAAGGAGATCAGCCCTGGGACTTCTTTGGAGGGAATGATGCTAAAGCTGAAACTCCAGTACTTTGGCCACCTCATGCGAAGAGTTGACTCATTGGAAGACTCTGATGCTGGGAGGGATTGGGGGCAGGAGGCGAAGGGGACGCCAGAGGATGAGATGGCTGGATGGCATCACCGACTCAGTGGATGTGAGTTTGAGTGAACTCCGGGAATTGGTGTTGGACAGGGAGGCCTGGCGTGCTCTGATTCATGGGGTTGCAAAGAGTCAGACACAACTGAGCGACTGAACTGAACTGACTGAACTGAACTGAATTTTTAAACACCTCATGAAATTGAGCTTATTAGGATAGCTCGTGAGGAAATGGAAGCTCAGGAAAGTGAAGTAATGTGCCTCAAAACACTGAGGCAAAAATAAGAAATTCTGACTGAATTTAAAGCATGTGATTCCAATCACAACCTTAGATACCACTTTGTATTGGGATCTCAGATCTTCACAGATATTCCAGTAACACATAGTCACCTGGCCTTAAATAAAATAAGGCAAAAATACTTCAAATATCTGTGCCATATGTTACAGCTTTTCTAATGGTTTCTCCATTATTTTTGTGTTGGGATGAAGTTGCTGGTTATTCCTTTCTCATGACCCACTTGGGCTATAAATTTCTGCTTCCACTGGACCAGTTTCAGGGAATAATTTTTTCACCCTATCCTATGATACCTGCTTGTTCTGCAGTGGATCAACTTTGATGTGGAAGCTAATTTTCTTTTTCCATCTGGATTTCTAAAAAGAATAATGAAACAAAAAACAGTCTAAAGACAGCCTTGAAAAAAAAATAATTAAAAATAAAAAAAATAAAGACAGCCTTGTATATGGGTAAATGACTTTGTGGAAGAATCAGGTGATAAAGGGATTTTTTTGCACACACACACAGACTTCATCCACCTTGCACGTTTCTTGGTCTCCCTTTGTCCCATTTATTCTCTATCTTCCTATCTTCTTTATTTCTCATTTTTTACCTTCACTCTGTAGTTTCTGTCCAAATGAGTTTGGTTGTTTCTTTGTTTCCTAGGCTCGTGTAAGCCCATATCTTCAAGATGACATCAACCCTCCAGAAAGCTCTGCAAGGTATTTTCCTAAACAAAGACAGTCTTCTTTCTAAAAGGATTTCTGATGACAGTTTTAAAAATATTTTTTCATCCTACTTATCTTCCCCAGGCTCAGATTAATAACATGACATCTGACATACGGAGGCAGTGTGGGAGGTGATAGCCTGGTGTACTGAGACAGGTTGTAAGGGTAAACTCCATAAAGTCAGTGAAATGAGGCATTTTCTGTGAGCCTTGGAAAAACATCTTATATGCACTTCAGTAGACCCAACTTATCTTTCTGATATTATCTGGTGGCAATGTCCTGCAGAAGGTGAGGGCAAGTCCATGTCTAATTGAGTCTGCACCTCTAACACTAACAAATAAGCTAGTGCAGTTTACAGTGTTCAGTAACTTTTTTCAGATCGAATTTCCAAAGAAAGTGAAAGTGAAGTCTCTCAGTCCGGTCTGACTCTGCAACCCCATGGACTGTAGCCTTTCAGGCTCCTCCATCCATGGGATTTTCCAGGAAAGAGTGCTGAAGTGGATTGCCATTTCTTTCTCCAGGGGATCTTCCAAGTAAGATACAATTATTACATAAAATGTAAGCTAAATAACTCTTTTTCTTACATTTTTTATTGATTTCTTATGTTCTTTCTCCAAATTTATTAAATAACTTCTGGAATTTTTTGGTTTCTTTTCTTGCCTTTTTTTTTTTTTGAGTTAGAACACTATATTCTTTTCAATGATTTCTAATAGTTTTTTATTTAAAAATTTAAAATTATTTATTTTATTGAAGTGTGATTTACAATGTGATATTAGTTTCAAGTGTACAACAGAGTGATTTGATATTTTTATAGATTACATACCATTTATTTATATTTTTTTTAGAGCTTCCATTTTACTTTATTTTACTTTACAGTACTCTATTGGTTTTGGCATACATTGACGTGAATCTGCCACGGGTGTACACAAACTCCCAAACATGAACCCCCCTCCCACCTCCCACCCCACATCATCCCTCCAGATCATTGAAAGTCATTATAAAATATTGGTATATTCTCTGTGATGAACATTAAATTGTTGCATCTTAATTTATTTTATACCTCTTCTGTACATGTTATTACCTTTGCCCTATTTTGCCAATCTTCCTGTTCCCCTTCTCCTTGGCGAACTAGCTTGTATCTGTGGGTCTGTTTCTGTTCTGTTATATTCGCTCATATTTTTTTTTTTTGGTAGTTCACGTATAAGTGAAAATATACAGCATTTGTCTTTCTCTGATTTGCTTCAGTAAGCATAAAACCCTCCAGCTCCATCAGTGTGCAGTTGTATATATAGATCTTCTTTATCCGTGTATCTGTTGATGGACACTTAGGTTGCTTCCACACCCTGGCTATTGTAAGTAATAATACTGCTACAATCATTGGGGCACATATATCTTTTTTAATTAAGGTTTTCTCTTTTTTTTTGGGGGGGGGGATATATATCCAGTCATGGAATTGTTGGATTACATGGAAGTTCTATTTTTGTTTGAGGAATCTCTATACCATTTACCTTAGTGGTTTACATTCCCCACAAAAGTGAACAAAATTTCCGTTTCTCCACATCTCTCCTTTTTGTGTAAGGACAGGAGACCCCTTCTCCTGTCTTTTTGACTATTGCCATTCTGACAGCTGGGAGGTGATATCTCATTGTGGTTTTGATTTGTGTTTCTCTAATGATTAATGATGTTGAACATCTTTTCATGTACCTGTTGACCTTCAGTATGTCATCTTTGGAAAAGGTATATTCAGGTATTTTGCTCAGTTTTAATTGGGTTGTTTGTTTTCTTGATATTGTAAGAGCGCTTTATATTTTGATATTAACCATTTATCAGACATAACATTTGCAAATATCTTCTCCCATTTAGTAGGTTGCCTCTTTGTTTTGTTGATGGTTTCTTTCACTGTGCAAAAACTTTTAAGTTTAATTAGGTCTCATTTGTTTATTTGGCTTTTGTTTTCCTTGCCTGAGAAGACATATCTAAAAATATTGCTAAAACTTAAATCAAAGAGTGTACTGCCTATGTTTTCTTCTTGGGGTTTAGGTTTCCAGTCTTACATTTCAGTTTTTAATCCACTTTAAATTTACTTTTGTGTATGGTATTATAAAATGTTCTAATTTCATTCTTTTACATGCAGCTGTCCAGGTTTCCCAACACCCCTTATTGAAAAGAATGTCTCTCCTCATTTTATGTTTTTGCTTACACTGTTGTAGACTAATTGACCTTATATGCATGAGTGTATTTCTGAACTCTTTATTCTGTTCCATTGATCTATGCATATGTTTTTGTGCCAGGACCATAGTATATCTTTGTAATACATAATCTGAAGTCAGGAAATGTGACATTTTCATCTTTGTTTTTTTTTTCATTTTAGGATTTCCCTGGTGGCTCAGATGGTAAAGTGTCTGTCTACAATGCAGGAGACCTGGGTTCAAGCCCTGGGTTAGGAAGATCCCCTGGAGAAGAAAATGGCAATCCACTCCAGTACTATTGCCTAGAAAATCCCATGGACAGAGGAGCCTGGCAGGCTACTCTATGGGGCTACAAAGAGTCGGACACAACTGAGTGACTTCACTTTCTTTCACTTTCTCATATACAGCCTGTGGTTNCCCTGGAGAAGAAAATGGCAATCCACTCCAGTACTATTGCCTAGAAAATCCCATGGACAGAGGAGCCTGGCAGGCTACTCTATGGGGCTACAAAGAGTCGGACACAACTGAGTGACTTCACTTTCTTTCACTTTCTCATATACAGCCTGTGGTTCCATACAAATTTTAAGGTTATTTTTCTACTTCTGTGAAAAAACATTGTGGGTACTTAGGTAAATATTGCATTAAATTTGTAGACTGCTTTGAGTAGTTTTGACTTTTAACAGTATTGATTCTTTCAATCCATGAACATTGGATATCTTTTCATTTCTTTGTATCATCTTCTGTGTTCTTCTTCAGTGTTTTATAGTTTTCAGAGTATTGTTTTTTCACTTGCTTGTTTAGATTTACTCAGTTATTTTATTCTTTACGATGGAACTTTAAATGAGATATTTTTTGCTTTCTAATAGTTAATTACTAGTGTATAGAAAAGCAACAGATTTCTATAATATTGTATCCTGCAACTTTACTGAATTCATTGATTAGTTCTAATGATTTTTTGTGGAGACTTTAATCCGCCTGCTAATGCTGGAGATGTGGATTTGATCCCTGGGTCGGGAAGATCTTTTGGAGGAGGAAATGGCCACCTAGTACAATATTGTTTGCCTGGAAAATTCCGTGGACAGAGGACTCTGGTGGACTATGATCTAATGGCGTTGCAAAGAGCTGGACACAGCTGAGCACACTACGCACATGCATTCAGCTTTCCCATATATAATGTCACGCCAACTGCAGGTAGTGACAGCTTTCCCTCTTCCTTTCTAGTTTGGGTGACTTTGATCTCTTTCATGGTGGCTTGTTGTGGCTAGGGAGTTTAATACTGTGTATGTTAAATAGAAATGGAGAGAGTGGGCATCATTGTCTTTTTTCTGATTATACAGGAAAAGTTTACAGTTTTCAACACTGTAGAATGTTAGCTATAGGTTTGTCGTAAATGAACTTTATTATACTGATATACATTCTCTCTAGACCAACTTTGTTAAAAGTGTTTATAATGAATGGATATTGATATGGATGAATGGATATTCTTGTCAATATTTTTTTCTGAATGTTTTTCTGAATCACAAGATAATCATGTGATTTGTATCCTTTGGGTTGTTAAGGTGATGAGTCACATTGATTGATTTGCAGATATTGATTCATTCTTGGATGGCTTTAATGAAACCCACTTGATCGTGGTGTATGATGCTTTACACATATTATTGAATAGTCTTTGTTAATACTTAGTTGGTGGGTTTTTTTTTTTCTTTATATTCACCAGAGTTATTAGCCTATATTTTTTTCTATGCTGTGTTTTTCTGGTTTCAGTATCATGGTAACATTAGCCTTGTAGAACAAGTTTAGAAGTGTTTCCTCTCCTTCAATTTTTTGAAATAGCTTGAGAAATATAATTATTAACTCTTCTTCTTTGGTAAAATTCCCTTGTGAAGCTGTCTGGTCCTGGACTTTTCTTTGTTAGGAATTTTTTGATCACTGGTTAAATTTTAATACAAGTTATTGATTTGCTTACATTATCCATTTCTTCCTGATTCATTCATGAGCAATAGAATGTTTCTACAAATTTATCCATTTAGCCTATGTTATTCAATTTGTTGACATACATTTCCAGTAGTCTCTTATTTTTGTATATTTTTGATACCTGTTGTAATTTCTACTCTTTCATATCTTACTTTGTTTATGTGAGTTCCTCTCTCTCTTTAATGAGCTTGGCTAAAAGCTCAAAATTTTTGTTTATCTTTTCAAAAAGCAAGCTGTTGATTTCATCGATCTTTTCTGTTTTTCTTTTTGTCACTATTTTATTTATTTTATCTTGGATCTTTATCATTTCCTTCTTGTTTAGGCTAATTTGGGCCTTATTTGTGCTTCTATTTCTAATTCCTTTAGACAGAAATTTGGATTGTTTATTTGAGACTTTTTATGTTTCCTTATTGATTTTTCTATCTGGACAATGTGTCCATTCATATAAGTAAGGTGTTAAAGTTCCATAATACTATTTTATTATTAATATTGTCAGCTTTTTCATTTATGTCTGTTAATATTTATTTTACATATTTAGGCACTCTTGTATTAGAGAAATATCTTTACAAATTTTATCTCTTCTTCTTGTATTGATTCATTTGTCATTATTTTGAGTTTGCCAAAAAGTTCATTTGGGTTTTCCCATGAACTTTTTGGCCAACACAATGTAATGTCTTTCTTTGTCTTTTATTATAGATTCTGTTTTAAAATCTATTCTGTCTGATATGACTATTGCTACCTTACTGTTCTTTTCCATTTACATGGAATATCTTTTTCCAATCCCACATTTTCAATCTGTGTATGTCTGCAGGTTTGAAGTGAGTCTGTTGTAGGCAGCATTGAGATAGATCTCATTAATCCAGTTAGCCACTGCATGTCTTTTGATGAAATAGAATCCCATGGAGGGAGGAGCCTGGTAGGCTACAGTCCATGGGGTCGCAAAGGGTCAGACACGACTGAGTGACTTCACTTCACTTTGATACTTAAGCTGATTATTGAGAGGTATGTACTTATTGCCATTTTATTATTTGTTTCTGCTTGGTTTTGTAGTTCTTCTCTACTCTTTTGCTTTTCTTTTAGTCTCTTCCCTTGCGGCATGATGATTTTCTTTGGGTTGTATTTGTGCTTCTTTCTCTTTAGTTTTTGTGTATATCTTGTAGGTTTTTGATTTGTGTTTCCCATGGAGTTCATAAAGGCTGACCTATATCTACCTGTTCTAAACAAGTAGATAGTCATTTGAGTTCAAACACACTCTCAAAGCTCTGTATTTTTCACTCCAACCCTCACATTTTGTTTTCCATGTACAGGGTTTTGTACACTCAAGTTCATAGCAATGTTATTCACAATAGCCAAAGGGTTGAAACAACTGAAATGTTCCCAATGTATGAATGAATAAACAGAAATATAGAAGATTATTTGACCTTAAAATTAATAAGTTCTGACACATCCTACATTATGAAGAGACTTCAAAAATATTATGCTAATTGAAATAAGCCACATGCAAAAGTAAAAATAATATATAATTCTATTTAGATGAGATTTCAGTTCAGTCACTCAGTCATGTCTGACTCTTTGTGACCCCATGGACTTCATCAGGCCAGGCTTTGCTGCCCCTCACCAATTCCCAGAGCTTACTCAAATTCATGTCTATCGTTTCGGTGATGCCATCCAACCATCTTATCCTCTGTCATCCCCTTCTCTTCCTGCCTTCAATCTTTCCCAGCATCAGGATCTTTGCATCAGGTGACCAAAGTATTGAAGCTTCAGCTTCAGCATCAGTCCTGCCAATGAATATTCAGGACCGATTTCCTTTAGGATTGATTGCTTTGATCTCCTTGTCCAAGGGACTCTCAAGAGTCTTCTCCAACACCACAGTTCAAAAACATCAACACTTCAGAACTCATCTTTATTTATAGTCCAACTCTCACTACTGGAAAAAACAGAGCTTTGACTAGACAGACCATTATTGGCAAAGTAATGTCTCTGCTTTTTGATATGCTTTCTAGGTTGATCATAACTTTTCTTCCAAGGAGTAAGTGTCTTTTAATTTCATGGCTGTAGTTTCCATCTGCAGTGATTTTGGAGCCCAAAAGATAAAGTCTGCCATGGTTTCCACTGTTTCTCCATCTATTTGCCATGAAGTGATGGGACTGGATGCCATTATCTTCGTTTTCTGAATGTTGAGTTTTAAGCCAACTTTTTTACTCTCCTCTTTCACTTCATCGAGAGGCTCTTTAGTATTTCTTCGCTTTCTGCCATAAGGGTGGTGTCATCTGCATATATGAGGTTGTTGATATTTCTCTTGGCAATCTTGATTCCATCTTCTGCTTCATCCAGCCCAGCATTTCACATAATGTACTCTGCATAAAAGTTAAGAAATCAGGGTGACAATATACAGCCTTGATGTACTCCTTTCCCAATTTGGAACCAGTCTGTTGTTCTATGTCCAGTTCTAACTGTATGCAGATTTCTCAGGAGGCAGGTCAAGATGGTATTTCCAGCTCTTGAAGAAGATTCCACAGTTTGTTGTGATCCATACAGTCAAAGGCTTTGGCATAGTCAATAAAGCAGAAGTAGATGTTTTTCTGGAACTCTCTTGCTTTTTTGATAATCCAGCAGATGTTGGTGATTTGATCTCTGATTCCTCTGCCTTTTCTAAATCCAGCTTGAACATCTGAAGTTCATGGTTCACTTACTGTTTAAGCCTGGCTTGGAGAATTTTGAGCATTACTTGGCTTGTATGTGAGATGAGTGCAATTGTGTGGTATGAACATTCTTTGGCATTGTCTTTCTTTGGGATTGGAATGAAAATTGAGCTTTTCCAGTCTTCTGGCCACTGCTGAGTTTTCCAAATTCATTGGCATATTGAGTGCAGCACTTTCACAACATCATCTTTTAGGATTTAAAATAACCTAACTGGAATTCCATTACCTCCACTAGCTTTGTTCATAGTAATGTTTCCTAAGGTGCACTTGACTTCTCATTCCAGGATGTTTGGCTCTAGGTGAGTGATCACACCATCGTGATTATCTGGGTCATGAAGATCTTTTTTGTATTATTCTTCTGTGTATTTTTGCCACCTCTTCTTAATATGTTATGCTCTGTTAGGTCCATACAATTTATGTCCTTTATTGTACCCATCTTTGCATGAAATGTTCCCTTGGCATCTCTAATTTTCTCAAAGAGATCTCTAGTCTTTCCCATTCTATTGCTTTCCTCTATTTCTTGGCATTGATCACTGAAGAAGGCTTTCTTATCTCTCCTCGCTATTCTTCGGAACTATGCATTCAATGGGTATACATTTCCTTTTCTCCTTTGCCTTTTGCTTCTCTTCTTTTCATAGCTAGTTGTAAGGCCTCCTCAGACAATCATTTTGTCTTTTGCATTTCTTTTTCTTTAGGATGGTCTTTATCATTGCCTCCTGTATAATGCCATGAACCTCCACCCATAGTTCTTCAGGTACCCAATCTATCAGATCTAATCCCTTGAATCTCTTTGTCACTTCCACTGGATTTGATTTAGGTCATACGTGAATGTCCTAGTGGTTTCCCCTACTTTCCTCAGTTTAACTCTGAATTTGACAATGAAGACTTCATGATCTGAGCCACAGTCAGCTCCTGGTCTTGTTTTTACTGACTGTATAGAGCTTCTCAATCTTTGACTGAAAAGAATATGATCAATCTGTTTTCAGTATTGACCATCTATGATGTCCATGTGTAGAGTCTTCTCTTGTGTTTTTGGAAGAGGGTGTTTGCTATGACCAGTGTGTTCTCTTGGCAAAACTCTGTTAGCCTTTACCCTGTTTCATTTACATTTCAGTCCCTTATAATGAAAAGGACATCTTTTTGGGGTGTTAGTTCTAGAAAGTCTTATAGGTCATCATAGAACCGTTCAACTTCAGTTTCTTCAGCATTATTGGTCAGGGCATAGACTTAGATTACTATGATACTGAATGATTTGCCTTGGAAATGAACAGAGATCATTCTTTCATTTTTGATATTGTATCCAAGTACTGCATTTTGGACTCTTTCATTGACTATGATGGCTACTCCATTTCTTCTAAGGGATTCTTGCCCACAGCAGTAAATATAGTGGTCATTTGAGTAAACTCACTCATTCCAGTCCATTTTAGTTCCCTGATGGGAAATAGATGGGGAAACAGTGGAAACAGTGTCAGACTTTAATTTGGGGGACTCCAAAATCACTGCAGATGGTGACTGCAGCCATGAAATTAAAAGACATTTACTCCTTGGAAGAAAAGTTATGACCAACCTAGATAGTGCATTCAAAAGCAGAGACATTACTTTGCAGACTAAGGTCCGTCTAGTCAAGGCTATGGTTTTTCCTGTGGTCATGTATGGATGTGAGAGTTGGACTGTGAAGAAGGCTGAGCGCCGCAGAATTGATGCTCTTGAACTGTGGTGTTGGAGAAGACTCTTGAGAGTCCCTTGGACTGCAAGGAGATCCAACCAGTCCATTCAGAAGGAAATCAGCCCTGGGATTTCTTTTGAAGGGATGATGCTAAAGCTGAAACTCCAGTACTTTGNCAACTTTTTCTGGTGTCTTCCAGGATCTGAAGCTCTGGCCCTGTTTGCCTCTTTCATCTCAGCTCATCCCTCACTTCTCTCCCAGGACTTTCCAGGAAATCAGACCTCTGTTTATCATCCCAGGGGCTTTATATTTGCTGCCTCCTTTGTTGGAAATGTTCTTTCCTCAATTTTTCAAGTATCTGGCTCCTTTTCTTCCAGGTCTTAGTTTGGTTGTTACCTCCTTAGAAGGTCTTTCGTATCTAATGTAGGGTTCACCCATCAACTTATACTTTTATTGAATATTCATTTCTTTATGTATTGTCCATCTCTCCTGTTAGAATGTAAGCTTCCTATTGAGTTTAGATGGTGATCCACTTTTTCATTGCTGTATCTCTAGCACCTAGCCTGAGGATTGGGATATTGTGAACATTCAGTGAATATTTGGCATTGAAATAATTTAAGAATTATCCTTTTTTTTCTCAATAATTGTTGATCTGGGTCAGTTGGTAAGTACAGTATTGGCCCCATCTTTAAACAGAGACTCACAAACATTAAGGATTGACATGGACCTTAGCCATCTAACTTCTCACATGCTTAGGTATTTATTTACAGAATAATTTTTTATTGAGTGCCTACTATATGCCAGGGCCTGCACTGTAGTTGTTGCTGTTTAGTTTCTAAGGCACGTCTGTCTCTTTTGGGCTCCAAAACCACTGTAGATGGTGACTGCAGCCATGAAGTTAAAAGACGCTTACTCCTTGGAAGAAAAGTTATGACCAACCTAGATAGCATATTCAAAAGCAGAGACATTACTTTGCCGACTAAGGTCTGTCTAGACAAGGCTATGGTTTTTCCAGTAGTCATGTATGGATGTGAGAGTTGGACTGTGAAGAAGGTTGAGCACCAAAGAATTGATGCTTTTGAACTGTGGTATTGGAGAAGACTCTTGAGTGTCCCTTGGACTGCAAGGAGATCCAACCAGTCCATTCTGAAGGAGATCAGCCCTGGGATTTCCCAATGATTTTAGCATCATTTGGAAGGAATGATGGTAAAGCTGAAACTCCAGTACTTTGGCCACCTCATGCGAAGAGTTGACTCATTGGAAAAGACTCTGATGCTGAGAGGGATTGGGGGCAGGAGGAGAAGGGGACGACAGAGGATGAGATGGCTGGATGGCATCACTGACTCGAAGGACATGAATCTGAGTGAACTCCGGGAGTTGGTGATGGACAGGAAGGCCTGGCGTGTTGCGATTCATGGGGTCGCAAAGAGTCAGACACAAGTGAGTGACTGAAATGAACTGAACTGAACTGAGACTGTAGCCTGCCAGGATCCTCTGTCCATGGGATTTTCTAGTCAAGAATACTAGAGTGAGTTGTTATTTCCTTCTTCAAGGGATCTTCCCAACCCAAGGATGGAACCCCCATCTCCTGCTTGGCAGGCGAATTCTTTACCACTGAGCCACCACGGAAGCTCTAGGGCCTGCACCAATTATGGTTTATACAGTGATGAGCAAAATAGATATGGGAATCTGTGTACATGGAGAGAGGGAGATAGGCTTTTAGTGAGTCACTTTTAATAAGTGAAGACTTTTAATAAGTCAACACACAAACAACAAGTGCTGTGAAGGAAGAAGCTACTGAGAATTTACATGTGCCATGTACTGCCCTAAGTCCTGGGGATTTACTAATGAACCAGACAAAAACCTCCTGCCCTCTTGGTGCTTATATTCTAGAGGGGGACATAAACAATAAACATATTAAATAAGTACATTTTGTGGTGTCCTAGAAAGTGATAAATGCTAGGGAGAAAAAGAGAGGAAAAGTTATGAAGTGGGAGACAGGAGGTTGCAATCTTCAATAAGGTGGTTAGAGTAGATAACAATTGAGCATAGGCTTAACAGGAACATAGTGGAGACCTGCCTTCAAATGAATGGTGAGGGAGGTGACATGAAGCTGAGATTAGAAGGCTGCCCGGTAGTCAACCACCAAGGAAAAAGAGGATAAACAGAAGGAACAATCATGTGGGAGGATCTTGGCAGGAAAGAGGCGGGGGCTTTGGAGGAGCAGACAGGGGCCTATTTAGCACAGTGTGGAGAGTGTGGGTGCAGTGGTATGAGATGAGATTAGAGGAGTAGATCGGGGTGTGCAAGGTTTTAGAGGCCATTTATAGAGTTTACATTTGCTCCAAAGGCAATGAGAAATCATTGCTTAGTTTTTGGCAAATAATTAACCATATATGATTTTGTTTTAAAATATGTTGTTGACTTAGTCCAAATGGAGTAATGATGGCAATGTGGAGACCAGTTAGGAGTACTGGAGGTAGGAGTTGCTTTTATCACATATTTGACAAGATGGTTATTTTTTAAAATAAAAAATTGCTTATTTTTATAACTGTAGAGTCTTATATAAGTATAAAATTTGTAGTACCTAAAATACATATTTTGATCATACCAGCAATGTCCTTAAATTTGGAGTGTGATGTATTTTAAAGGCATGCTTTTGTTATAAGCACACAAAATTTTGATATTCTTTTTATATAGTTATGTTTTTCTGCTTTGCTGCTGCTGCTGCTGCTAAGTCACTTCACTCGTGTCCGACTCTGTGCGACCTCACAGACGGCAGCCCACCAGGCTCCCCCATCCCTGGGATTCTCCAGGCAAGAACACTGGAGTGGGTTGCCATTTCCTTCTCCAATGCCTGACAGTGAAAAGTGAAAGTGAAGTCGCTCAGTCGTGTCCAACTCTTAGCAACTGCATGGACTGCAGCCCACCGGGCTCCTCTGTCCATGAGATTTTCCAGGCAAGAGTACTGGAGTGGGGTGCCATTGCCTTCTCCTTTCTGCTTTAGAAAATTCTAAATAACCAGCAACAGTTGTAATCAAATAGCAATCAAAAGTGTATTAACAACATTTCTTAAATAATGTGTGTTACATATTATATGTTATATTTTTCCTATTTAATCATTATGTAAGCCATTTCCCAATAAGCAATTTTAACTTGAACTTATGGCTCACTTTAAAAAAAAAGGAAATTCTGTTATGAGTGATTTATGAAATTGGTATTTTTCTTAATGAGTAACAGACTTACTCATCATTATCTCATCTGTAAGGTTTGGGAAGAAAGAACTCTTTCAACTACGTAATTTAAGAATTCTACCTTAAATTTCCTCGATTTACTATATTTATTATAATGCATTTCATGAAACAGAAATCATAGTGAAAAAGGCAAAACAAACCCAACACATTTACCTTTTTAAACTTCTGTGGGCTGTGTTTTCCACACTCTTTATTTGGCATGATTACGTGTATATATTTTACTACCTTTAAATATTATTAACGTGTCCATGAAGGCAGGAATACCCTGTATCCACCTCCTCTCTTGTCACTGAGCTATTATCATTTAATTCTTTTTTTTTGAAAGTCGTTCAGTTGTGTGTGACTCTTTGAGACCCCATGGACTGTAGTCCTTGAAATTCTCCAGGTCAGAATACTGGAGTGGGTAGCCTTTCCCTTCTCCAGGGGATCTTCCCAACCCAGGGATCGAACCCAGGTCTCTCATATTGCAGGTGGATTCTTTACTAGCTGAGCCATAAGGGAAGCCCAAGAATACTGGATTGGGTAGCCTAGCCTTTCTCCAGGGGCTCTTCCCAACCCAGGAATTAAACCAGGGTCTCCTGCATTGCAGGCAGATTCTTTACTAACTGAGCTATAGGGAAGCCCCATCATTTAGGTAATTAATTGACTTTTATTTTTTTACATGTTTTTGTTGAGATTGTTCCATTAATACCCCGATGTGTACTTGATAAGTATTTGAGCCATCTTCAGTTCTTAAGTTTAGCTTCTTGCCTATATTAGTCAGCTTGGGCTACTAAGAATACTGGAGAGAGTTGCCATACCCTCCTCCAGGGGATCTTCCTGACCCAGGGATCAAACCCACATCTCCTACATCACCTGCATTGTAGGCAGATTCTTTACCAACTGGGAAGTCCAATTACTAACTTCAGTTCAGTTCAGTTGCTCAGTTGTGTCTGATTCTTTGCGATCCATGGCCTGCAGCACCCCAGGCCTCCCTGTCCATCACCAACTCCCAGAACTTACTCAGACTCATGTCCATTGAGTCAGTGATGCCATCCAACCATCTCATCCTCTGTCATCCCCTTCTCCTGCCTTCAATCTTTCCCAGCATCTGGGTTTTTTCAAATGAGTCAGTTCTTCCAATCAGGTGGCCAAAGTATTGCAGTTTCAGCTTCAGCATCAGTCCTTCCAATGAATATTCAGGACAGATTTCCTTTAGGATGGACTGGTTGGATCTCTTTATAGTTCAAGGGACTCTCAAGAGTCTTCTACAACACCACAGTTCAAAAGCATCTATTTTTCAGTGCTCAGCTTTCTTTATAGTCCAACTTTCACATCCATACATGACTACTAGAAAAACCATAGCTGACTAGATAGACCTTTGTTGACAAAATAATGTCTCTGCTTTTTAATATGCTGTCTAGGTTGGTCATAACTTTTCTTCCAAGGAGTAAGCATCTTTTAATTTTATTGCAGCAGTTACCATCTGCAGTGATTTTGGAGCCCCCCAAAATAAAGTCTGCCACTGTTTCCCCATCTATTTGCCATGAAGTGATGGAACCAGATACCATGATCTAGTTTTCTGGATGTTGAGTTTAAGCCAGCTTTTTCACTCTCCTCTTTCACTTTCATCAAAAGGTTCTTTAGTTCTTCTTTGCTTTCTGCCATAGAGTAGTGTCATCTGCATATCTGAGGTTATTGATATTTCTCCTGGCAATCTTGATTCCAGCTTATGCTTCATCCAGTCCAGCATTTCTCATGATGTACTCTGCATATAAGTTAAATAAGCAGTGTGACAATATATAGCCTTGACTGTACTCCTTTCCCAATTTGGAACCAGTTCATTGTTCCATGTCCAGTTCTAACTGTTGCTTCCTGACCTGCATACAGATTTCTCAGGAGGCAGGTCAGGTGGTCTGGTATTCCCATCTATCTCAGAATTTTCTACAGTTTGTTATGATCCACACAGTCAAAAGCTTTGGCATAGTCAATTATTACTTAGTCAGTTTGGGCTTCCATAGCAAAATCCCATAGACTGGGTGACTTAAACAACAGAAATTTGTTTTCTTATTTTTCTGAAGACTAGAAGTCCCAGATGAGGGTCTGGCAGCGTCAGTTCCTGGTGAGAGCTCATCTTCTGGCTTAAAAGATGTCCACTTTGTTCTCATATGGTCTTTCCTCTGTGAAGCACGCACAGAGAGAATATGTGCCTGTCTCTTCTTAGGTGGATTAGTCCCAGTGGACCAGGGCTCCACCCTTATGACCTCGTTTAGCCTTAATTACTTCCTCAGGGTCTCCTTCTCCAAATGCAGCCACAGGAGGGATTAGGGCTTCAACATGTGAATTTTGAGGAGGCACTCATATTCAGTATATAATACCTTTCTTACAAAAAATTTACGAGATAGGCTTGGACAACTATTAAGAGAAGTTTAGATTTTTCCTAGAGGCATTTATAATTTCCAGGAGAGAGGGAAGGAGTGAAATTAACTAAATGGGTGAACAAAATAAGCAATGATCTGCTTCCCTTTGAAGTCTGGTTACAAACCACATAGGAAACATAACCCTAAATGGACTGACTGGACAGTTGAACCTTTGAACTCTCTATCAGTTCAGGTCAGTTCAGTCGCTCAGTCATGTCCGACCCTCTGCGACCCCATGAATCGCAGCACGCCAGGCCTCCCTGCCCATCACCAGCTCCCGGAGTTCACCCAGACTCACGTCCATCGAGTCAGTGACTCCATCCAGCCATCTCATCCTCTGTCGTCCCCTTCTCCTCCTGCCCCTAATCCCTCCCCGCATCAGAGTCTTTTCCAATGAGTCAACTCTTCGCATGAGGTGGCCACAGTCCTGGAGTTTCAGCTTTAGCATCATTCCTTCCAAAGAAATCCCAGGGTTGATCTTCTTCAGAATGGACTGGTTGGATCTCCTTGCAGTCCAAGGGACTCTCAAGAGTCTTCTCCAACACCACAGTTCAAAAGCATCAATTCTTCGGTGCTCAGCTTTCTTCACAGTCCAACTCTCACATCCATACATGACTACTGGAAAAACCATAGCCTTTACTAGACGGACCTTTGTTGGCAAAGTAATGTCTCTGCTTTTGAATATGCTATAGAAAAGCATAAAATAAAAACAAAGAATTCTTTTCCCTAGTCCGTCACCCGTTCATTCTTTCTGTCAACAAGTATTTATTGAGTGCTGACATATACTAGATATTCACTACTCCTGGGGCTGGGCAATGACTAAACCGCTGAAGTCCTTGCTCTTAGGGAGTTTAGATTCCAGAGGACTAGAAGGCACAGTTTGCTGGCTAAGAGTATAGATATACTCTGCCTCAGTTTGATCAGCTGTATATTTGGGATATTGATACTACCCATCTCAGTTGTGAAAATGGAATGAAAAATACTCATGTTGGCAAAAGACCCAGATTAGGCAACACAATATTGAAGGAGAAGAAATTTGGAGACTGACACTACCTGACTTCCCCAGCATGGTATGGGGAAAGAATGGACAAACAGGTCAAAGGAACAGAATAAAGAGCCCAGACAGATGTAAATATAGTCAACTGGTCTTTCACAAAGGAGTGATGGCAATACAATGAAGCAAAGTCTTTTTAACAAATTGTGCTGCAATTGCACATCCACATGTGAAAACCATATCTAGCTATAGACCTTACACCCTTCCCCAAAATTAACTCAGAATGGATCAAAAACCTAATGTAAATTCTATGCTATAAAACTCCTAGAAGATAATATAAGAGAAATCCAGATGATCTTTGATTTGGCAGTGGCTTTTGAGGTACAGCACTGAAGACATGATCCATGAAAGAAAGAATTGATAAACTGGACTTCATGAAAATTAAAATTTTCTGCCCTGTGAAAGACACTGTCAGTAGAATGAAAGCCAAGCCACAGACTGGGAGAAAAAACTTGCAAAAGACATATTTGATAAAGGACTACTATCTAAAATATACATAGAACTCTTAAAAACTCAGCAGTAGGAAAACAAACAACCTGGTTTTAAAAATGGGCCAAAAATCTTAGCAGACATCTACCCGAGGAAGATAAATAAATGACAAATAAATATATGAAAATATGCTCAAAATCGTATGTTATCAGGAAGATGTAAGTTAAAACAACAGTGAGATACCACTACACATCTCTTAGCATGGCCAGAATCCAGAACACTAACAATACCGAATGCTGACAAGGATGTGCATCAGTGGGAAAATTTTCATTCATTGCTGGTGGGAATGCAAATTGGTAAAGCCACTTTAGAAGACAGTTTGATGTTTTCTTGTAAAACTAAACATATTCTTCATATAATCCAGCAGTTGTGCTCCTTAGTGTTTACCCAAAGGAGCTGAAAACATTCCATACAAAATCTGCACATGGATGTTTATAACAGTTTTATACAAATTGCTAAAACTTGGACGCAAAGAAGATGTCTCTCAGTAAGTAAACTGATAAACTGTGGCATATATAGACAATGGAATATTATTCAGTGCTAAAAAGAAATGAGCTATCAAGCCATGAGAAAACATGGTTGAATCTTAAATCCTTATTACTATAAGGAGCTGAAAACATTCCATACAAAATCTGCACATGGATGTTTATAACAGTTTTATACAAATTGCTAAAACTTGGACGCAAAGAAGATGTCTCTCAGTAAGTAAACTGATAAACTGTGGCATATATAGACAATGGAATATTATTCAGTGCTAAAAAGAAATGAGCTATCAAGCCATGAGAAAACATGGGTGAATCTTAAATCCTTATTACTAAGTGAAAGAAGCCAATTTGAAAGTGCTACATATTGATACTATATGATTCCAACTATATGGCATCTTGAAGAAGGCAAAACTATAGAGAGAGTAGAAAGTTCAGTGGTTGTCTGGGGTTATGGGGAGCGAATGATGAATAGGCACAGCACAGAAGACTTTTAGGGCAATGAAACTACTCCCTATGATTCAACGGTGGATACGTGTCGCTATACATTTGTCCAAAGCCATATAATGGATGGCACCAAGAATAAACCCTAATGTAAACTAGGGACACTGGGTGATAATGATGTGTCAGTGTGTTAACTGTAACAAATGTACCACTTTGGTGAGTGATGTTAATAATGGAGGAGGCTGTGCATGTGCTAGAGATAGGGGTATATGGGGGAATCTCTATACATTCTGCTCAATTTTTCTGTGAATCTAGAACTACTTTAAAAAATAAAGTTGATTGAATGCATACAAAGAGTCATTCCCAGTGTTCATAGCAGCAATATTTATAATAACTAAGATATGGAAGCAACCTAAGTGTCCTTCAAGAGATGAATGGATAAAGAATATGTGATACACACATGAACACACACACACACACACAAGAATATTACTCAGCCATAAAAAAGAATGAAATCTTGCCATTTGCAACAACATGGATAGACTTGGAGGGCATCATTATGCCAGGTGAAAGAAGTCGGCCAGAGAAAGACAAATACTTTATGATATCACTTATATGTGGAATCTAAAAAATACAACAAACTAGTAACTATAATAATAAAGAAACAGACTCACAAACATAGAGAACAAACTAGTGGTCACCAGTGCGGAGAGGGAAGGTGTGAGGGGCCAGATAGAGGTAGGGGATTAAGAGGTACAAACTACTATGTATGCTACAAGGATATATTGCATAGCACAGAAAATATAGTCACTGGTTGATAATAACTATAAATGGCATATAGCTTTTAAAAATAGT
>SJYX01003694.1:566305-595891 GCA_006410675.1 Oreotragus oreotragus | reverse complement strand
AACCAACTGGAGTGGGTTGCCATTTCCTTCTCTAATGCATGAAAGTGAAAAGTGAAAGTGAAGTCGCTCAGTCGTATCTGACTCTTAGCGACCCCATGGACTGCAGCCTACCAGGCTCCCCCATCCATGCGATTTTCCAAGCAAGAGTACTGGAGTGCTAGTCTTTCCCATTCTGTTGTTTTCCTCTATTTCTTTGCACTGATTGCTGAGGAAGGCTTTCTTATCTCTTCTTGCTATTTTTTGGAACTTTGCATTCAGATGCTTATATCTTTCCTTTTCTCCTTGGCTTTTCGCTTCTCTTCTTTTCACAGCTATTTGTAAGGCCTCCTCAGACAGCCATTTTGCTTTTTTGCATTTCTTTTCCATAGTGATGGTCTTGATCTCTGTCTCCTGTACAATGTCACGAACCTCATTCCATAGTTCATCAGGCACTCTATCTATTGGATCTAGTCCCTTAATTCTATTTCTCACTTCCACTGTATAATCATAAGGGATTTGATTTAGGTCATACCTGAATGGTCTAGTGGTTTCCCTACTTTCTTCAATTTAAGTCTGAATTTGGAAATAAGGAGTTCATGATCTGAGCCACAGTCAGCTCCTGGTCTTGTTTTTGTTGACCTTATAGAGCTTCTCCATCTTTGGCTGCAAAGAATATAATCATTCTGATTTCGGTGTTGACCATCTGGTGATGTCATTTGTAGAGTCTTCTCTTGTGTTGTTGGAAGAGGGTATTTGCTATGACTAGTGCATTCTCTTGGCAAAACTCTATTAGTCTTTGCCCTGCTTCATTCATTATTCCAAGGCCAAATTTGCCTGTTACTTCAGGTGTTTCTTGACTTCCTAGTTTTGCATTCTAGTCCCTACTTACTCATAGTAGGTGCTTAATAAATATTTGCTTAAGAAGCCAGTGAGTAAATGTGACTCAGGAGTTATGAGTTTATCCTAGGTGGCAGAGCTGGCTGGGATAAACTCACATCTGGCTGACACCTGTGCTTGCCCTTACTCCCAGGGGATCTGTTTCACTCCATCCAAGTGTCTGCACTCTCCAGACATCTTACCATTGCTATCTTTGTACCCAACTCATTTCTGAGTCAATATCTTGGTTTTCCTTTCTCTACCAATCTACAATATCTCTCTCCTTTCCATTTATCCAGTTTCTTTCTTTCTTTGGAAGTCAAATGTTGGTTAAACACATACAGTAGCTGAGATTGTTTTGCACATATAATTTCACAACATTTCCCATTCAGTTCAAGTTATTAAAGACTCTGTAAATATGACACTTTAGAGCTGCCTGGGTGGGAAGGCAAGGTTCAAGTTGGCTCAATGGAATGCTGGTTAATAGCTAAAGGGCTCAGAGGTGAGGGAGCTGATATCAGTCTAATATCTTATTCTTGCCTTAAGAAGTTGACCTCCACACACCTTATTTTTTTCACTTGTGAGAGAAGGGGACTGGCTGCATGATTTCAGCTCTCTTGCACTCTAAATTACTTGATTTTGTGAAGCCAAGGCAAGCAAAATGAATGTGATAGCAACGTCCATTTATAGAACAAATTTTGCCCTAAAGATGTTTCCACTTCAGTCCTGCCCAGTTGATGCTCATTCACAGTTTCTGTGTCAGGAAGACAGGACTGTGCTGACCTTGAGATCTGTACCTTTCTGTCCCCTTCCAGGCATGGTATTGTCTCTTCTCTGTGCTGCTAGACCTCATGATGTCTGTTTTCAAGTGGGGTGAAAATAACAGCTTCACCCCTGCCTGGTCCAACCGGGGTGGGGGTAGGGGAGGGGTCCAGGGGCAGGTAAAATTCCAGTCCTGCACACCCACTGCTCACCCAGCAGTGGGCCAGTTACCCTGGGAGGTAATGCCTGACCACAGTCCCATGCATGGTCTCCCAGCATTCTTTCCACTGCAGGAATTTGTTACCACTTATAAACTGAAAGGAACTGAAAGTCTGCTGTCCACTGCCGTATTAAGTGTCCCCAAGTACTTTAGCTAATGGGGTACTGAGCTATTGCTCACATTTTCTAGTCCAAGAATTGCAGTCCACAACAATAACATCTTCCCAACATCTGATCAGCCATCACCAGGTTGGTCCCCCTGGGACATTCTAATAAGCGGTAATTTCCTCCCAAATGAAACATTCTCATACTACAGTTGCCTTTTAATTAAACTATCATTGTCTCTAGAATTTAATGATCCTAATCTTCCAGAAAAGGAGGAAAAGACAAGTTTTTATCAGGTGGTGTTCCTGGGTTTATACAGACCTGTTGACTTAAATGAGTTCAGTTACTTCGAGTAAGTAAAGGGTGTCAATGAATCTGGATCCTATTCCATGGATGTCTATAATTGTTTTCTCACTTTGTGTGAACAGTTAAAAGTGGTAGGTACATGCACAGGCTCCGGACCAGTCTGCCTGGGTCCTAATATTACTTCTGCCACTTACTTGCTATGTGATGTGGGCAAAGTAGTTAACAATTTTGTGTCTTAGGTTTCCTCATCTGAAAAATGGCAGTACTCCTGGTGCCTAATTTGGGAGGTTGTTGAGAGGACCATGTTAATTAAAGCTTCAAATGCTTAGAACAGTTCCTGGAATGTAGTGCTATATAAGTGCTAAATATACTTACCTCAGTTTTCATCATTATATCATTATCATCATTAGGATCTCAGTTCCAGACTGCCTATATCAGGACTGGTCAAAGACCAAACACAAGCAAGGGTCTTTATTACTAATGGTTACTGTTAAGGTTATGTATGGTTACTGTTTTGTTTTAATGGAAAGAGTTCTATGCGAAGTATAACCCTGACTTAAAAAAAATATTTAATTTTAATTGAAGGATAATTGCAATGCTATATTGGTTTCTGCCATATATCAACATGGGTCAGTCATAGGTATATATATATCCCCTACATCTTTAACCTCCCTCCCACCTCCCATCCTATCCCACCACTCTAGGTTGTTACAGAGTCCTGGTTTGAGTTCCCTGAGTCATACAACAAATTCCCACTGGCCATCACTCCATTCATCCCATTCTCTTCTTTCTGCCCTCCTTATATGAGTTCTGTTCTTTATGTCCGTGTCTCCATTGTTACCCTGCAAACAGGATCATTGGTACCATCTTTCTAGATTCCATGCTGCTGCTGCTGCTAAGTTGCTTCAGTCTTGTCTGACTCTGTGCGACTCCATAGACAGCAGCCCACCAGGCTCCCCTGTCCCTGGGATTCTTCAGGCAAGAACACTAGAGTGGATTGCCATTTCCTTCTCCAATGCGTGAAAGTGAAAACTGAAAGTGAAGTTGCTCAGTCGTGTCCAACTCTTAGCGACCCCATGGACTGCAGCCTACCAGGTTCCTCCATCCATGGAATTTTCCAGGCAAGAGTACTGGAGTGGGGTGCCATTGCCTTCTCCCAAGATTCCATATGTATGCATTAATATATGATATTTGTTTTTCTCTTTCTGATTTACTTCACTCTGTGTTGCCTCAGACGACAAACAATCTGCTGTAATGCAGGAGACCCAGGTTTGATACCTGGGTTGGGAAGATCCCCTGGAAAAGGAAATGGCAACCCATTCCAATATTCTGCCTGCAGAATTCCATGGACAGAGGAGCCTGGTGGGCTACAGTCCATGGGGTTGCAAAGAGTCAGATACGACTAAGTGACTAACACTTTCACTCACTCTGTATAATAGGCTCTAGGTTCATACATCTCATTAGCATTGATTCAAATCCTTTTTTTGGCTGAATAATATTCTGGTCCTATCACTTCATGGCAAATAGATGGGAAAAAAATGGAAACAGTGACAGATTTTATTTTCTTGGGCTCAAAATCACTGCATATGGTGACTGGAGCCATTAAACTGAAAGATGCTGGCTCCTTGGAAGAAAAAATGTGAAAAACCTACACAACATATTAAATAGTAGAGCCATAATTTTTCCAACAAAGGTCTGTGTAGTCAAAGCTATGGTTTTTCCAGTAGTCATGTATGGATGTGAGAGCTGGACCATAAAGTAGGCTGAGCACCAAAGAATTGATGCTTTTGAACTGTGGTGTTGGAGAAGACTCTTGAGAGTCTCTTGGACTGCAAGGAGATCCAACCAGTCAATCCTATAGGAAATCAACCTTGAATATTCATTGGAAGGACTGTTGCTGAAACTCCAAGACTTTGGCTACCTGATGCCAAGAGCCGACTCATTGGGAAGGACCCTCATCAAAAGATTGAGGGCAGGAAGAGAAGGGGGTGACAGAGGATAAGATGATTGGATGGCATCATCAACTCAATGGACATGAGTTTGAGCAAATGCTGGGATAGTGAAGGACAGGGAAGCCTGGTGTACTGTAGTCCATGGGGTCGCAAAGAGTCATACATAACTGAGTGAGTGAACAACAACAATATTCCATTGTGAATATGTGCCACACTTTATTCATTCATCTGTCGATGGACATCTAGGTTGCTTCCATGTCCTTGCTGTTGTAAAGCGTGCTGCAATGAACATTGCAGTACATGTGTCTTTTTCAGTTATGGTTTTCTCAGGGCATATGCCCTATATTGAAATTGTTGGGTCATATGATGGTTTTGTTCCTAGTTTTTTAAAGACTCTCCATACTGACTTCCATAGTGACCGTATCAATTTACATTTACACAAAAAGTGCAAGAGGATCCCCCTTCTCCTCACCCTGTCCAACATTTATTGTTTGCATATTTTTTGATGATGGCCATTCTGACCAGTGTGACGTGATATCTCATTGTAGTTTTGATTTGCATTTCTCTAATAATGAGGTATGTTGAGCATCTTTTCATGTGTTTATTAGCTATCTGAATGTCTTCTTAGGAGAANGAGATCCAACCAGTCAATCCTATAGGAAATCAACCTTGAATATTCATTGGAAGGACTGTTGCTGAAACTCCAACACTTTGGCTACCTGATGCCAAGAGCCGACTCATTGGGAAGGACCCTCATCAAAAGATTGAGGGCAGGAAGAGAAGGGGGTGACAGAGGATAAGATGATTGGATGGCATCATCAACTCAATGGACATGAGTTTGAGCAAATGCTGGGATAGTGAAGGACAGGGAAGCCTGGTGTACTGTAGTCCATGGGGTCACAAAGAGTCATACATAACTGAGTGAGTGAACAACAACAATATTCCATTGCGAATATGTGCCACACTTTATTCATTCATCTGTCGATGGACATCTAGGTTGCTTCCATGTCCTTGCTGTTGTAAAGCGTGCTGCAATGAACATTGCAGTACATGTGTCTTTTTCAGTTATGGTTTTCTCAGGGCATATGCCCTATATTGAAATTGTTGGGTCATATGATGGTTTTGTTCCTAGTTTTTTAAAGACTCTCCATACTGACTTCCATAGTGACCGTATCAATTTACATTTACACAAAAAGTGCAAGAGGATCCCCCTTCTCCTCACCCTGTCCAACATTTATTGTTTGCATATTTTTTGATGATGGCCATTCTGACCAGTGTGACGTGATATCTCATTGTAGTTTTGATTTGCATTTCTCTAATAATGAGGTATGTTGAGCATCTTTTCATGTGTTTATTAGCTATCTGAATGTCTTCTTAGGAGAAATGTCTGCCTAGGTCGTTGACCGTTTTTTGATTGGGATATTTCTTTTTCTGTTTCTGAGATGTGTAAGCTGTTTATATATTTTGGAAATTAATCCTTTGTCAGTTATTTCATTTGCTATTATTTTCTCCCATTCTGAGAGCTGTCTTTTCACCTTACTTATAGTTTCCTTGGGCTTCCCTGGTGGCTTAGGAGGTAAAGAATCTGAATGCACTGCAGGAGACCTGGGCTCGATCCTGGGGTTGGGAAGATCCCCTGGGGGAGGGCATGGCAACTGGAATCCCATGGACAGAGGAGCCTGGCAGGCTGTAGTCCATTGGGTCACAAAGAGTCACACGTGACTGAGTGACTAAACACAGCAGAGTTTCCTTTGCTCTCTGCTGTTTAAATCTTTTAAGTTTAAGTAGGTTCTACTTGCTTATTTTTTTTCCCATTGCTCTAGGAGGTGGGTCATAGAGGATCTTACTGTGATTTATGTCACAGAGTGTTCTATGTTTTCCTCTAAGAGTTTTATAGTTTCTGGTCTTATATTTAGGTCTTTAATCCATTTTGAGTTTATTTTTGTGCATGATGTCAGGAAGGGTTCTAATTTCATTCTTTTACATATAGCTGTCCAGTTTTCCCATTAACACTTATTGAAGAGACTATCCTTGCCCCATTGCATANGTTCTATGTTTTCCTCTAAGAGTTTTATAGTTTCTGGTCTTATATTTAGGTCTTTAATCCATTTTGAGTTTATTTTTGTGCATGATGTCAGGAAGGGTTCTAATTTCATTCTTTTACATATAGCTGTCCAGTTTTCCCATTAACACTTATTGAAGAGACTATCCTTGCCCCATTGCATATTCTTGCCTCCTTTGTCAAAGATAGGGTACCCATAGGTGTGTGGGTTTATCTCCAGGCTTTATATATTGTTCCATTGGTAACTCTGATTAAAAAAATTTTTTTTTACTGAAGCATAGTTGATTTACAATGTTGCATTAATTTCTGATATACAACAAAAGTATTCAAATAAATACATAGATATATCCTTTTTCATATTCTACTTCATTCTGGCTTATCACAGGATATGGAATATAGTTCCCTGTGCTATATAGTAGGACCTTGTTGTCTATACATTCTCTATATATTCGTTTGCATCTGTTAACCCCAAACTTCCAGTCTGTCCCTTCCCCTTGGGGGCCAACATTCTGTTCTCTGTGTCTGAGAGTCTGTTTCATAGATAAGTTTATTTATTTATTAAGTCATATTTTAAATTTCACATATAAGTGATATCATATGGTATTTCTCTTTTTCTGACTTACTTTAACTCTGACTTCTGAGCATGTCTATTTATGTATTATTTTGGGGTCTGGAAATATTTGTTTGAATATATGGAATTCTGTGAAGATTTCTGGGGGTCATGGGTGCTTTGGGGGTAGAACAGATGAATGTTTGAAGGGGAAAGGCATGATTGCTCTTCCGTCTTCGACCAAGAAGACTTGAGAGGTAACTCTTCTCAGTGGGATTCCCCAGGGCTCAGCAAGATTTCAGAGTGGCCCAAGAGTCTGCTCCAATCGACTCTGCCTTCTCTGTGTCCTGTATCTGTGGTGTATTAGGTTCTTGGTGCCAGTTCTTCACTTTGCCCATGCCATTTGCCCTGTAATTTGTTCTTTCAATGCAATATGGAATCTTCTTTCTTGTTCCTGGACGTTGGACTCAGTCATGTGCCTTTCTTTAGCTAATGGAATGTGGACAGAAGTGACAGGCCTGGGACATAAGACACACTGCCTGTTCTGTTCAACCTATTTTTAACTCCGGGAGTTGATGATGGACAGGGAGGCCTGATGTGCTGCGATTCATGGGGTCACAAAGAGTCGGACACGACTGAGCAACTGAACTGAACTGATCACCATCAGAATGACATGCCCTGGCTAGCCAGCTCATCCAAGGTGGATGGGAGCCATGTGTAGCAGACCTGTACCCAGCCTGAGCACAGCCAAGATATCAGAACCACCCCAGTGGACCACAGATGCATGAGAAATAGATGTTTATTGTTATATGCCAAGAAATCTTCGTTACATAGAAGTCGCTGATGATAGATTATTTTTTACTAATATGATAATCCTCTGTCCCATCATGCTGATAGCTGTATTCTGTTGAAGATTTGAATATACTCGCTAGGGAGGCATTCAGTTGAACATAATGCATCAGTTAGAAAAGCGTGCATGTGGAGGAAGTCAGTCATGGCTAGTACAGCTTCCAAGTGATATACTGGAAACCAGAGCCTTGGTATATCATTTTCTGCTGTTCTTAGCATATAGCCTCCATTCTTATTTATGTCAACTCATGTATACAGATTACTGTTCCAAATCCATCCAAGTTCCAACAGGAAGCAGAAAAAGAAGCACATAAGTTTGAATGAAAGCATGACAACTGAGGCTGCCCATCTTAAAGAAATCTCTTTTCCAAGCCCTGTCTGGAGTTATCCATTTACATCTCATTGGCCATAACTGAGTCTCATGGTCAACCTGGAATAGTGAGCAGTTTCAGTTCATGAATTGTTATTGTAAACAAATTTGGGGTTATGTTATCAATAATGGAAGCAAGAGAGCATGGAGTAGGCAGCTCACGGAGTTTGTTAGGGGGATCTGAGGTCAGGGGTTGGCAAACAACAGCCCATTGTTGTACATAAAGTCTGTTGGAACACAGTTCATTTATAGATTGTTGTTTTATTGCTAAGTAATATCTGACTTTTCGTGACCCCTTGGACTGTAGCCAGTCAAGCTCCTCTGTCCATGGAATTCCCAGGCAAGAATACTGAAATGGTTTGCTATTTCCTCCTCCAGGGATCGAACTTGTGTCTCCTGCATTGGCAGGGGGATTCTTTACCACTGAGCCACCTGGGAGGCCCAATGTAGTGGTGTGTATTTTTTAATCCCAAACTCCTAGCTTATCTCCCCCTGGCAACTTCTGCTATCCCCTCCGGTAAGCATAAGTTTGTTTTCTGTGTCTGTGAGTGTTTCTGTTTTGTAAGTAGGTTACTTTGTATAATTTTTAGATTCCACGTAGCAGTGATATCATAGGATGTTTGTCTTTGTCTGACTTACTTCACTGTTTGAAGTAAGTCCATCTATGTTGTTGCAAATGGCATTCTTGTTTCCACCTTTTTAGTAATAGATTAGTCTCTTCCTAGCTTGTCTTCCTTAACTTCCTTGTCCTTGACCTGATTTATTTTCTTTGTAGAGCTTATCTCTGTGTCTATATTTGTCTGTGTGCTTGTTTATTGGCTATCTTTCCTTCTGGATTGCAAACTCCATGAAAGCCGTCTAGTTAGCGGCTGAAAGCTCTGCACCCAAAACAGATCTAAACCACATGACAAGAGGTTGATTATTCTTTGTGACTCATCTTGCTTCCAAATGTCAGGAGATTTTATTAATTCAATGATGTCTATTGCTGTCACAGCAGCAGATGATGCCATTCTCCAAGCCTGGCTTAAAGAGGTGTAGATTTTATATGTAAGTAAATTCTTCTTCATAGGAACCAACATTCCCTGAAATTGGGACAGTGAAGAAAAAAGTGTGACCTTTGCATATAGTTCAGGGAAGCTGGAAGGTCCTCCAAAATTCAGCCATGAGTCCAAGCTCTTCTTCATATTTGGGGCATCCTAGGCCATCTCCTTTTTATTTAGAACTTGCTGGTGGGCCTATACTCCCTCATGATAAAGTACACAAGGCATTTCTCATTTTGATTCTGCCCATTTCTAATTGCTTCATGTACAACATGACATTGTCAGATTGACAGGAATGCATGCTTTCATTGGTGACTCTGTGTCATTGCTAAGACCTTGATAAATAGATTCCATGCCTTATTATGGGGCAAAAAATTGTATGAGGTTATTCTGAACAGCTTTATACGAAAAGAGAGGAATCTTAGATCACTGAGGCAGGTGTGACTCCAGAGTCTCAACTCCCTCCATTCAGACATTTGTATAGCTTTCTAAATCCAAAACTGAAGCCCTCTTCCACACTAACCATTTCTAAGATGATGCGTCACCACAGAGAAAGTGAAATATCTTTCTGTGTCTAATAATTTAATTTGACATGAATGATACTTTCATTCAATCTACCAACTTCAGTTTATACTATAAGAAAATATAATACAGAATCATTAATTAGTTAATTAACAAAATCAACCAAATTTTACTAAGTAGTTCCCAGGGTGAATATGACAAATACTGTTCTTGACTTCACAGAGCATACTTCTAGGTGGGAAGACAGATAAAAAACATATAGCAAAGAATGTTTGCTGGTAAAGAGACAGCTAAATAAAAATTGCTTATGGTTTAAATGTTGTAGAGACAACTGAAAAAGGACTGAGAATTGAAACATGGTTAGCATGACTGAGGAACTGAATGTTAAATCTTATTTAATTATAATTAACAATTTTGAATAGCCATATGTTCCCATGAGAAACATTGTACAGTACACCTCTTTATGATTTTAACCTTTTGAAGTTTGTGAAGACTTGCTTTATGGCTCATAATACAGCCAATTTAAAAAAATTAAGTATTTTTCAGTTGTTCAGTATGACATTTTGTATGTTTATTTCAATCAGGTCAGATTGTTCTATAGCCTTACTTTAAAAAATGTCTGCTTATTTTATCAGTTACTGAGAGAGCATGTTAACATCTGCCATTATATTATAAATGTGCCTATCTGTCCTTATAGTTCTGTAAATTTTTGCTTTATATATTTTGAGGCCAATGTTATTAGGTGCATCCAAATTTAGAAAGCTTGTAATTACTAGTGAATTGATCCTTTTTTTCACTGAGAAACAATCTTCTTAATTTCTAATAATACTTTTTAAATTGCTGTTTCTATTTTAGCCATTATTAATATAGGCGCACCAATTACTTTTAGTTAGTGTTTGTATGGATACCCTTTACCATTTTTTACTCTCAAACTTTTTTGTATTTTTACATTTTAAATGCAGTTCTTCTGAATAGTATATAACATGTGTATTTCCTAATCCAGTGTGATAATCTTTGTCTGTTAACTGAAGCATTTTTATTGATATTTACTGAAATTATAGCTGTATTCATCTTTAAATCTACCTCCTCATGATATGTGCTACACATTTGTCTATCCTGTTATACTTTTCATGCTTTGTTGTTTCTCAGATTATTTTGGATTAAAAAAATTCTATTCTCCCACCCTTTTGTAACACAGTGCTTAATTTTGTATATGTTTTTAGCTTACCAACATCTAATTTACTACAAATCCATGCCAGTTTTAGTTTAGACTATTGTATATTTCAGGTCTAGAACTTCTATTTGACTGTTTAAAAAATCTATGATGTCATACTTTAGATTTCCTAATTTTTTTTGTGAAATTTTAAAACTTGGTTCATGGCATTGAGGATTAGGTTGTTTCATAATCTGTATACAATAATGTCAATATCTGGAGTCTCTGTCTGTTTCTGTTGCCCAATTTTTCTGCTTGCTCATGTTGTCTGTCTTTACATGTGCTTAGTTTTGAATATTCTGGACGGTACAGTGAAAATTTATTTGTTGAAATAACTAGAGGCCTAGCATGGTATTTTCTACATCTAGAAAGGATTTCCATTGTTTTCACCATTAATCTAGAGATACTACTTCTTTTGGGCCGCCATAACCTAAATTCATTTAAACTGAGGTTTTCTGGGCCATCAGGTGATGTGATGCCAGACTGCTGTCCATAAAAGAGAGTTAGCATCCAGTTTACTCTGAGTCCTGAGGTATAATGCTTTCTTGACCTTCCCAGACCAAAGTGAAAAGTGGTTTACCTGAGTCTCTTCCCATGATTTTGCCTCACTTGTTCCACAAGATTTCAAGGTACAGCTCAGTCTTTTGTCTGTCTCAGCTTGACCAGCAACTATTCCATGCCTAAGGTCATCTTAAATGCCAGGCTCAATACAATTCTTAATATCTGTTAGTGGATCAGTGCTTTCAAGAAAATTTTTGTTTTGTTTTGTTTTGTTCAGATTTTTAATGGTCTTTAAAGGAAAGATTGGTCTGAGTTATGTAGCTCACTCTTGTTAGAAATAGAAATTCATGGTGTGCCTTTAAGCAGAAAGAATCTTTCTGAGCCTATTTTTTTCTGAGCCTCATTTTCTATTATTATTATTTTTTAAAAGCTAGTGCTCTAGGTGACAATTCTCATTCTCACTGATATAGCAGTTTGACACCTTATTCTTAGGCCTCCACTATAACATGTTCCCAGAAATCAATTAATGTTCCCTTATTGAATGGCAAATTTGGAATTAGCAACAGGATATGAGGCCAATGCTAATGTGATGCTCCATTGAAAAATTTGCAGAATATTCTCTTTTTAAAATGGAATCAAGAAAGTAAATAAACATGTTTTTGTTTTTCTTATTTTTCATTATGCTGCGAAAGATGTGCACAAGGGAATTTGTACAATGAGCATGTGTAGGAGATGACAGCTGTTGCTTAAGCCATTGAGGTGGAGATTGTTAGCAAATCACATTTGGCTGCTCCCCGCACATGAGATGGGAACTCCAGTATGAGTAGATGCCTGTTAGTACAATGTATTTTGGGACTAATTCAAAAATATGTTCATACAACATAAATTGGTGCAGCCACTATGAAGAACAGTATGGCAGTTCCTCATAAAACTGCAAATAGAACTGCTGTATGACCTAGCAGTCCCTCACCTGGGCATGTACCTGGACAAAAATATAATTCAAAAAGATACACACACCTCTGTGTTCATAGCAACATTATTTATAGTAGCCAAGACACAAAAACACCCTAATGTCCAAAACAGATGAATGGATAAAGAAGAGGTGGTACGCATATACAATGAATATTACTTAGCTATAAAAAGAATGAAATAATGCCATTTGTAGCTATGTAGATTTATCTAGAGATGGCCATGCTAAGTAAGTCAGAGAAAGACAAATACCATGTGATATCACTTATATGTGGAATCTAAAATACGACACAGATGAACTTATCTGTAAAATAGAAACAGGCTTAAACATAGCATACTTGTGGTTGCCAAGGGGGAGGTGGGGTAACTGAAGGATGGATTGGGAGTTTTGGACTAGCAGATACAAACTACTATACATAGAATCGATAAACAACAAGGTTTGTTGCTTATAGCACTTCATAGCACAGGGAACACTATTTACTATCCTGTGATAAGTAAGCCATAATGGAAAATAATATGAAAAAGAATGTATGCAAATGTATGACTTAATGACTTTGCTGTACAGCAGAAATTAATTTTGTAAATCAACTACACTTCCATAAAATTAAGTAAAAAATACATTCACACAAATTAAAAGTTTAAATGCGAATAAGTTTTGAAATATAAGAAATCAGGTCCAGCTTGGTGTGAATAGTTTTCTTTAGCTTTGAAAATGGAAAAGACTGCAGCCATCCTTTTCTTTTCCTTGCACAGAAAATATAGAACAAAAAATAGTAATGCTCTGTGGTTGTCAAACACTAGCTATGTGAGAGGAACATTTAAAAAGCCTTAACCAATGTAAACTCTTGTTAAATGTTATTAAACCCCCCATTTTCTAGATGAGCAAAGTGAAGCTCAGAGAAGTTGCCTTTGTTTGTACAGTTAGTGCATCAGAACCAAGGTGCAAGAGCAGCAGCTTGAGCTCTTGTCTACTCTGCCATGGTGTTCATTTCTTCCCAATTTACTCTGTAATTCTGTTGCTACAAGGGTTACCCCTCCAGGGGCCTACGGCTACCTTCTGTGGAATCATTAGAGTAACACAAATAGGACCTGTTTGAACACATTACTGGTCACTTTTGTTTACAACTTGTCCTGGCGGGTGGATGACTCCGACGGTATGAGGCTCTGATGTGTACCCATAGACCATCCCACTTTTCTGGGGTTACAGGAGCCCATAAATACCCTTCAGCTCCCTCCCTTGTGGTTTATAGCCGTCACCAGTCCCAACTCTTTTCACCAGGCTGTGAAAGATCAACACTTGTTGCTTACTTACTGTTTTTCATCTTGGTGTGGTCGATTCTTGGGATCGCAGCAGTCTGAGCCCACGTGACAGCTGGTCGCTTGCCACTTGTCACCTCTTTCCTCCGTCACTGTCGAGATCATAGATGTCATGACCTGACTAGGAAAATGAAGCAATAGGAGACTGATACAAGGTGGCAAACTATTAACTGTTCTATTAATTCTTTCAAAAATTAATTTTAATATTGAACGGAAGAGTCTTTAAGTTCTATAATACTTTACAATTTTCAAAACTTTCTCACAGAGGAGTTTATGTAGTCCCACAATAATCCCTCCCCCACCTTACCTCTATGTACCTTCTCCCACCGTCCCTCTCCCCACTAGTAACCGATCACTAGTTTGTTCTCCATATCTGTGAGTCTGCTTATTCTTAGTTTTCTTTTTCTAGTCTATTGCATTTTTTAGATTCCACATATAAGTACTACCAGAGTGTTTGTCTTTCTCTGTCTGACTTATTGCACTCAGCATAATGCCCTCCAAATCCATCCATGTTGCTGCAAGTGTCAAAATTTCTTTCTTTTTTTATGGCTGAGTAGTCATGTATGGATGTCAGAGATGGACTGTGAAGAAAGCTGAGCACTGAAGAATTGATGCTTTTGAACTGTGATCCAGGTGGACTGCAAGGAGATCCAACCAGTCCATCCTAAGGGAGATCAGTCCTGGGTATTCATTGGAAGGACTGATGTTGAAGCTGAAACTCCAGTACTTTGGCTACCTGATGCAAAGGGCTGACTCATTTGAAAAGACCCTTATGTTGGGAAAGATTGAGGGCAGGAGGAGAAGGGAATGACAGAGGATGAGATAGTTGGATGGTATCAATGACTCAATGGGCATGAGTTTGGGTGCACTCCGGGAGTTGGTGATGAACAGGGAGGCCTGGCATGCTGTGGTTCATGGGGTCTCAAAGAGTCGGACACAACTGAGTGACTGAACTGAATTGAGTATTCCATTGCATATATATATATACACACACATATATATATATGTATATCACATCTTTATCCATTCATCTGCTGATGGATACCTATGTTGCTTCCATACCTTGGCAATTGTAAANAGTTGGTGATGAACAGGGAGGCCTGGCATGCTGTGGTTCATGGGGTCTCAAAGAGTCGGACACGACTGAGTGACTGAACTGAATTGAGTATTCCATTGCATATATATATATACACACACACATATATATATATGTATATCACATCTTTATCCATTCATCTGCTGATGGATACCTATGTTGCTTCCATACCTTGGCAATTGTAAATAATGCTGCTATGAACTTTGGGGTGCATGTATCTTTTTGAATTAGTGTTTTTTGTTTCTTTCTGATTTATACCCAGGAATGGAATTACTGCATCATACTGTAGTTCTATTTTTAGTGTTTTGAGGAAACTAAATACTGTTCTTCATAGAGGCTGTTCCAAAGTATAATCCCACCAAAACAGGAGGAGGGTTCCTTTTTCTCCACATCATCACCAACACTTGTTATTTGTATTCTTTTTGATGATATGTGCTATTGATTCTTATAGTCAATTGGTGCTACCAGTTTGGCTGCCAGATCTGTGGGTGGTGCATCTGAATGTCCTGAGGATGGTGGCTTGCTGGAGCTGAAGGGTCAAATTTACTGGTGGGATGGTGAGCAGCTGGGTAGCAAAGCCTGCACTGTGAAAGGGAGCCTAGAGGCTTTGGGAAAGAGGCTGCAGTGGAGGATCTTCTGGGGAGGAGTGAGGAGCTCCACTGGCAGATAAAGTTGTCCACCAGGAGGATGACATGTAGGGAAAAACTTACACATGGAGTTGACCTGACCTCTGGCAAACAGAATAGACTATGGCTTTGAAATATAAGGAGCTGTACTTTGGGTCTTCAATAGACCACTTACCAGCTATGTGGATCTGTGGACATCATTAGTTTCTCTTGGCCTCAAGTTCTGCATACATCAGATGGAGATAAAGCACCCTTATTCTTGTTCTTTCTGAATGCTGAGCTTTAATCCATCTTTTCCACTCTCCTCTTTCACTTTCATCAAGAGGCTTTTTAGTTCCTCTTCACCTTCTGCCATAAGGGAGGTGTCATCTGCATATCTGAGGTTATTGATATTCTCCCGGCAATCTTGATTCCAGCTTGTGCTTCTTCCAATCTCCTTGCAGTCCAAGGGACTCTCAAGAGTCTTCTCCAACACCACAGTTTAAAATCATCAATTCTTCGGTGCCCAGCCTTCTTCACAGTCCAACTCTCACATCCATACATGACCACAGGAATAACCATAGCCTTGACTAGACGGACCTTACTCGGCAAAGTAATGTCTCTGCTTTTGAATATACTATCTAGTTTGGTCATAAGTTTTCTTCCAAGGAGTAAGCATCTTTTAATTTCATGGCTGCAGTCACCATTTGCAGTGATTTTGGAGCCCCCAAAAATAAAGTCTGACATCTATTTCCCATGGGACCGGATGCCATGATCTTCGTTTTCTGAATATTGAGCTTTAAGCCAACTTTTTCGCTCTCCTCTTTCACTTTCATCAAGAGGCTTTTTAGCTTCTCTTCACTTTCTGCCATAAGGGTGGTGTCATCTGCTTATCTGAGGTGACTGATATTTCTCCCGGCAGTCTTGATTCCAGCTTGTGTTTCTTCCAGTCCAGCATTTCTCATGACGTACTCCTTATATAAGTTAAATAAGCAGGGTGACAATATACAGTCTTGATGTACTCCTTTTCCTATCTGGAACCAGTCTGTTGTTCCATGTTTGCTTCCTGACCTGCATACAGATTTCTCAAGAGGCAGGTCAGGTGGTCTGGTATTCTCATCTGTCTCAGAATTTTCCACAGTTTATTGTGATCCGCACAGTCAAAGGCTTTGGCATAGTCAATAAAGCAGAAATAGATGTTTTTCTGGAACTCTCTTTCTTTTTCCATGATCCAGCGGATGTTGGCAATTTGATCTCTGGTTCCTCTGCCTTTTCTAAAACCAGCTTGAACATCTGGAAGTTCATGGTTCATGTATTGCTGAAGCCCGGCTTGGAGAATTTTGAGCATTACTTTACTAGTGTGTGAGATGAGTGCAACTGTGCAGTAGTTTGAGCATTCTTTGGCATTGCCTTTCTTTGGGATTGGAATGAAAACTGGCCTTTTCCAGTCCTGTGGCCACTGCTGAGTTTTCCAAATTTGCTGGCATATTGAGTGCAGCACTTTCACAGCATCATCTTTCAGGATTTGAAATAGCTCAACTGGAATTCCATCGACATCCATACCATGCAAGAAATTGCTGTCACACTCAGAATATCCAGTGCTGAAAATCATTTGCAGCAGCTTGGTTATATTCATTGCTTTGACGTTTGGGTTCCACATAAGTTAAGCAGAGAAAACCTTCTTGACTATATTTCCACATGCAATTCTCTACTTAAATAACATGAAATCATTCTTTAAAAAAAAATTGTGATGGGTGATGAAAAGTGAATACTGTACAATAATGTGGAATAGAAGCAATTGTGGGGTAAGTGAAATGAACCACCACCTACCACACCAAAGGCTGGTCTTCATCGAAAGAAGGTGATGTTCTGAATATGGAGAGAGATTGGAAGGGAGTCCATTCTAGTATGAGCACCTTCTGGAAAATCAAACAAGTTAATTCCAAAAAGTACTGTTCCCAATTAGACCAGCTGAAAGCAGCACTTGACGAAAAGCGTGCAGAATTAGTCAACAGAAAATGCATAGTCCTCCATAATGCAAGGCTACATGTTTCTTTGATGACCAGGCAAAATCTGTTTTAGCTTGACTGGGAAATTCCAATTCATCTGCCATATTCACCAGACATTGTACCTTTGGATGTGCATTTATTTCACTCTTTACAAGATTTTCTTCATGGAAAAAATTTCAGTTCCCTAAAAGACTGTTAAAGGCACTGAGAACAGTTCTTTGCTTAAAAAGATAGAAAGTGTTGGGAAGATGAAATTATAAAGTTACCTGAAAAATGGCAGAAGGCAGTGGAACAAAATGGTGAATAGTTTGTTCAATAAAATTCTAGGTGAAAATGAAAAAATGTGTATTTTATTTTTACTTTAAAAACTGAAGGAAATTTTTGGCCAACCCAATACAGATTCTGACCCCTGCTATTTGTAAAATGATGAGAATGGAAAACTTACATACTCTTTTTTTTTTTAAAGTATAGTTGTTTTACGATGTTGTGACAATCTCTGCTGTACAGCAGAGTGACTCAGTTATACACATATATACCTTCTTTTTTTATATTTTCCATTATGGTTTATCACAGGATATAGACTCTCTTAAAAAATATTTATTCATTCATTTATTTCGCTGCACTAGGTCTTAGTTGTGGCATGCAGAATCTTTAGTTGCAGCATATGGTATCTAGTTCCCTGACCAAGGATTGAATTCAGGCCCCCTGCATTGGGAGCTCAGAATCTTAGCCACTGGATCACGAGGGAAGCCCCAAAAGGTATTGTTGTTCAGTCGCTCCGTTGTATCCAACTCTTGGGAATCCCATGGACCTTATACAGCATGCCAGGCTTACTTGTCCATCACTGTCTCCCGGAGTTGACTCAGACTCATGTCCATTGAGTTGATGATGCCATCCAACCATCTCGCCCTCTGTCGTCCCCTTCTCCTCCTACCCTCAATCCTTCCCAGCCTCAGGGTCTTTTCCGTTGAATTGGATCCTCACATCAAGTGACCAAAGTATTGGAGCTTCAGCATCAGTCTTTCCAATGAATATTAAGGGTTGATTTCCTTTAGGATGGACTAGTTTGATCTCCTTGCTGTCCAAGGGACTCTCAGGAGTCTTCTCCAGCACTATACTTTGAAAGCATCAATTCTTCTAAAAGATACATACTCTTAATAAGTGTGTTCTGGTATTTTATACTTACATGTAGGTGTTCACCTATTTTTAAGGTATATTTTCTTTTTAGGCATCTGTGGAAAAACTAGAATTGCAGAAGTAGGAGGTGTGCCTTACTTACTGCCTCTTGTAAATAAAAAAAAAGTAAGTGTATTTTTACTTTTCACATTCACATGAAGATTATGGAAATTGATTCCTATTTTTATTCTTAGAAGATCCACTGACCAATGTGACAAGCAAATGTTAATGGACTCAGTAACAAAAAGTAAACCTGATAATTTATGTAAGTCAGTTTTAAATAATATGCTTTTTCTCTTACTTAGGTTTATGACTTAAATAAGATTGCAAAAGACATCCAGCTTCCTGGAGCTTTTATTCTTGGAGCAGGAGCAGGCCCATTTCAGACTCTTGGATTCAATTCTGAGGTCAGCATATTATCATATGTTATATATAATACGTAATATATACATTATATTAATATAAATACTTTAATTTATTGATTTAAGACTTTGTTTGCCTTTTTCCTTTTACTGCCTTATCAGAAATCCTGTCATCTGAATAAATTGTAAATGGTTGATATCATACCTTTCTACAGATTTGATACTGTTTGATACTGATTTAGAGTATAAAGCATGCTATAGTTAGTCAAACTGAAATGGAGCACTAATCTCTAATTTAGGTTTTCTTAAGACATACATTCAGTCATAGACGAGTCTATCAAAGGTCCTGCTGTGATTTGCCGAGGACTCTGGACTGTGAAAGATTTTGGTCCATACACATCAGAGGATTCCTAGCTTCTCTGACCTTGGCTAGTTAAAGACAGCTTTCAATCAGAAGATGCATGAAATGTTTAATGGCCTAGTCAACTCCCTCTTTCAGACCAATAGTAGGGATCTAGCCCAGTAGTATGATTATTATTTATAAAAGGTAATATCCATCACTGTGTATGTCAACACATTTCCACATAAAAATATCAGTGCTTCTTCACATCTCATGAACAGAGAGTAAATAACCTCCTCTCGCACTGCCTCTTACAGATGTGACTGTTAGTCAATAATCATACAAGTCCTTTTACAGAAACATTAATATAAATTTCCTAGTGTTCAAGATAGAAAAAGTTAAAGATTTTAAATGAGAAATTTTAAAACAAATGTCACAATCTCATAGAAACACCATAATACTGCAAACATTTTATAAAATGTTTTTTCCAGTTTTTTGATATTTGTAAATCTTGAACATTTTTAATCTAACATTAAATATTCTGTTTTTCATGTTTTATTATTAGATCTTGAAATAAAATGTCTTAAAGTCTAGGGCAAAATATTTTGTCACATTTTCAAGATATTCTGTTTTGCATAGAGATTCTAGGATTGACTAAATACCTTATTTACTTTTCTTTTCAGTTTATGCTACTTGTTCAAACAGAAAATGAACACAAACCTCCTGTGAATGGAAGTTACTTTGCTCGGGTTAACCCTGCAGATGGAGGGTGTCTACTAGAGAAATACAGTGAGAAATATAATGATTTTGGGTGTGCATTACTGGCTAATCTTTTTGCCAGTGAAGGCCAACCTGGGAAGGTGATTTTGTTCATAAATGCAATATTCTCCAAAATTTCTCAGAGAGCTAAAAATCTGAATGCTTATTGCTACTGTAATGTTCTTAAGAAAATCCAAAGCTACCCAAGTCAAAGCTCTTTAAATAATCCAGTTATGAAAGATTCAGAAAATACTGCAGGCAGAGTGAAAGTCTCATTTAAAACTAAGGTTAAGATAATACTAGTAAACAATAGCCTTTCTCCAAGGAACTAAAAGGTAATAGGATATTCTTGTGGGGAGTGAGTTAGTCAAACAGATGAACCATGCAGCTGAAGTAGATAATGTCTGCCTACAGTTAGTACATATGTAACTTGCTCATTCCTGACTGATCAGACATTGATTGAGATAGCTAGAAATGATGGGATTATATTATAGATTATAGAAATTATAGAAAGAAGAGATAAGGAGGATTAATGCCCCACTTCATATTTATTTCCTGTTAATACCCAAAAAAAATGATTTCATATTCCAAAATTGTAATGATGGTCACACAGCTCTATAAATATACTGAAAGCCATTGAATTGTTTACTTTAAATAGGTGGATTGTATGGTATGTGAATTGTATCCCCAATAAAGCTGTTGTTTTTTTTAAGATGATTTCAGTTTTAGCAGTTGTGAGAACTCTCAGATTTTATAAAGAGATAACTACTTCAGCCACTTTGAGAAATGAGGTGGTGAAGCAAAAATACCTACTAAAGTGGGGGTAATAGAAGTCTAGCATTTTAAAGGAAATAAGAAAATATAGTCATTTCTCCTTTCTAGTTATCAGAAATTAATCCTTTAAATAATTCTCAATCTTATACCATATTGACATATAATAAGAGTCTCAAGAGTTCAGTGTTGAATATAGCTATAAATTTATAAAATTAAGCTATAACTCTCTTTCTCAGTCTAAGAAAGCATGAATAAGACATTATTAAAGTAAATGATATATATCACACACACATACACACACACATATATATATATATTATTAAGACTTAGAGGGTGAGACACTTCTCCTAATATCTGGGTGCTCAAAACAAACAATTGAATATTTGCTTAATGGCACTGAATTATATAATGTTTCACTCTGGTAGTTACTTGCATAATATTTTACAGCTTAGAACAATGGTATGTATATTTATGTTCTCTCTAGGTCATTGAGGTGAAAGTCAAAAGAAGAACTGGAAAACTTAACTTTGTGACATGTATGAGGCAGACTCTTGAAAAACATTATGGAGATAAGCCTGTAGGAATGGGAGGTGCTTTCATAATTCAGAAGGGAAAAGTGAAGACTCACATTATGCCTGCAGAATTTTCTTCCTGTCCATTGAACTCTGATGAAGACGTGAATAAATGGTTGTATTTTTATGAGATGAAGGCTCCTTTGGTTTGTCTGCCAGTTTTTGTCTCCAGAGATAGGAGATAAGCCTGTAGGAATGGGAGGTGCTTTCATAATTCAGAAGGGAAAAGTGAAGACTCACATTATGGTAAAGGCCTCTGCACATGTGTGTGCGTGTGTGTGTGTGTGTGTGCATGTGCTTAAGATTGTAGGAGATTATAATATGCATTGAGAATTTAACCTTTAAAGACGTTCTGAACAGATCCTTTTACTATGATCATATTACCTTAAAATTTAAATGGCAAAGAATACTGTAAAGCATGTTATAAGGTCCTGCTAGAGTCCTTTCTTCATGTTAATAATATTAGAACTTCTTAGTTAGTTTCAAAGATCAAGATAGCTGTGAGTATAAGCCTTGAAAGTGCAAGTGAAAGTTGATCAGTTGTGTCTGACTCTCTTTGACCACTTCCATGGACCCCAGTCCATGGAATTCTCCAGGCCAGAATACTGGAGAGGGTAACCTTTCCCTTCTCCAGGGGATCTTCCCAACCCAGGGATTGAACCCAGGTCTCCTGCATTGCAGGTGGATTCTTTACCAGCTGAGCCACAAGGCCAAGAACACTGGAGTGGGTAGCCTTTTCCGTCTCCAGGGGATCTTCCCAACCCAGGAATTGGACTGGGGTCTCCTGCATTGCAGTCGGATTCTTTACCAACTAAGTTATCAGGGAAGCCCAAAGTTAATTTGGAGTCAGGCTCTCCTGCCCTGACGCCACCCCAGCCTTAGAAACACCAAGAACACTGGAGTGGGTAGCCTTTTCCGTCTCCAGGGGATCTTCCCAACCCAGGAATTGGACTGGGGTCTCCTGCATTGCAGTCGGATTCTTTACCAACTAAGTTATCAGGGAAGCCCAAAGTTAATTTGGAGTCAGGCTCTCCTGCCCTGACGCCACCCCAGCCTTAGAAACTGATCATTTCCATTGCTAGAATCCCAACCTCAGTAAACTGAGTTTACTGTTAAGATGGTTGTCAAAAAAAAGATGGTTGTGGTTTTAGGGAAAATATTCATTATGAAAATTATAATCTTATGTGATGCTGTGAAAGTGCTGCACTCAATATGTCAGCAAATTTGGAAAACTAAGCAGTGGCCACAGCGCTAGAAAAGGTCATGTTTCATTCCAATCCCAAAGAATGCTCAAACTACTGCACAATTGCACTCATCTCACATGCTAGCAAAGTAATGCTCAAAATTCACTCATTGGAAAAGACTCTAATGCTGGGAGGGATTGGGGGCAGGAGGAGAAGGGGACAACAGAGGATGAGTTGGCTGAGTGACATCACCGACTTGATGGACATGAGTTTGAGTGAACTCCAGGAGATGGTGATGAACAGGGAGGCCTGGCATGCTGCAATTCATGGGATCACAAGAGCTGGACACGGCTGAGCGACTGAGATGAACTGAACTGAACTGAACTGATTCTTGTTCTTATAAGACCGTATGATGAGAAAAGCTCTGAGATTGTTCATGGCAATTTTGGGGGCTCAGAAAATGCTGACTGTAAGAGAACCAGATTTGCTTTCTTTGCTCAGGGCAGTTGCCCTCCTGTAGTTTTGTTCTGTCACAGTGAAGGTAAGGGAACAGTAGTTTAACAAGAGGGAGTGGTCATATCTCTTCTCTGGTTTTCAGGCTGCCCTCCAGATGCATGGGGGCTCAGAAAATGCTGACTGTAAGAGAACTAGATTTGCTTTCTTTGCTCAGGGCAGTTGCCCTCCTGTAGTTTTGTTCTGTCACAGTGAAGGTAAGGGAACAGTAGTTTAACAAGAGGGAGTGGTCATATCTCTTCTCTGGTTTTCAGGCTGCCCTCCAGATGCAGCCCGCGATTTGCTGGTATATTTGGCAGCTGCAGCACCCCAGTTGAACACTGTCTTTGGAACAGCTTACTGAGACTTTCCTTTTCCAAGTCTGAGAATGTTGACAGCTCAGAGCCTATCATTTCAGAAACTTGGTCCCATGGGTCCCTGGGTTTATTACTTAAAATTGTTTGAGCCTCAGTTTCCTCATTTGTGAAATGGTGATTAGAATACATGATTCATAGGGCTATTATAGGAAAAAGGTATCATAAACTTTGTTCGTGTTAACATACTCGTTTGTTAGTTGAGCCTTAGCAAAATTAAGAGATATAGAAATAGATAAATAAATAACTAAAGAAATAATTAAAACTTTTGTCTATATATTTACTCAAGGACTTAAAAAAATTTATTGGAGTATAGTTGACTTACACTGTTGTGTTTTTTTCAGTATAGCAAAGTGAGTCTGTTTATGCGTGTGTGTGTATCTATCTGTCAATCTATATATATATCTACTCTTTGTTAGATTCTTTCCCAACATAGGCCTTTACAGAGTATTGAGTAGGGTTCCCCGTGTTATACAGTAATGCCTTATTAGTTACCTATTTTATTATTCCAGGGTTTCTAGATGAATGAGTTATCACTTCTTTATGTTAGGAAAACAGATTTTTTGCCTGCTGCTCCCCAGTAGGTTATGCTGGATGGGTTCGTATGGCACAAGGCTTATCACCAAAGACACAGGAGCCAGGTTGCCTGCTTTAAATCCTGGCCCGACTGCTCCCTGGCTGTGCATTACTGTGCAAGTTACTTATGCTTTCCACCTATGTGTGTGCATGCTCAGTTGCTTCATCATGTCTGACTCTTTGCGACTCCATGGACTGTAGCCTGCCAGGCTCCTCTGCTCACCAGGATTCTCTAGGCAAGAATATTGGAGTGGGTTTCCATGCCCTTGCTGAGTGGATCTTCCTAACCAGGGATTGAACCCGCATCTCTTACGTCTCTTGCATTGGCAGCTGGGTTCTTTATCACTAGTGCCCCTATAAAATGAGGAAAACAATAGTCCCTTCATAGTGTTGTTGCATGGATTAAACTCATAGGTTCAAATTTTGATAACAGTTCTTGGCAAGAGCTTGTTAGTTTGCTTCCTTCCTCACTCTCACAGAATGTCCCCTAAATAGCAGACGGAGGAGTGGGACCAAATCTTCCAGGCAGATGGCTCCTTTCCTCTGTCTGAGCCTGCCAAGGGCTTCCTATCGGCTGAGAAGAAATCTCCAGTCCCCACTGGGTCTATGAGGCCCTGCCAGTGATCTTCCTTGGTTCCCTGTTTGGCATCTTTTCCTGCTCTCCACAGACGACGCAAGCCCAGATTCCCCTCTGAACCCCCCAGGTCCAGCCACCTTGCTCACATCCTCACTGTGGTGAAATCTTTGCTTCAAAGCTGCCTCATCAGAGAGACCTTGGCTACCTGTTCTGTGGAAACCAGCCAATTCCTCTTTCTCCATCTCCCTAAATTGCATTTTATTTATTTAATTGGAATATGATTGCTTTACAAGGTTGTGTNCCAGCCACCTTGCTCACATCCTCACTGTGGTGAAATCTTTGCTTCAAAGCTGCCTCATCAGAGAGACCTTGGCTACCTGTTCTGTGGAAACCAGCCAATTCCTCTTTCTCCATCTCCCTAAATTGCATTTTATTTATTTAATTGGAATATGATTGCTTTACAAGGTTGTGTCATTTCTGCTATACAGCAAAGTGACTCAGCTACACATATACATATATATACTCTCTTTTTTGCAATTCCTTCCTATTTAGGTTACCTCAGAACATTGAATAGAATTCCCTGGACATACATCCAGAGAAAACCATAATTCAAAGAGATGCATGCATACCAAAGTTCACAGCAGCACTATTTACAATAGCCAGGACACGTAAGCAACCTAAATGTCCAAGAACAGAGGAATGGATAAAAATGTGGTAAATATATATAGAGGAATATTACTCAACCATGAAAAGGAATGAAATTGTGCCACTTGCAGAGACATGGATGGACCTAGAGATCGTTATACAGAGCGAAGTAAGTCAGAAAGAGAAAAACAAATATTGTATGTTAATGCGTATATGTGGAATCTAGAAAAATGGTATAGATGAACGTATTTGCAAAGCAGTAATAGAGACATAGACATAAAGAACAAATGTATGGATATTGAGGGGGATGGGGGTGGGATGGATTGGGAGATCAGGATTAACATGTATATACCGCATTCTTTTTAAATGGTACCTATCATTACCAAATGTATTTTAGACTTTCTTATTTATTAGCTTATTTTCTGCCTCCTCCCATTACAATGTAAACTCCATGAAGATAGGCCATTATGTATTTTCAGCAGAGAGAACAGTGCCTGGCATGGTGTAGAAATTAAAAATGTAACTGTGATGGTGAATAAATGAATTACCTGTAACTCAGCCAATTGCTGGTTGGCTGGTGTTAAATTGTTGCCCATGTGCTAGGCTCCTAGGCTCACCGATGGTGTGTCACATAGTGCATGTGGATGCTTAGCAGGTAAGCCAGGCCCCTTAGCATCTCAGTGGGGCCTGTTATGAGCATTGGGGTACATATATCTCTTTGATAGCATAATTAGTTTTGTCCAGATATATGCCCAGGAAGGGGATTGCTGGATCATACGGGAATCACGTTTTTAGTTTTCCGAGGAACCTCCATACTGTTTTCCATTGTGTTAAATTCTGCATTTTGACCTCTACAAATTGGGCTAAGTGTATTTATTCTTTCTCAGGGGAGTTGTTTCTCTATAAATTTCCTCTTCATGAATTCATCCATCCTCCCATTCATATAAATCATGGATATTTAATATCTCAGGGTGATGGTAAGAGCTATTGCTTACTGGTGCCTGCTATAAGCTGGGCCTGCTGCCACCCTCTCCTAATAGTTCCAGCAATGTAAGGTAGGCATCCTAATCTCCTTTGCAAAGAAGGCAGAAACAGAGGTGCAAAGAAATTCATTTGCCAAGGTCACAGCTAGTAGACAGCAGTGTTGGAGTCTACCCCAGGTCTGTGACCTGGTGCTCTGCTCCCTGCTTCTCATGTAACCCCTCTCTGGTGCTGTGTACATCTCACCTGGCAGGTACCACTGACAAGGCCATGCCTGGGGCCCTGCTCCTTGTGAGCTGCCCGTCGGCAGCTGGCAGGTCCTGGTGGTTCCAGTGCTGGCCATTCCTCATTCAAGATGAAGGGGCTGGCCTTCATCTTTCCTTCATCATGAGGAAAGCATGCCCATCCTATCAGTTTTCCATCTTCACTTACAAGCCCCCATGCCTCTCCAACAGAAGCCTATCAGAGGCCTGGAAGAGAGAGAACTGACTTTCCAAAAGAGTTCAAGAAACCTGAACACGCTGTCGCATGAGGCTCCAAAGTCCAGCTCAGCCATCAGCCATCTGCACTGCATGAAGCCTCCAGGTGAAGATGGGCGGGTCCAGGGCTTTCTATCACCTCCTGCCAGGTGGTGGACCAGGCATTTGGCACCGAGCTGTTCCCGTGAGGTACTCTAGGCAGATGCTGGCCGAAACGATGGGTCAGCTTGACCTATAAGCGTGGCTGCACGTTGGCTCATGGTATCACGGTGTTTTCAGAAGCAGAGTTTGCCCAGGACCCTGAGAGCCAGATGGGGATGTCTGGAGCAGCAGCAGGGTCCTGCTGCTCCCCCATCCCTCCCAGGAAGCTGATGTTGCTTTATGGCAATGCTCCTATTAGGCTGGTGATGAAATGTCTGTGGCAAATGGCAGTATTTAAGAACAATTAACAGCATTCACTCCCGGTGAGCTGTCGGGGTACTGAGATGCACACGATATGGTTCCTGCTCCCCAGGGCCTCACAGGTTAGAACCTGCAGATTTCTCTTCAGAGACAGACAATAGCATCTGCTGCTAAACACCAGATTCATATGCTTGTGCTGCAGTCATGGCCAAAGACTCTTCCTGGGAATAGTGAGCATCACTCCTTCATCTCAAGGACATGAGATGCAGAAGAATGAGTGCAGCCTTTGGCTCCTAAGAGGGCTCACCCTGCCTGTTAGAAATCCCTAAGCTCTGGCTCCTTCTGGAGATTCGGATTGAACTGGTCTGTCAAGGTCCCCATAGTAGCATTTTAAAAGCTCTCCAGATGAACCTGATGTGCCCAACTTTCTGAGTATCAGCACTGCCTGGGGAGCTCTCTAAACATCACAAATGCTTGCACTCATTCCAGACCCAGTAAGTCACAGCCTCAATGGGATAGGGTTTGAACAGTTGTTCTAAAAAAGTCCTTCTGTTGCTCTCATGCAGAGCTGTGATTGATAACCATGAATTAGATTTAATTTTGTATCTTGCTCATGCAAATTACCTTTCTGAGATTCAGTCCACTTTCTGTGACATGGGCTGCTCTAGAGGTGGACTGCTGTTCAGTGGGATCATGTATGCTATGTGCTTGGCACACATTCATGGATCTGGATGTTTTACAAACTGTCCTCTTGGTACTTTTGGTCTTCAAGTGGCCAACTGCTTCTGCCTGGTTTAAAGCAATGCATTTAATTCACTTGAATATATTCTCCTTGTTTTATGCATGAAGTCTAAATGATGTGCAGCTTGCATCCCACTGCTAATAAAGTCATCTAAGATTATAAAACTTCTATTCTTTGAAAGAAAATCTATTCACTTTTCTGTCACTATCTTTAGGGTCCTTGATCTCACCTTTTCACTCAGGAAACACAGGTGAATGTTCGTCCTGTGTCAGACATGGCTCTGGGATGGAGACCCATCCAACTCTGCATGGGGCTCGCCGCTAATGAAAGGGACAGATATCTAAGCAAGTAATAATGCTTAACATTGGGTGAAGTTTCTATGAGGTCTATAGGGACAAAACATAAGAAGCACTTATCCTTTCCCCCTTTTGAACATTTTTTTTTCAAAAGCAAACCTGCAGTGTTTTGAAACAACAATGATGTGATCCCCGGATGCCTCATAATCAGTTGTTGTTCCCTCCATACAGTTCCAAAATAAAGACATTTACATTATGTTCAAGAGAACTCTAGCCGACAAATGTGAGCCACTTACTGTTCTGAATGGGGCATCCCAGTGTGGGGAAGATGTTAGATTTTGTGGGTGGAGGGTCTGGTGGTAAAGGTAATGATCTATGCTCTGGCTGGGCCAGGAAAAAAACATGATATTAAGAGATAAATATGTACCTGGAAGGACATTCTGAAGGGCAGTGCATTGACTAGGCAGACCAAAGAGGCTGGGATACCTACTTTTAATATAATTAAATAGATTTTGTTTCTACAGCTGTTAACTGAATGTAGAACATTGCTTCAGACGTGGTCATGATTGCAAGCGTACACTACTATATATACAATAGATAACTAATGAGGATCTACTGTATAGCACAAGAAATTCTACTTAATGCTCTGTGATGGCAAAGGGGATCACTTTGCTGTATAGCAGAAACTAACAACATTGTAAAGCAACTATACTCGAATAAAAACAAAACAAGATAAAACTTGTCTGTCTGGACCCAGGAACCACATTCCAGATCCTCCTTTCCTTAAACTCAGTGTTTTCAATACAAATATTTTAATAATAATTATACCCACACCAAGGAATATTCATTGAAAATGTATTTTTTCAGATTAAACCCTATTATCCAATTTAATTTCTTGGTCAATTTTCTGTGAAGTGCAGTTAAACTGCCTCCAATTGTTTCCACATTTATTTCTCTGAAATTATTTTTATCTAAATCAATTCTTTATTTTTTTCATATAATTTTCTTTGGTTCTAGAGATTTGTTTGCCAGCTTTATTATTAATAAGAAATTTTACTGACTATGGGTCCTGTCATTGTGAATTTTCTTTGTTGTCATTAATTCTACAAAGTCCAATTTTTCTGGGTCAGATTTTACCATGTGCAGTGTTAACCATTGCCAGCTTTATTTAGAGCTGATTATTTCTACCACTGTTTCCACTCTTTCCCCATCTATTCCCCATGAAGTGATGGGAGTAGATGCCATGATCTTCATTTTCTGAATGTTGAGCTTTAAGCCAACTTTTTCACTCTCCTCTTTCACTTTCATCAAGAGGCTTTTAAGCTCCTCTTCACTTTCTGCCATAAAGGTGGTGTCATCTGCATATCTGAGGTTATTGATATTTCTCCCAGCAATCTTGATTGCAGCCTGTGTTTCTTCCAGTCCAGCGTTTCTCATGATGCACTCTGAATATAAATTAAATAAGCAGGGAGACAATATACAGCCTTGACGTACTCCTTTTCCTATTTGGAACCAGTCTGTTGTTCCATGTCCAGTTCTAACTGTTGCTTCCT
>SJYX01003694.1:500734-533184 GCA_006410675.1 Oreotragus oreotragus | reverse complement strand
TTGGCCACGTGGCGTGGCTTGTGGGAATCCTGTTTCCCTGACGAGGGATTGAACCCTCGCCCTTGGTAGTGAACGATCAGAGTCCTAACTACTGGACCACCATGGAATTCCCATGCTAGACCATTTTTAAGCATCCAAATCTTGATACAAATACATCCATTTCTTCTTCCCTGGAAAACCTTTATCCATTCAGGTCTCTGTAGTTCAAGAAGAATAACTTGTGAATGGGGTAGGTCACATTGGCTAATGTGACCAATTAGTGACAGCCATGTGACAATAGGATTTATTTTATTTAAAGGGATACATTGGGGAAAGCAACATGGGAGAAGTAGATAAAGATAGACACAGAGAGACAGTGTCACAGAGATTGAAACAGAGTGAAAAAGACAGAGAAAGGGACAATCAGATGTAATGAGAAATGAAAGACTGTACCTATTTTGTCTCAGGATGTGTGTGTGTGAGAGAGAGAGAGAGCGAGCAAGAGCGAGCAAGAGCGAGCAAGAGAGAGATACTCATGTGAAACAGGGGATTTAACTTTTAATATACAGTGCCTCCCAAAATATACCTTTGCCTTCAAGGCTCCTGCAGGTTCATTTCAGCACTTGGAAAGGCTGGCCTGATTCGCATGGTCTCTCAGAGGCTTCCTGTGGTCCTCATCCATGAGTCCCCTTGTAGATGACTGCCTCCAGGCAGAGGGCTGCTTCTGGGCAGCAGGAGGGGAAAGGAGGCACCCAACTATTGAGCTGATGATTCCATTAGATGATTCCAGAATAAATCAGCAAACAGTAAAACAGAATTCAAAGTGAAGGAGCAAAAGTCACAGATAAAATATAGGAGAAAGTATTTACATTTTAGGGGTAACTAGATTGGAGAAGGAAATGGCAACCCACTCCAGTGTTCTTGCCTGGAGAATCCCAGGGACGGGGGAGCCTGGTAGGCTGCCGTCTATGGGGTCGCACAGAGTCAGACACGACTGAAGTGACTTAGCAGCAGCAGAAAGCCTTTGGGATCCTAGAAAACAATGACTAATTGCTAATGAGGAATTAGAAGCTTTCAGACAACAAGGGAGACCAGAAGGCTTGAGAGTTGTTCTTTGGCAGAATGTCTTCCTAAGGTCCTTCATAGAAGAAGTCTTAACTGCCAGCCTCTTCAGATTTCAAGACACATGCTAGTAAAAAGCACCGCAAAGAATAAAATGACTTCAGATGCTGCCTCTGAGCTCATGGGTTGCTGCTTCCAGAAGAGCAGGTGGACATCATACATTGGGAAGTACTGATGATCCATCCTCTGGGGAAACACTTGAAAAGTATGGCAGTGGTTTTGGAGCAGAGAGAGAAAGCAAGCTCTTCTGTAATGCTGTCATCAGTTACTCACAGCTGGATATATTCGTCTTGGTTCTGTATAGGGTTAGGAGCTAAAAGTCCCCACATACAGCAGAAGGAAGACAGGTGAGCTTGGAAACTGCCCTGTATTATTCGTCCAACTTCCTGACTATTTTCATAGGGATAGACGATGCCAGGTAAATAATACAACTTTTGCTTATCGCTGTTTAACGAAGTTAACTGAATTTGGCTGAAATGTGGTAGGCTCAGGGCTTCTAAAAATGAGGTCTCGCAAGACTATGTGATGGTTTTCTTGCCATCACAGGTTTGAGCCCAACTTTTTACCACCTTTGAGATTTCCTGGCTTTAGGGTGTGCTTTCTGTTCCTTGTTCAGCAGGTGGAGCTCTATAACTATTCAGGGAATGACATGTCTAAGCCTGGAGAGCTTTCTTCTTTGATTCAATACCGATCAGACTTTTTGGAGAGGGTAGAACCCCATGGACTATGGTGACTGATTTGTTCTTGTGGGGTTTCCTTAAAAAAAAAGTGTGTCTTGACATGTTGCTTCTGAAAGTGTGCAACATAGAGAGAGTCCATGATAAGCATTTTCCCTTTTACTATGACTGGCATTCTTTGCAGTTATCCCAGGTCAATTAAGTTTGGTTTGGGGGATTGGATTTATTAGTGTTATTAGCTACTTGGCACTGATAATGATTACAATTTGCCAAGTGGGCATTGGGAGGTTTACTGTCTAACTTTGAACCATATGATCATCTCTCTCCATTTGCTCATTAGGCCTTGAAGTCCTAGCTCTACTAAATTCTCAAGACTTTTACCTATTTATTAAGGTTTGCTTTCCCAAAGCAATGTGAAAAAAATTATTTTTCTTTCTTCAAAAGAAAACTTATCCCCAAATATGGCGTGTTCAGTCCTCAGTCGTGTCTGACTCCTTATGGCCCCATGGACTGCAGCTCATCAGGCTCCTCTGCCCTCTGCTGCTTCCTGGAGTTGCTCAGACTCATGTGCATTGAGCTGGTGATGCTCATAAACACTGATGAAAGTGCTTACGATGAGATAAAAATATCCATAATAAATGTGTGAAGGAGAAATTAATTATACACCCATATTGTCTTTTTCTTTTATCCTACTTCTAATGCTGATGACTCTATAAGAAATACTACAAACATATGATATCACTCATGTGGAAGCTAATTTTAAAAAGATACAAATGAATCTATTTACAAAGTAGAAACAGACATAGATATCAAAAGCAAACTTACAAGATCCTCTATGACCCACCTCCCAGAATACTGGAAATAAAAGCAAAAATAAACAAATGGATCTAATTAAAATTAAAAGCTTCTGCACAACAAAGGAAACTATAAGCAAGGTGAAAAGACAGCCTTCTGAGAGGGAGAAAATAATAGCAAATGAAGCAACTGACAAACAACTAATCTCAAAAATACACAAGCAACTCCTGCAGCTCAATTCCAGAAAAATAAATGACCCAATCAAAAAATGGGCCAAAGAACTAAATAGACATTTCTCCAAAGAAGACATACAGATGGCTAACAAACACATGAAAAGATGCTCAANAATTCCAGAAAAATAAATGACCCAATCAAAAAATGGGTCAAAGAACTAAATAGAGATTTCTCCAAAGAAGACATACAGATGGCTAACAAACACATGAAAAGATGCTCAACATCACTCATTATCAGAGAAATGCAAATCAAGACCACAATGAGGTACCATTTCACACCAGGCAGAATGGCTGCGATCTAAAAGTCTACAAGCAATAAATGCAGGAGAGGGTGTGGAGAAAAGGGAACCCTCTTACACTGTTGGTGGAAATGCAAACTAGTACAGCCACTATAGAGAACAGTGTGGAGATTCACGTTCTTTTGTTCTATCAGCTGCAAGGTCTGAAGCATCTCCTTCTGATTCAGGTCAGAATGGCATCCCCTGGAGCAGGCTTCATGCCAGGTCCTATAGGACCCTGCCATCAGAATCGTGTAGTGTTGAGAGAGTCAGCTCCTAGGCAGATTGATAAGAAGTCCGGAGGTCCCCAAGGAGAGAGGGGTCTGGAATTCTCAAGGAGGAAGAAAGGACAAACTTTTTTCCCCTCTACATTCCTTAGGATTATATAACAATAATGTATCTTGCTTGAGGACAGCCTTTGGAAAAAACCTTTTGGCTAATCCTATTATCTTAAAATGTAAAGTATGGAAGCAGATCTAGTGAGGTCTTTACAACCTCCAGACATTCTTTTGATTCACTGTAATAACTAATTAGAGAGTATATAACTCCATTGCTAACACTAGCAAGGNAACAATAATGTATCTTGCTTGAGGACAGCCTTTGGAAAAAACCTTTTGGCTAATCCTATTATCTTAAAATGTAAATTATGGAAGCAGATCTAGTGAGGTCTTTACAACCTCCAGACATTCTTTTGATTCACTGTAATAACTAATTAGAGAGTATATAACTCCATTGCTAACACTAGCAAGGGGGTACTCTTTCTGCCCTCTTCTGATGCCTATGTCAGAAGCTTTCTCTATCTCCTTTATACTTTAATAAAACTTTATTACACAAAAGCTCTGAGCAATCAAGCCTCTTCTCTGGCCCCAGATTGAATTCTTCTCCTCTGGAGGCCAAGAATCCAGAGTCTTTTCATGGTTCAGCAACAACCTTTCAGCGTTCCAAGAGCTCACCAGACAGGGGGGGAGACTGATGCTTTATGGTGATGCAAGGTGTCCTGGGCCCCACAGCCAACAAGGACGGGAGCCAAGACTGGAACCCACTGCCAGTCTGAGGCTAACACTTCACTCTTCACACCACATAACTGCTTCCTCCAGACTTAGATGAAGGGCAGCAAGGAAAGGAGGTGCTGGGGACACTGAGTTCTGTTCTCTGGCTCGTCTTTGGGGGAGATGATGCCAAGGAAGAGAGAGGATGGGGGCAGACTGAAGGTGGAGAGAAAGGAAGGCTGAGTTCTTCAACAGGAAGCGAAAGGGTCCACGGGGCTGGCTGGGGTGCCAGGGGGGCTCCTTGTTGGCCATGCTACTCATTTCTGATGTTAGGACACTAGGAGGAGTGGCGTGGGCCTCCCGCTGCCCGCATGGTAGGATTTGTTTGTGCACAGCAGCGTCTCCTTTCACACTTGGCTGGACCTCAAGCATGTCCTGGGCCAGGGCTCACAGGTTGGGGGGAAGAGGCATAGGGAGCTGGGGAAGTGAGAGCTGGATGTGCCAGAGCAGCGTCGTCCAGGAGAAACTCAGTCTGGGAGGTATGTGCATAGTCTGAAAGTTGTTAGTAGCCAGAGGAAAATAGTGAAAAGGAATAGGCAGAAATAAATATAAAGTATATTTAATATTAATATACACTATATATTGTATATATATGCAATCTACATAATATATAAATATGTATATTTAATATACATGAATATTAGATGTTAATTATTAATATAATGCTGATATTCCCTGATTTATTGCACTTTGCTTTCCCGTGTTTCCCAGATAGTGCCTTTTTATAAATTGAGGGTTTGTGGCCACCCTGCTTTGAGCAAGTCTATTGGCACCATTTTTCCAATAGCATCTGCTCACTTTGTGTCTCTGTGTCCCATTTTGGTAATTGTCACAATATTTTAAATATTTTCAATATGATTGTATTTGTGATGAAATCTTTGTTGTCACTACTATGGGTTGTAGGTGATAGCTTTTTTATGGAATAAAATATGTGTGCTGTTTTAATTAAGGTATACAGTTTTTTTTAGACACAATGCTATTGAATGCTTAATAGACTACATACAGGGTATATATAGCTTTTATATGCATGGGAAACAAAAAAATTCATGTGATTGGCTTTGTTGAAATATTTGCTTTATGGTGGTCAGCTGAACTGACCTTTATGGTGGTGGAACTGAACCTGAAATATCTCCAAGATATGTCTTTATATCAAAATTTTTTTTCAATATGTAATGAGATTACATTATAGTATATATTATTTTAATGAAATATTTTGCTATTTCTTTGGTACTAATTCTCAGAGTTGGTATGTATCTTATGCCAGCCAAATTGCAAATGCTCAAAGCCACATGTGGTCAGTGGTTATCATATTGAACATTGTATTATTGGATGTAGCCCTTCTAGAGAAAACCCAAGGCTAAGGTTGGTATAGCGGAATATCCTTTCCTCACTGAGGGTCTGGAGCCTCACAGGGGTCCCTGGGGTCAGGGACTGGCCCAGTGGGGAATGACCTTCAGTGGCCCAGGGGTGAAGACGGGATACATTTCAGTGGGCACCAGAGGTCAACACTGCTGAAGCCAAAGCAGCTGGAGGCCCTGGGCATCCACCCCACCCGCAGCCCTGGCCTGTGGTCCTGCACCCATTTCCCTGGGCGATGGCTGGTCCAGCTCAACTCCAAGCCTCAGGACTGTGGCAGACACCCTGGAGGGGGAAAGCAAACTTCCCATTTCAAATCTCATCACAGGTCCTGCCTTCCCAGAGGTCATGTCTAACCCTTAGTTTCCCCACTGTGCAGGGTTTGACATCCTCTGTCATACCAGCCTGGGAGACAGCATTTGTGTGATTTCCTCTGCTCCAGCTGCCTTCCAGGTGTGTTCACCCAGGGAAATCCAGGTGGGCTGAGCACACAGGGAGGTGCGGCCCTGGGAAGGGTGTCTTAGAGGTAAGGTTCAGCTTCTGGCTTGGCTGCGTGGCCTTGGTGTGTCTAATACAAAGAAGTGGGGGTCTGGGATGATGCTGGGAAAACAGATTAAATTCCCTTCTGGCTCTGACTTTATTAAGCTTCTGTGATCTCTCTCTTCCTCTCGTCTCTCTCTCTCTTACACACACACACACACACACACACACACACACACACACACACACATGGCTCAGTTGTCCATGATGTTTGGGAGTCAGTGTGATATTTGTGAGCACCCCACCCCACCCTACCCCACCTTACCCCACACCTCCATTTGGATTCTTTTCTATCTTTCAGCAGTTTCTCCACAACCCAGCACATCCTAGTGTTGCTATATCCCATGCAGGCAGAAAAAAAACAACTCAGGCAAACTCATGCCTACTTAAGACCCAGATGAAGTCTAATAAATCATGGTTCCTCAACACACTCTGGATTTTTCATATCCAAGCAGAATCCCCAAAGTTCTCTCTCTGGACAGCATTACTCACCTCATCTCCCATCCACTTCTGCCATCCTACAAATACCCTAGCTGGTATTCATTCTGCTTTGAAGTTTCTCCCTCCTACAACTGAAAGAGCCAGTCATTGTCCACCCAGGTCTATTTCACATTAGGACTAACCACTCAGGCCATGAAGTTGTGGACCAACTGATGGACGTGCCTGTCTCCTCACTGACCAGGAGCTTCTCCAGCAGAAGCACAGTTTGTATTAATTTCATCCCCTCAGACCCAGAACTGGGAAGATTAGTATGTGTTTCAACTAGATGTTGGTGTTAGGGAACTAATTTTATACCTCCTAAGATGATTTCATCTTAGGAAATGCAGGAGGAAACAATGCCTAAGCCAAAGGTATGCCTTGCAGAAGACTGGACTTGAGGCATCTTACAGAGAAAGCATATTTTGAGAGACCTGGTAAATCCTGTGCTTTTCTAATTATAGATCATTGGGAGAATATATGTTTGATCCCTGGGTTGGAAAGAGCCCTGTAGGAGGGCATGGCAACCCACACCAGTATGCTTGCCTGGAGAGTCCCGTGGACAGAGGAGACTGGTGGGCTACAGTGTGTAGGGTGGCAACAAATCGAATTGTACATGACTGAAGCGACATACCATGCACACACATGCACACATGGAGAATATGTAAAGAACTCTCTGCTTATTTGATGATTAAAAATTAAAAGGATGGAGATTTGTTAAGAATCTGCCTTGCAATGCAAGGGACATGGGTTCGATTCCTGGGGGAACTAAGTTCCCACCTGCTGCATGGCAACTAAGCCTGTGCCCTGCAACTACTGAGCCCAGGCACTCTGGAGCCTGCATGTCACAACTAGAAAGAAGCTCACACACCACAACTAAGACCTGATGTAGATAAATAAATACACAAATGTTTTTTTTAAATAGGATATTCAGTTATATATTTTCTAGGAAAAATATTCATGCAAGTTTGTACCATTGTAATAGGATTTAGAAGCAAGCTACACTTTTTGTACAAGCAGGGAACCAAGGAGGGATTTGTTCCCTAAGTTTTTCACAAATATGTAGAGATAAACTCATTTAGGAGATTTGAGAACGATAGTATTTTCAGGAGCAATTTCTCAGTACAATGGAGGTCTGGAGGAATTCTAGAAAGTGCAGAGTCAGACTTCAAGTCATTGTGAACTTGCTGAGGTGAACATCACTGAATTAATTGAGAGGTTTTCACGATCATGTCCCCATCATGAATTATACATGCATCTCATATTCAAAAGGATGCACTGCTCTTCTGTTTTATGAAATGATTTTTCATTTTGCATTGAAGTGTATATTGGTGAAAGCAAAATTTAGAATTCCCAGACTGCTAGAAAGCGACTGATGGTTCTTATGACTCAAGAGTGGCTCATGATTGCTGCTGAATGTCAAGAAGGGAAGACACACATATTGATTTGTTCTCTTTCAGATGACTTCCTGAAGTTTGAAATCAGCCAGCTCCTAGCAGGGTTACTGATGCTGTGATAGTTTTGTTCTGTGCTCCTTCCCACTTTATTTATTTATTTTTTTTTTTAAAATATTTTTTACCCCGGTGCCGCCACGGCACCACCCATTGGCTTCGTTCTATGCGTTCGGCGCTCGCGCCCCAAGGATGGGGGCGGGCCTAGCCCTGCGGTCGCGGAGAGCTCCCTCCCACTTTAGATGGTGTTTTCATTGTATGAGTGCCCCCAAGAAAAGGCAACAGAGAAAAAAGGGACTGGTGGCAAGAAATGCCTGTGGCATTTAAGAGATGCGGTCTCAGCTTAGCACAACTGATGGGCGTGGGGAAGCCTGCTCCATCCCAACCTACTTGTGAATTTCCCATCATCCTCAGCACAGGGACCTGGACACCTGCCTCCCTGGGTTCCAGACCACCAACAGGGTCTTGCAACAGGAAGAATAACTGGAAACACAGGGTTCTTCTTGTGTGGACTCAAGTAAGACTCAGTGTAGCCACTTCAGAGATGGAGGAGAGAGTTAATCCTTGAATTACATGCTGAGAATGGTGTTCCTTCCCAAAGCCCAGAACAGAGCCACTCTGGCTGAATAAAGCTATTAGATGGGTGAATTCATTGTTTCAGCCAAGTAGATAATTCTCTAGCACTGAAGGAATGATCACTTTGGGTTTATGTTCTATTTCACACAATGTGCAAGGGTTTATAAGTTAGAGTGTTAATTAAATTTTTATTACTTGATATAAATTGATGTTTCTAAGTGCCTACTGTAGATGTAAGACAGCCTTTTAAAGAAAATAACTCCACACTAGAAGCTGCCCAGATCGGCATCCAGCAGCATCTTGACCATCAACAGGTTGAAATTTCCTTTGGGAGGATTGGATGAGTCACATGTTGGTATTTGACTGACAGGTTCTCTCTAGGAAAAGTTGCAGCAGGGAGTATAAGCGGGGCTGGGTGTTTGAGCCTGCATTTCCCCAGCCAAAATAGCTACATATTTCCAGGGAATAAGTAGTAAGAAATGTTGCAGCCGCCTGACTAGCACTAGTCCAGGAGGGTACCTCTCGGCTGCTGGGTGGCTGTCTCTTTTTGGGGGCAAGACTACTATTTCCATCCTCAGGGACTCCTGGGCCAATTCCTCCATGTGATACATGTGGTTTCACAGCCTGGAAACAGGCTGCAGGGTCTGCTTGGCTGATGTTTCTATATTCAGCTGCTTTTGTTTCAGCTGGGAAGTAAAGAAAATGAATATGCTGGCAAAGCGTATATTTTAATCTTTAGGGTAAAAACGAGATCCCCCGGGCCTTTAGGTTTATAAAAGTAAATGTTTCTGAAGTAGGAAAAGACCTACGACTAGCTCACCAGGAGCCAAACCAATCACCCACAGCTCCATTCAATTTGGCAACATTTATTTGTCACCCTCCTTATTTAACTTACATGCAGAGTACATCATGACAAATGCTGGGCTGGAAGAAACACAAGTTGGAATCAAGATTGCCAGGAGAAATATCAATAACCTCAGATATGCAGATGACACCACCCTTATGGCAGAAAGTGAAGAGGAACTAAAAAGCCTCTTGAAGAAAGTGAAAGTAGAGAGTGAAAAAGTTGGCTTAAAGCTCAACATTCAGAAAACGAAGATCACGGCACCTAGTCCCATCACTTCATAGGAAATAGATGGGGAAACAGTGGAAACAGTGTCAGACTTTTATTTTTTGGGCTCCAAAATCACTGCAGGTGGTGATTGCAGCCATGAAATTAAAAGACACTTGCTCCTTGGAAGAAAAGTTATGACCAACCTAGACAGCATATTTAAAAGCAGAGACATTACTTTGCCAACAAAGGTCCATCTAGTCAAGGCTATGGTTTTTCCAGTGGTCATGTATGGATGTGAGAGTTGGACTGTGAAGAAAGCTGAGAGCCAAAGAATCGATGCTTTTGAACTGTGGTGTTGGAGAAGACTCTTGAGAGTCCCTTGGACTGCAAGGAGATCCAAACAATCCATTCTGAAGGAGATCAGCCCTGGAATTTCTTTGGAAAAAGTGATGCTGCAGCTGAAACTCCAGTACTTTGGTCACCTCATGCAAAGAGTTGACTCACTGGAAAAGACTCTGATGCTGGGAGGGATTGGGGGCAGGAGGAGAAGAGGACGACGGAGGATGAGATGGCTGGATGGCATCACGGACTCGATGGATGTGAGTCTGAGTGAACTCCGGGAGTTGGTGATGAACAGGGAGGCCTGGCGTGCTGCGATTCATGAGGTCTCAAAGAGTCAGACACGACTGAGCGACTGAACTGTACTGAACTGATCTGATTTGTCATAATCCCCTTGAGACTGATTTTGTTAGTACTAAATATGTGTTTGCGTCTAATGTGTGGTTACTGTACTTTTTCCCATGGCAAGGATCCCATTGTCAGCCTTTCTTTGGGGTCATAAGATAATTTAAAATAAGGCAAAGTCTCACTTGGTTCACGAGTCCTAGGGGGTTTCATCCATATCTTGACATCCATCTGGGTATCTTAGATACAGAGCACCAATATCTCTTGTCTAGCTCCAAAGTGCAATTCTGGACATGGCTCAGGCCCAGTCCCACTCAGTTGCAGGCAATTTCTAACACCATCACCAACAGGGAGTCTGCCAATGTGTCTGAAGTCGGCCTGCCTGTGACTGGCACCTGTCACTTGTCACACATTTACCCTGGGGACTTCCCTCCCATCTTCTTGTGAGCTCCTGGCATCTTGGGACATTTGCTATGGCATCCTGGAACTGGAGTAACTGATGCTATCTCAGACAGATCATCTGAATGACATAGATGACACATCAATTAAGTGTAAAGCAAAATATTGTGAGGCAAAGGGGTTTGTTATCATATGTGGCTTATTTAGTGATAAGAATTTGTAGAGAAAAATTTGGTAAACTTACCTAGTCCTGGAGCAACTCTGACTCCACCTTTTCAGTTCTGGACTAGATTTCCAAGCATCTGATGGAGCTCCACTCTGCACTGTTGCCTTATTGCAGTAGTTGGTCAGTTCATTGGGAGTGATATGTACCCATTTCTGGTGTGCATTAATATATGGTTCTCTTCCTTTTGTGGCACATGGACATCATGTTCCTTGCTCCTCACAGTTAGATTGTGACTACTTCTGAAGCAAGAAATGAAGGTGGACACAATGGGTATTGAGCTGAGCGGAGGCAATAACAAGCCCATGTGATTCTCTGAATGTCTCTTGCCTGCTTCACTGAGCTTGGTAGACTCCTGTGGGTTTATGGAGCCATACAATCAAAGTAGCCCGAATCATCAAAGTCTTGGGTACCACTCAGCCCTACGTGAGCAAGAAATTATCTTCTATTGTTAAAACCATTGAGATCTGGAGGATGTTTGTTACCACAGTGGATGTGGGTCCTAACCTGATGACTGTCTTTAGAAAGTGCATTTTTACAGTGTGGTGCAGGTCTGTGGGTATCAGCATAGAGGTGTATGCTCAGTAGGGACCAGTGAGAGTGAGTCCTCAAAGAACTTTCCATGGTTGGATGAAGATGCTGAACTATGCTAGAAAGGGTTTGGTTTTTCACTAGGACTAAGGGAAACCAGGATCTTCCCTAGTAGCTCAGCTGGTAAATAATCCGTCTTCTATGTAGGAGACCCTGGTTCAATTCATGGGTCAGGAAGTTCCCCTGGAGAAGAGGTAGGCTACCCAATCCAGTATTCTTGCCTGAAGAATCCCCATGGACAGAGCAGCCTGGCAGGCTATAGTCCATGGGGAGGCAGAACTGGACACGACTGAACAACTAAGTACAAGGGAAACCATCGCTGAGAAATGAGTGCCTTAGAGCAGAAATCGAAACAGGAGGAGGGCTGTATGGAGATGTTCAAACCAGAAAGATGTGAAGCATCTATGGCTCTTTCATATTTGGTTCGTAAGAAATGGGGCTAATTTTTATGTTTCAAAGTTATGTTAAATGCAGTTTGAGGAGCCACTTACCAAGGATGGTTCTTCAGACACATGTTCACATCCTCTTGAGACTTATCATTATAACGTGTTTGGGCTTGACTTCAAACTGCCAGCACCTTTGCCAGAGGGCTTTCTTGAGTGACCAGAGAGAGTTCTGCCTGTTGTCAGTGTTAGAATAAGAACTCTGAGAGCATCTCTTAGCCAATGTGTGAGGAGAGGTGGCATGCAAATACGCTAGGTTAGCTGTGGTTTGTGCCTCCTAGAGTCCTAGTCACCCACAGAGGTGGCTTGTTGGAGAATGTACCTGTTAAGGGCTGTCCTCTTGACTTGCCTGACTTCCCCACTCCCCTGCTGGGGTATCCTGGAGTTACTACCCCAACAGACTCCTTGTACTTAAATGCTTATTTCAGGCTGTGCTTCTGGGGGAATCCAAACCAAGATAGTTTTTTGAGAATGAATGTTCATATCTGCTGAGTTAAAGAAAAATAAGGATGAGGGCTTTTGCACATTCTTGCATTGAAATGGGATGATAATCATGTAAATATCACCTAATATTGGAGTTGTGCTCCATAATTTGTAAGGTCCTTTCAAATATAATCCAGACAATTACCTTGAGAAGTAGATTCTATTTTTTTAATTTTATAGAGCTATTGGAGCATCTTCCCAGGTAGCACAGTCATAAAGAATCTGCGTGCCAGTACAGGAAATACAGAGACACAGATTTGATTCCTGGGACGGGAAGATGCTCTGGAGTAGGAAATGGCAACATACTCCAGTATTCTTGCCTGGAAAATTCCACAGACAGAGGAGCCTGGTGAGATAAAGTCCAATTTGGTTGCAGAGAGTGGACATGACTAAGCAACTATGCACACACACATAGAACTGTTGGAAGTTCATGTAAATTAAATGCTTTAACTAAAGCTAAAAGGGAGAGAAAGAATTTGTCACCTGTGTAGCTTTCAGTTTAATTCAGTTCAGTCACTCAGCCATGTCTGACTCTTTGCAACCCCATGGACTGCAGCATGCCAGGCTTCCCTGTCCATCACCAACNACATAGAACTGTTGGAAGTTCATGTAAATTAAATGCTTTAACTAAAGCTAAAAGGGAGAGAAAGAATTTGTCACCTGTGTAGCTTTCAGTTTAATTCAGTTCAGTCACTCAGCCATGTCTGACTCTTTGCAACCCCATGGACTGCAGCATGCCAGGCTTCCCTGTCCATCACCAACTCCCAGAGCCTACTCAAACTCATGTCCATCGCATTGGTGATGCCACTCAACTGTCTCATCCTCTGTCATCCCCTTTTCCTCCCACATTTCCATCTTTCCAAGCATCAGGGTCTTTTCAAATGAGTCGGTTCTTCACATCAGGTGGCCAAAGTATTGAAGTTTCAGCTTCAGCATCAGTCCTTACAATGAATATTCAGGACTCATTTCCTTTAGGATTGACTGGTTTGATCTCCTTGCCATCCAAGGGACTCTCAAGAGTTTTCTCCAACACAGCTCAAAAGTATCAATTCTTCAGTGCTTTTCTTCACATCAGGTGGCCAAAGTATTGAAGTTTCAGCTTCAGCATCAGTCCTTACAATGAATATTCAGGACTCATTTCCTTTAGGATTGACTGGTTTGATCTCCTTGCCATCCAAGGGACTCTCAAGAGTTTTCTCCAACACAGCTCAAAAGTATCAATTCTTCAGTGCTCGGCTTTCTTTATAGTCCAACTCTCACATCCATACATGACCACTAGAAAAACCGTAGCTTGACTAGACAGATCTTTGTTAGTAAAGTAATGTCTCGGCATTTTAATATGCTGTCTAGGCTGGTCATAGCTTTTCTTCCAAAGAGCAAGTTTCTTTTAATTTCATGGCTGCAATCACCATCTGCAATGATTTTTGAGCCCAACAAAATAAAGTCTCTCACTGTTTACACTGTTTCCCCATCTATTTGCCATGAAGAGGTGGGACCAGATGCCATGATCTTCATTTTCTGAATGTTGAGTTTTAAGCCAAGTTATTCACTGTCCTCTTTCACTTTCATCAAGAGGCTTTTTAGTTCCTCTTCACTTTCTGCCATAAGGGTGGTGTTATCTGCATATCTGAGATTATTGATATTTCTCCCGGCAATCTTGATCCCAGCTTGTGCTTCATCCAGCCCAGCATTTCTCATGATGTACTTTGCATATAAGTTAAATAAGCAGGGTGACAATATACAGCCTTGATGTACTCCTTTCCTGATTTGAAACCAGTCTGTTGTTCCATGTCCAGTTCTAACTGTTGCTTCTTGACCCGCATACAGATTTCTCATGAGGCAGGTCAGGTGGTCTAGTATTCCCAACTCTTTAAGAATTTTCCACAGTTTGTTGTGATCCACACAGTAAAAAGCTTTGGCGTAGTCAATAAAGCAAAAATAGATGTTTGTCTGGAACTCTCTTGCTTTTTTGATGATCCAGCGGATGTTGGCAATTTGATCTCTGGTTCCTCTGCCTTTTATAAATCCAGCTTGAACATCTGGAAGTTCATGGTTCACGAACTGTTAAAACCTGGCTTGGAGAATTTTGAGCATTACTTTGCTAGCATGTGAGATGAATGCGATTGTCCAGTAGTTTGAGCATTCTTTGTCATTGAAAGGAAAGCTGACCTTTCCCAGTCCTGTGGCCACTGCTGAGTTTTCCAAATTTGCTGGCATATTGAGCTGAACTGAGCTGATTGAGTTCAACACTTTCACAGCATCATCTTTTAGGATTTGAAATAGCTCAGCTAGAATTCCATCACCTCCACTAGTTTTTAGGTTTTTCTGGAACTCTCTTGCTTTTTCCATGATCCAGCGGATGTTGGCAATTTGATCTCTGGTTCCTCTGCCTGTTCTAAAACCAGCTTGAACATCTGGAAGTTCACGGTTCACATATTGCTGAAGCCTGGCTTGGAGAATTTTGAGCATTACTTTACTAGCGTGTGAGATGAGTGCAATTGTGCAGTAGTTTGAGCATTCTTTGGCATTCCCTTTCTTTGGAATTGGAATGAAAACTGACCTTTTCCAGTCCTGTGGCCACTGCTGAGTTTTCCAAATTTGCTGGCATATTGAGTACAGCACTTTCACAGCATCATCTTTCAGGATTAGAACTAACAATAGAAAGGTCTTACCAGACCTTACAAAATACCTCTTAAGATAACAGGATTAGTCCGAAGGTTCTTGTTAAGGAGAAACATGTCCTTGAGCAAAATACATTGTTATACTGACTAAGACAAAGCAATGTAGAAAAAAAAATGTTTGTCCTTTTCTCCTTCTTGACAGCCTCAGACCCCTTTCTGCTCCTCAGGGACCCTGGACTTCTTATCAACCTGCCTAAGAAGTATCTCTCATCCCCCCTCTTTTATGTCCAATGAATATTTTCTTCATATCCAGTGAATATTCAGGACTGATTTCCTTTAGGATGGACTGGTTGGATCTCCTTGCAGTCCAAGGGACTCTCAAGAGTCTTCTCCAACACAACAGTTCAAAAGCATCAATTCTTTGGCACTCAGCTTTCTTCACAGTCAAACTCTCACATCCATACATGACTACTGGAAAAACCATAGCTTTGACTAGACAGACCTTTGTTGGCAAAATAATGTTTCTGCTTCTTAATATTCTATCTAGCTTTGTCATAGCTTTTCTTACAAGGAGCAAGTGTCTTTTAATTTCATGGCTGCAGTCACCACTGCAGTGATTTTGGAGCCCAAGAAAATAAAGTCCGTCACTGTTTCCACTCTTGCCCCATCCATTTCCCATGAAGTGATGGGACTAGATGCCATGATCTTGTTATAAGTGTATATAAAGTTATAAACTTTATAACTATCTCAGTTATGAGTTTATATAAAGGCCTGGCAAGTTCCCTATAACTCAAATCCAAATGTGCAGTAGCCTGTAATGCCTAAGAATCCTCTCAATAGTCTTAAAGTCATAGGTAGAGGATGATTTAGCATAGGCTTAATTCTAGAAAGCATCCTTCAAATCAATGACTGAAAAATAACTGGCTCGTTCAGGAATTTTGGACAATAAAATATACGGATTAGGCACCACAGGGTATAAAGGAACCACAGCCAAAGCTCAGAGCCTTGTTAGTTAGCACAGAGCCTATCTGCAAGGCTGCTTTTTTAAAAAAATAAAAACTAATTTTCCATTTTAAAAAATTACAAAGCATACAAAGAAATAGGGGAAAATGCCACATTCAAAGGAAAAAAATAAAGTGGCAGAAACTGTCCCTGAAAAAGCACAGGCACAGAAGTACCAGACAAGACTAAAACAACTATCCTAAATATGCTCAAAGAACTAAGGGAAAATACAAAGAACCAAGGGAATCAGGAAAGGGATATATTTTTAAAATGAGAATATCAACAAAGATGTTAAAAATTATAAAAGGAACAAAAAAAAGAAATTCTAGAGTTGAAAATACAGGAGCTCAACAAAAATATCCACTAAAGGGGCTCAACAGTAGACTGAAACAGGAAGAAAGAATCAGCGACACTGAAGATACCACATGAAATGATCAAGTCGGAGGGGCAAAAACGAATGAAGAAAAGTCAGCAGAGATTAAAGGACTTATGGGACATCCAGTAACATATGCATTATGACAGTCCCAGAGACTGAAAGAAAAAAGGAGTAGAGAGGTTATTTGAAGAAATAATGGCTGAAACCTTCCCAAATTTGAGGGAAAATATGGATTCACAAGTCCAAGAATCTCAATGAACTCTAAGTAAGATTAACTGAAGAGGTTTACACCAGGATACATTATAATCAAACTGCCAACAGCTCAAGTGAAATTCCTAAAAGGAGCAAGAAAAAGTGATTCATGTGCAAGTGATCCTCAATAAGATGATCAGCAAATTTCTAAGTGAAAACCTCAGAGTCCAGAAGTGGCATAACATATTTATAGGGCTGAAAGAATAAATGTTAACTGAGACTTCTATATTATATCTGACTAAACTGTCCTTCAAAAATGAGGGAGGAATTAAAACATTCTTAGATAAACAATGCTCAATATCAAAAAGGAAATTTTAGCCACAGAAAGTAGACAAGAAAATTAAATAAAAGGCATCCAAATTGGAAAGGAAGAAGTAAAATTATCTGTTTGCAGATCACATGTTCTTGTATGTAGAACATTCTAAATATTCCTCCCCCAAAAAAAGCTCATTAGAACTAATAAATGAATTTGGTAAATTTGCAGGGTACAAAATAACATACAAAAACCGGTTGCATTTCTATATACCAATAATGAACAATCTGTAAAGGGAATTAAGAAAATAGTTCCATTTATAATAGTATCAAAAAGAGTAAGTATAGGCAACAAAACCAAAAATAAACAAGTCGGACTACACCTAACCAAAAGCTTCTGTACAGCAAAGGAAAGCATCAACAAAAGGAAAAGGCAACCTACCACATGGGAAATATGTCTGATAATATTTTAATATTTAATTAGTTAATATTTAATTTAATATTTGCAGATAATATGTCTGATAAGGGGTTATTATCCAAAATATATAAAGAGCTCATAACAATCAAAGGGGAAAAAGCAATCGGATTTAAAAATGGGCAGAGGATCTAAATAGACTTTTTTCCAAAGAAGACAAACACATGGTCAACAGATACATGAAAAGGTGCTCAACACCACCAGTCTTCTGGGAAATGCAAATTAAAAGCACAGTAAAATACCACCTCAGATCTGTCAGAATGGCTATTTTCAAAAAGGCAAGAGATAGCAAGTATTGGTGAGGGAGTGAAGAAAAGGGAATTGTTGTGCACTGTTGGTAGAAATGTAAATTGGTATGGCCACTATGGAAAACAGTATACAGGATCTTCAAAAAATTAAACATAGAACTACTGCATGATCTAGCAATTCCAATTCTGGGTATTTATCTGAAGGAAACAGAAACAATAAGTTGAAAATAATTATGCATCCCTAATGTGGACTGCAGCATTATTTACAATACCCAGGATGTGGAAACAGGCTAAGTGCCCATGTATGGATGACTAGAAAGAAAATGTAATATACATATACAATGGAATATTTCTGTTGTTTAGTCACTAAGTTGTACCCAAATCTTTGTGACCCCATGGACTATAGCCTGCCAGGCTCCTCTGTCCATGTGATTTTCCAGGCAAGAATACTGGAGTGGGTTGCCATTTCCTTNAATGTAATATACATATACAATGGAATATTTCTGTTGTTTAGTCACTAAGTTGTACCCAAATCTTTGTGACCCCATGGACTATAGCCTGCCAGGCTCCTCTGTCCATGTGATTTTCCAGGCAAGAATACTGGAGTGGGTTGCCATTTCCTTTTCCAGGGGATCTTCCCAACCCAAGGATCAAGCCCACATCTCCTGCATTCGCAGGTGAATTATTTTACCTTTGAGACCCTGCCGCAACTCGCAAAAAGAAGGAAACATTGCCATTTGTGACTACATGGATTGACCTTGAGGGCACTATGTTAAGTGAATTAAGTCAGAGAAATACCATGTGAGGTCTCTTATATGTGAAGTCTTATTTTTAAAAAATATCCTCACAGTTATACTAGACTGGTGGTTGCCAGCAGCCAGGATTGGGGAGTGGGTGAAAAGGGTGAAGGTCGTCAAAAGATACAAACTTCCAGTTATAAAATAAATAAGACCTGGGATGTAATGTACAGCATGGTGAATATACTTAGCAATATTTCACTGTGTACTTGAAAGTTGCTAAGAGAGTAGATCCTAAAAGTTCCAGAAGAAGAAGACAAAAAGAAAGGCCATGAGAAAATACTTGAGGAGATAATAGCTGAAAATTTCCCTAAAAGGGAGAAGGAAATAGCCACCCAAGTCCAAGAAACCCAGGAGTCCCAAGCAGATTAAACCCAAGGAAAAACACCCCGAGACACATAATAATCAAATTAAAAAGATAAAACACAAAGAACAAATATTAAAAGCAGCAAGGAAAAAACAACCAATAACACACAAGGGGATTCCCATAAGGATAACAGCTGATCTCTCAATAGAAACTCTTCAGGCCAGAAGGGANAAATGGGTATATCTTTCCTTTTCTCCTTTGCCTTCAGCTTCTCTTCTTTTCACAGCTATTTGTAAGGCCTCATCAGACAACCATTTTGCCTTTTTGCATTTCTTTTTCTTGGGGATGGTTTGGAGCCCTGCCTCCTGTACAATGTCATGAACCTCCGTCCATAGTTCTTCAGGCACTCTGTCTATCAGATCTAATCTCTTGAATCTATTTGTCACTTCCACTGTATAACAGTAAGGGATTTGATTTAGGTCATACTTGCATGATCTAGTGATTTTCCCTACTTTCTTCAGTTTAAGTCTATAATTGGAAATGAGGAGTTAATGATCTGAGCCATAGTCAGCTCCCAGGCCAGAATACTGGAGTGGCTAGCCATTCCCTTCTCCAGGGTTATCTTCCCGACTCAGGGATCAAACCCACGTTTCCCACATTGCAGACAGATTCTTTATCAGCTGAGCCACAAGAGAAGCCCTGTGTAGCTTTGGAGCTGGCAATAGGATGTGAGGGATGAGGAAGAGGAGTTGCAAGCAGGGGGGACTTTGTCACAGGTCATGTCTCTAACTCACTTCCAGAATGGAGGGAGTTCAGCTCGAATGTTCACTGAACCTCAGGAATTAAGTTTTCAGCATAAAGGAGAAGCATCTTGCTTCCCCTTCCACACACCTAGATTCATGAACTTCTGCAGGACTTTCCCCTACCTGGATTCACTTCACTTGGGTCCTGGATTTTAATTTGGAATATACAGTCTCTCTATAAGCTTTTTAGGGCTGCTGTAACAAAATATCATAGACTGAGTGGTTTAAATGACAGATATATGCTTTCCCACAGTTTTGGAGTCTGGAAGTTGGGGATCAATGTATTGGTGGATTGTTTCTCTGGAGCTCTCTCTCTTTGGCTTGTGGACAGTCATCTCCTGCCATGTTCTCAAGTGTCTCGGTCCTAATCTCCTTCCCTTATAAAGACACTAGTCATATTGCATTGGAGCTCAGTCATATGACCTAATTTCACCTTAATTACCTCTTATAGGTCCTATCTCCAAATATGGTCCTATTCTGAGGTACTGAGGTTAGGATCTCAATATAGAAATCTTAAGGAATACAATTCCACCCACAAACAATCTCTTTATCAAAAGATCAGGGACTTGGAATTTTAATTCTGTTTGGAAGTTGAACCTCACTTTTTCTACCAGCCCCGATGGGTTGGAAGCAACTTAATAGCATTGTTGCCTCAATTTTTAAAATTTAGTAGATGCTGATCATGCATCTCTTATGTGTCAGGTCCTACAAATGGAAGAAGAAACAGCTGACAGAGGGTCATGATATAATGGTGATGCTGAAAAATGCAGCCTCTGTTCTTTGGTGCAGAATAGAGACATGAAGACAGAGTTTTGAAGGAGTAGGAGGAGGTAGTTTTATTACTTTGCCAGGCAAAGGGGTCACAGCAGGTTAATGCTCTCAAGACTGTGCCCCTCATCCTGAGAGATAGGAAGGGTCTTATAGTTTCAGGATGGAAAAACAGAGCTGTAGATAAAGATCTGGGGTTGGTGTAGTTTTGCATTCTTCTTTTCTCCTGGAGACATTGAAATCGTTAGGGCTGGCATCAGGTGGTTCCAGAACAGGTTTGGGGGATCCTGGAGTTTATCATCCAGTGACCTTTCTGGAATGAAGAATGCTCACAAAAGAAAAAGTATTAGGGAGTGTTGTGTTGGAGAAGTAAACATCAGATGTGTAGTACAACTTTAGCCAGAGGGCAATCACTATCAGAGTGCAATTAAGAAAGAGGGGAAAAAACATCCATAGAACACCTGCTGGATGGGGGGAAAGAATAAGGGCTGAATAAGGGCTAACCTAATGGTGATGTCTCAGCTAGTTTCTGCTGTGATGGAAATGCGGTGATGCAGGGTGATGGAGCTATACAGGACTACGTTGAAAGATAAGCCACTTCTTTCCTCCTCTCTCTCCACCAAGTGCACAGGATGTCCTCCGTACAGCTTTCCTCTAAGTGCTCTGGTGCCTGGCCCACCTGTATTCCTTCCTGCCACGCAGAATGTTTCAGCCCCTTTCCACCTGTGAGCCAAGATCAGCAGAAGTGAGGCTCTTGTGCTGCCAAAAGAAGTTAGAAGTTGGTGGAACTGCTGCCAGGGAGCTGCAGGCGAGGCCCGAGGCTAGTAGCCTAATGGGCTGAGAAAAGAACTGGGGGGCAGTACTGTGTGACCTCAGCTTTCAGGGCCTGTGAAAGATGCCCTGATAGGTAGGATGAAAGCTACGGTGTTGCTCTGAAAATGGGTTCTGGGCATAAACAAAGGCAGTGAGATTTTCTATTGTAGAGTCTGCATCTTTGATTTCATGTTGGGGTCAGTTTTGTCTAGAGGATAGCCAGAGTTGAGCCCCTTATGGGGCCAAGAAAGCTGAATCAACAGAAGGTACTTTACGAAGGGAATTTAATGTAAGGAATTGCATATAATGTGGGTCTTGGAGGGCTCTAAAGGAGCAGAAAAGAAACACTGAGGTAGGACAGAGGTGAGTTTGTTAAAAGCACTGTCCACTGCTAAGGATGGGTGAACAAAGTAAGAGAGTGGGGTTCCATAATCCAGTGGGGGTTAGGGTTAGAGAAGGCTCTGTGGAGCCAGGTGTACCCCAGCTGGAGCTGAAGTCTTTGAACCTCAGAAGTTCAGAGGATAGTCTCTGGGAAGCTTAGACCTCTAAGGAGGGACCACTGCCTGGTTGGCACCTGGAGGAGTCACAACAAGGTGGGATCTCTATGTGCCCGAGTGAGCTAAGGGCTAGAACCACCTCTGCTGCTGAAATGTGGGCCCTTCCTGGGGCAATCCTGGCAGGACTAGCCATCAGAGCACATTTCTGCCCCAATGCCTGTCTTCTGGTCTCTCTCTAGTGGCCCCTGGGGGCAGAAGCCAGCTGACAAGGGAAAATGCAGATTTCAGAGTCCAGTCCTTGTGTCACAAGGTGGAAGGTAGAAGGTAGATTTGGAGCAGAGACCATTCCTAGTAACTGGCATAGTCCTGGACCAGTCCAGACCTGGGTCTGTGCATCTTGACTTGTTACCAAGGCAGTCTCTGTTACTCAAGGACAAAGCCAGAGGAGACCAGAACTGGGGCGTGAAGGCCAGTCTAGGAAAGAGTTCTCTGGCTTAGTGAGAGGAATATAGATTTAGGCATCACACTGTTGTGGCTCCCATGTGGGTTCCCACTGTTCATGTACAAAATGGAGTTGTACGTGGCATTCAATGCCTCTAAGCCCTCATTTCTTCATCTATAGACCGTGATCCTAATGCTCCTTCTAGAGATGTGTGTGATCCTAATGCTCCTTCTAGAGATGTGTGTGAAGTGCTCGGCAGAGTGTCTGGCTCTTGTCTTCTGTTTCCTTCTTTTCACATTTGTGTGGACAGGGAATGATGCTTGCTGTTCCAGTTCCACAGGGATCGAGTCATCAGCCCTTGCAGTATGCCCTCCACACCCCGATGGTTCACCCTGAGGGGAATTCAGGATGGAAAACAACAGGACATATTCTGTGCTTTGGATATTGGCCCTAGGTAATTAAGATGCATATCTAAGGAATAATTCCACTGAGCCTAGACTCTTGTTATCTTCCCATACATAGAAAAACTTTAAAATCTTTAATTCCAGTTACTTGTTTTTTTTGCAATTAGCAGTAATCTTTTGATGTTCTACTACGTTTTCTTCTTTTTTTTTTTTTTTTTCCTTTTTAGTGAAAAACCCTTATATTTTCTGGCTCCTTCCCTATCTCTTCAGAGTAATTCCAAAGAGCTATTAAGAGACGGTCTCCTGGGCTATAGTCCTCAGAAAGTTTCCTAAATATAAACTTAACTTGAAGCTTTTAGATTGTACTTTTTCTTCATTTGACACTTGCAGTGCTATCCAATGCAAATTCAAATTCCATTTGAGGTCAAGATGGCTTTAGGGTCACAGCCATGAATTGTTGTCTTTACTGACCAAATGTACGATTATTGAGCTGGTATCTGGGTTGACTTTTTCCGGGACAGAGTTTTCTCTCAGGAGTGACATGGGGTAGGTACAGAGGGACCAAAGGAAAGGCTGTTCTGTTGGGAGGCATCATATCCCCTCATTACAGATAGTGACATGAATCCTCAGACAGAATAAAGCCAGTCCCCAGAATCCCTTTGGCATGAAAAGCGTGATTCCTCTTCCTGCTTAACTTGGCTTTTATCTGCTTCTAAATTAATTAGCTGTGAAAGGACAAAAGATAACCCCAAGATATTGTATTTTAATTCTAATTTTTAATGCATGGTTTGGGAGCCCAGCTGGCAGCATTTTTAGCCCTGGTGATATAATGGAGGAGCTGTGGTTCTTTCTGAGGGGGTTTGAATGCAGCCTTCTTTCCCTTTATTGAGGGGATCCTTTCCTTAACAGGAACCCATTTCACACACACCAATGTACACACATGGACATACTACACACATGTTAGCATACACAAAATTAACACATAAATTTGCAGAAGTATTTTTTTTTTTTTGGAAAGAGATCTGCAAATAAGAAATGAGATTTCCTAGCCAGGGCTGCTGCAGTACATGGGATCGCAAAGAGTCGGACACGATTTACCTAGTGACTAAACAACAAACCAGGGCTGCAGTGAGTACCTAAACAACCTGGACTTCTCTCTCTCTCTGTTTCTCTCTGCCTCTTTAGGTTTTTGTCAAGTGGCTCCTTTGAGAGACATAATTCTTGACAGAAATAGCCTGCATCTTTAAAAAACTTAGAATAGCTTTTTGCCCATACTGCTCAGGGTAACATTAGCTCCACAAGACTCTAAGTAAAGGAGAAAGCTATGTGGAAAAGTAGTTCTGTTGCCAAATGAACTTATTTGTAACCCTGTTAAAGAGGACTGTAGGACTGTATGAACCTTTGTATGCTAATGTACCCTGCAAACCACCAGCAGGGACTACTGTCTGCAGAAGTTCCTTCCTAAGGTCATTTGACACATGCTTCTCCTACCCTTTTTTTCCCCCACATAGTATCTTTCCATCCCAGTGTTCCAGAGACACCAATTTGAGATCCTTGTTTCAGTGTCCTATCTTTTATAATTAGGGTGTGTGTGGTTAGTGTGGAAATGTTCAGGGCTTATGACCTTGCTCTTGACTCTGGTCACAGGATATCAGAAGGGTGGATGTTAGCTCTGGGCGCTGGTTTCTCAGTGCATGTGTACGTCCCGAAGAGGAGACACTCCTGACTGGGAGCTTACCTCCTGTTTCTGGTTCTGATACTGGCCCTGATTATGAAGAAGTGTAGGTTGCTCTGAACCTCGGGATGTGGTGAGTTGAGCAAGACAAGACTGTGTAGAGAGGAGCTTAAGGCTTTTATACTTTTGTAAAAATTCACATTTTTGAGCTGGGTTGCACCAATGCAACTCTTATTTCATTCTGCTGAGAGGACTTGTGGGGCAGTTAATCTGTAATTTATTTTATTGACTGAGTTTTTTTCCCAACTCTGTGAGATAGAATTGATATATAATGCCCTGTAAATTTAAGATGTACAATGTGTGGTTTTGTTTTTTTTTTAATTTGGCTGTGCTGGCTCTTAATTGCGGCATACGATTTAATCAGTCAACCAGGGATTGAACCCAGCACCCCCTGCTTGGGTCCAGTCTTAACCACTGGACCACCAGGGGAGTCCTGTGATGGTTTGATATATGTGTATATAGGGAAATGATCACCACAGTAAGGTTAGTTGACACACCCATTACCTCACAGAGTTTCCATTTTCTTACAGGGGAAGGGTGAGAACTTTAAGATCCACTCTCTCAGTGACTTTTAAAAGCACAATATAATTCAGTCTCATTGAATGTAGTCATCACACTTCACATTAAATTGCAAGAACTTAATAATCTTTTAGCTGAAAATTTGTGCTCTTTGATCACCTACATCAGTTTCTCTTATACCCCCATAACTCTCATTCTCAGCAATATCAATCTGCCCTCTGTTTTTATGAATTTATTTGTTTTTTTTAATTCCACAGGTAAGTAAGAGGTGCAGTAATTATCTTTTTTTCTGTCTGACTTGTTTCACTTATCATAAGCCCTTAAGCTTTATCCATTTGGCATAAAATGGAAGGATTTCCCTTTTTTTTTAATGACTGAGTAATATTGCATTGTATATAAGTGCCTCATTCTCTTTCCATTCAATGAACACTTAGGTTGCTTCCATGTCTTAGTTATAAATAATGCTGCAATGGAGATCTAGGTGCAGATATCTCACAAAGATAGAAGCGTCATCTCTTTCAGATATACACCCAGAAGTGGAATTGCTGGATCATACATCAGTTCTAATTTTATTTGTAAAGAAATCTATACTATTTTCCATAGTGGCTGCACCAATTTCATTCCCACTAAGAATGTACAGTGTTCTTATTATTCCACATCCTCCACATCCTCACCAGCACTTGTTATCACCTGTTTTTTTTTTTTTTTTTAATAATAGCCAGTCTAATAGATGTGAAGTGATATCTCATTGTGGTTTTGGTTTGCACTTCCCCAATGATTAGCGATGTTGAACAACTTTCCACATACCTATTGGCCATTTATTTCTTTGGAAAAATGACTATTCAGGTCCTTTGCCCATTTTTAACTGGATAATTATATTGATTTGCTATTGAGTTGTTTGAGCTCCTTATATATTGGATTGGACAAAAACTTTGTTTGGGTTTTTCTGTAACATCTCATGGAAAAATCCAAACAAACTTTTTGGCCAATCCAATATTTGGATATTAACCTCTTATCAAACATGGAGCTTGTAAATATTTCTACCATTCTTTAGATTATCTTTCAATTTTGTTGAAATTCATTGTTTCATTCACTATATAGAAGTTTGATGTAGTCTCACTTGTTTATTTTTACTTTTATTGCTTGTGCCTTTGGGTATCAAAAAATAATCCTTGCTAAGACTAAGGTCAGTGCATTTTCCCCTATATTTTCTTCTAGGAATATAAACCTTTCAAGTCCTAACTTTAAACCTTTAATCAATTTTGAGTTAATTTTTGTAAGTGGTATAAGATAGGGGTCTGGTTTCATTCTTTTGTGTGTGATTATAAAATTTTCCTAATACCACAAGTTGAAAAGATTATCTTTTCTTCACTGAGCATTCTAGTTCCCTTGTTAAATATTATTTGACCATATGTACATAGGTTTTGGGCTTCCAAGGTGGCACAGTGATAAAGAATCTGCTTGCCAATGCAAGAGACATGGGTTTGATCCCAGGATTGGGAAGGTCCCTTGGATGAGGATATGGCAATCTGCTCCAGTATTCTTGCCTGGGAAATCCCATGGAAAGAGGAGTGTGGTGGGCTACAGTTCACAGGGGTTACAGAGAATTGGACATGGACTGAACATACAAAAATTTATTTTTGGGCTCTTGGTTATTTTTCCGTTGGTCCACATGTCTGTTTTTATGCTAGTACTCTACTATTCTAATGACTATAGTGATTGCAGTATAGTCTGAAATCAGGTAGTGAGAAGGCTCCTCCTTTGTTGTGCTTTCTGAAGATTGCTTTGTCTATTTGGAGGATGGGGGTGTCTTTTGATGGACAGTTTTGCCTGGTATAGTATTCTTGGTTGACAGTTTTTTTCTTTCAGTATTTTAAATGTATCATTTCACTTTTTCCTGGCTTGCGAAGTTTCTGCTGAGAAATTTGCAGTCTTGTGTTTGCTCCTTTGTATGTGATGAGTCTTTTATCTTGCTGCTTTCAAAATTCTCTCTTAGTTTTTCAATTTTGACAGTTCATTTATAATGTGTCTTGCTGTCACTCTTTTTGATTCAAACTTTTTGGGATATTTGGGCCTCATTTCTGGATTTCTAATTCTCTACCCAAATTTGGGAAATTTTCAGCTATTCTTGCTTTAAATGAATTTTCTATCCCCTTTTTTTTTTTCTCTTCTTCTCATTCAGAGATTCCTATAATGCAGCTATAGTTTCTTTTGATGTCTTATAAGCTCCATAGGACTTCTCAATTGTTTTTCATTCTTGTTTCTTTTTATTCCTCTGACTTGATAATTTCAAATGACCTGCCTTCAAGTTCACCAATTCTTTCTTCTGATTGGTCATACCTGCTGTTGAAGCTTCTGTAGAATTCTTCAGTCATTGTAATTCTTTAGCTTTAGAATTCCTGCTTGTTTATTTTTGATAGTTTCTATTTATTTGTTCAACAGTCTCATGCATTGTTTTCATGATTTATTTGGCTGTCTTTCTGTGTATTCTTATAGTTCATTGAACTTTTTAGAGAATGATTCTAAATTATTTTAAAAGACAGTACACCCATGGCTGATTCATGTCAATGTATGGCAAAACCAATACAGTATTGTAAAGCAAAATAAAGTAAAAATAAAAATTAAAAATAAATAAATAAAAATAAATAAAAGACAGTTCATGCCAAAAGACAGTTTTGCCAAATTCTTTGTAATCATTGTATCTTTGTGTTTTTATTTGAGTAAGCACTCTCCTCTTCCAAGCTTTTAGGTTTTTTAGGCTTGATTTGGCTGAGAAAGATCTTCACCAGTCAGTTAAATTTGTAGTACTAGATGGGTCAGCTGTTAGCCTCTGTGAGGAAGAGGGACTTTCTATCAGAGTCTCTTATTGCATGAGCTCACTGTGCTCTGAGGTCAGGGAGGATGCTATTGGCTGGGCTCCATGTTTGAGTGGTTTTACTGGCTGAGCTCTGAGTTCAAATGGGACCAATAGGTGGGCTGCCTGGTTGGACAGGGTTGATGACTGGGCTATGCCATCAGGTGTAACCATTAGCTGGGCTCTGCAATCACCTCTGGTTGAATGGGGTCTCAGTCTATGTTCTTGGCAGGTGGTGCCACTGGTTGCACTCTGCAGTTAGGTAGTTCTATGATTGGCCTCTGCAATCACTCCTGGTTGAGTGGGGCCTCAAGCTGTGGCTGGCAACTGATTGTGCCACTGACTGTACTCTGCAGCTACCTGGGTTCTCAGACTGGGCTTCCTAGTTGAGTGAAACTGGAATTTGCTTTCCTGTCCAAGCAGAATGTAGAGATTTCACAGGTGGTATGGTCCATTGGCTAAGGATCTATATTAGGCAGAACTACCCACTGAGATTCCTGTCCAGACACTTCTACCAAGCTTGGCTCCACAGATATGCTAAGTCACTGGCTGAAATTTCTGCTCTGATGCCAAAATTTGAGTGCTGGTGGCTCTCAAATGTTGCAGATGCCCTGCCTTCCTTCTCGGTCTCTATCTGATCTCAAGTGGTTGATCCTTGCAGATTCCCCAGTGATCCCTATGAGGGCGACCCAAGCAGTCCTCCTAGGAAGTGTCACATGATGTTAGGAGAGCTGAATGTCCATTTCAGCCACTGAATGTTCACTCTCTTTTCCCACGGGAAAAAATGTAGGCCTGTGGGGGCCCTTTCACTGTGGTTTGTGCTCATCCGGAGGAGAAGTGATACAGTCAGAGTAAAGCCACTCCTCTTACTCTTCTCATGTGGTCCTTCTTCGTCTTTGTGGCTTGAGCGGTGCTTCAACCTCACCTCTAGGTTCTGGGATTTTTATAATGGTGTTTCTATCATGAATAGCTCTTAGCTGGTCTTCTTGTGAGAGGCACTGAAGTTGGGAATGACATTTATTACCATCTTGATGACATCACTCTTGGGACTTCTAAAGAAGGAAATACATATGGAAGCCAGTGTCTGCAACTTATAGCACTCATGAAAAGCAGATGTGCCTCACTCCCCTTGAGCTGAGTCTAATCTGTGATTTAAATGCCTTTGGCTCCTCACATTTTTTTGAGACCACAAGAAACCAGGTTTATAAGAGTAGGTTTTTAGTAACACCATATCTTTTTGCCCTCCTTCATTATATCCACATAACTCATCATTCTGTGTAACACCTGTAAGCATATGAACAGATGTACTCAACCCAGAGTCAATGTCAGGACAGTCTTCTACTTTAAAAAAGTTCAACATTTCCTCATCTGCTGTGTTAACCTGTTAGGACTTGGAAAATTAGATAATAGCAGGAGCTTTTGAAATGCTGACAATAAAGCATTTACTTTACTCTTCTGAACCTTTCTCTTGCTACATTAAGCCAGATATTTTCAACTTCCATTCTATTTTTCCCCCAAATGCTCAGGGAGAGTTCATTTCTCCAAGGACAATAAGAAAACACAGAGAGTGAGCAAGAAGGAGGTTGATTTAATTTGTTTTTAAACAAGTGGTTGGAATGCAAGCACCAGAGACTGCACGTAATTAGCAAAGTACAGAAGGAATCATGTTTGAGAAAAGATGAGAATGATAGTGTCACTTATAGTCCATGGTCGAAGTGGTCGCCTGAAAGCCCAAGTGGTAGTGGTTATCAGAAAGTCCAGTGGGTCTCTTCTTAACCAAGAAATTATCAAACAAATGTTATGCACCACTCTCAGGAGATGTGTGGCTAATCTGACAGTGCACACATTTGGGATGCATGAAGAAAACATACTAGAAGGCTAGTGCTGATGAGTGTAAAAAAGGATGACTGCAAAACATCATGGAAACTGGGTTAATGTGGGTTTTAGAATCTGTTACACATCCTGGGTTCAAATCATGGCTTAGTCACTTACCAGTGGGATGAGGCACATTATTTCTTGGAGTCCAGTTATTTCATCTGTAAAATAAGGGCAAGGGTGCCCCCCTAGTGGGCTTGTTATGAAGTAGAAATAACATTACAGTGGGTGACTGAAAAATAGAAATGATTGTGAAGATGATGGGATATATCTATAACTGTATTGATTCTTGACTGGGGATGAATACCTGATGTGAGTTGGCAGAGATGACCCAAGAATTCATTTCTTTGTAGGGAGAGGGGAGAATGAGATGAGATCACATACATTTCCCATGGAATAGCTTCCTGTGAGGGGCTCAGATAAAGAAACTTTCTGTTCATTGCAAAATATAAATGTATTCACTGAAAGGCAGAAATTTGGTGGATGAAATCAAATAGCCTAAAGGTAGCATAAAAGAAAGATAAAGTATAAAACTAGATAGAAAAGACACTATCTCATATCAAGTGAATCCAGACAGCAATGCATCCACCATTTTTTATGATTCCATTTCAGGGTTTATTGGAGCCTAGAGTATCAGTGAGTAGGATGACCAACTCTAGGGACAGGGGGAAGGGTATCTCCTTTCTCCTATCTTTCTGTAAAGGCCACAGGCACAAGCTAAGCCTTTCAAAAATGAAAAAAATGGTATTATGATGTGTGTCTTTTTCTGACTTATTTGTGGAATATAAAAAAATGATACAAATGAACTTATTTACAAAACAGAAACAGACTCACGGATGTAGAAAATAAACATGGTTAACAAAGGTGCAAAGGGGGATGAGAGGAGGGATACATGTATATATACTGTCTCTTATACACATCTAGATGTGTATAAGAGACAGCTGCAGTACATGGGATCACAAAGAGCTGGACATGACTTAGTGACTGAACAACAATGATGAAGGTATGGTGCAGCAGGAGAAAGATGGCTCCTAAGCCCATTTTTAGTCATACAGGATATACTTTGTCTTCTCATTGTGAACAGTCAAGATACATGCAGGATAACCTTGATCTCAGGGGAGCCAGAGGACAAGTTTACTGAGAATGTTTGCTATTTAATGGTCATATAGCTAAAATTAGGCTGCATGCCATCAGTGCAAACCATCAATCTATACATTTTTCAACAAACTAGACAGGCTAGTACAGAGTGCCTCCAAGGGCTTTAAACAGCATTGTATAAAGCTTGTACATTTCATCCCAAACTTGACCAAGGGGACCAGACTTCTAGGCATCCCTGGAGTTAAACATACCGACTCACTGCAAGTTAATCCTATCCTTGATCAATTATTCTTTCTTTTCCAAGTGTATTTTTTTTTATCATCTTGGTAAATAAATCTCTTGTTTTTCCTTTAATGAAAGAACTGCTACAAGGACGGTGACAACAAATCATACTCTTGTTTATTGAGCTCTAGTCTTTGCCAGGCTCTGAGCAAAACACTTTATGTCCAATACCTCATTTATAACTGAGGTTGGTGCTGTTATTCCAGTTTTACAGATGAGGAAGGGAAGCTTAGGGTTTTGGCTTTCCTCACATAGCTGTTTGCTGTAATGCCTCTTCCTTCCTTTGTAAATGTGTAGCTGATGGGTACCATTAAACAAACTTGGGATACCAATGAGATCACATTCATCTGTCTCTTATACACATCTTGTAGAAATGCCATCAGATCACGGTTTAATAATTTCTTGCAAGGCGTGAATTCAGTTATGGTGTCAGTTGGAAACTATTTTAACCTTTAAAAAAATTAAAAAAAAAATGTTTACCGTGGACCATTGTTAAAAGTCTATTGACTTTGTTATGGTATTGTTTCTGTTCTGTGTTTTTGGTTCTGTGGTCTTAGCTCCTCAACCAGGGATTGAACACACACCCCTGCATTGGAAGGCAAAGTCTTAACCAGTGGACCACCAGGGGAATCCCCTATTTTAACCTTTTTTGCAAGCAGATTCTGTAATATGTTTCTGTATGTAGCCTTGCTCTTCAGTCAAAGGGGTTTCCTTATGATGACCTAATGGTACCCTGCTCTCTCTCCAGCTCTAGTCAATCATTTCCAAGTACCTAGTACTTCCACTTCGTTGGGCAAAGCATTTACCACTCTGGGCCTCAGTTTACTCAGTAGTTTGCCATTAGACTGAGCTCCTTGAGGGACTTTGTTTTATTGTTAGGCCCACTGCCTTGCACCAACACCTGGCACATAAAAAGTGCTCCATAAATGTTTGAACAAATCAGTGAATGAGTCTTTGAATGGTAAAATTAAACTAATAATACTTGGCTTATGTAGCATACAACGTTCTTGTGTCATTGAAATTCATATCTTAAGCTTCTCTTGCTTTCAAAGAAAGAATTGAAGCAACATGAAATTAAGACCATGTATAAAAAGAGCATAGGAATCAAAAATCAAAATATTGGAAGATAATACTGAGCATTTAGAATTGCACACCTGTGAGCTCCAGTGGCTTTTGCCAGTCCTGCCCCTCTGCTGAACACCAGCCTCCTCCCTCCTAGTAGTCCCTGCCGATTGCCTCTGCCAGTCTGGGACTGCTCATTGTGCTCCTTGAGCACAGGTGATGAACATGAGAGTTTTAGCAGAAGGTGTGCGTATCGGTCAGGTGCTCCTTGGACAGGGCCAGGCTGTGCATTGTAGAGTTGGCAGCTGTCAGTTATATGTGATGGCTAAACATGAGAGTGGATGAGGTCACTTAATCAGAGGGAAGGAGAAGAGGAGAGGCCAGTTAACATTTATTTTAAGGGAAAAAACAGCAGAAAAAGCCTTTCCTGAGAGGGAAGAATGAGAGGAAGGGGAAAAACAACTGAAGAAGGTGGTGCCCCCAAAACCCAACAAAGGAAGCATGCATCCTTTCTAAACAGCAGTTTCTTACTTGTGAGATACGATAAATACTCTACTT
>SJYX01003694.1:488826-500625 GCA_006410675.1 Oreotragus oreotragus | reverse complement strand
ACACACACACACACACACACATATATATAACAAGGACCTACTGCATAGCTTAGGGAACTATACTTAATATTTTGTAATAATTGTAAAGAATCTGATATATATATATATATATATATATATATGAAAGTGAAAGTGAATTCGCTCAGTTGTGTCTGACTCTTTGCAACCCCATGGACTATAGCCTATCAGACTCCTCTGTCCATGGGATTTTCCAAGCAAGTATACTAGAGTGGGTTGCCATTTCCTTCTCCAGGAAATCTTCCCAACCCAGAGATTGAACCTGGGTCTCCTGCATTGCAGACGCTTTACCATCTGAGCCACAAGGGAAGTCAACCAGGATATATATATATATACACACACACATATATAGGATTTCTGGTGGCTCCAGCAATAGGAGATCTGCCTACAATGCAGGAAACCTGGGTTTGATCCGTGTGTCTGGAAGATTCACTGAAGAAAGGATCCCCTGGAATCCCACTCCAATATTCTTGCTTGGAGAATTCCATGGATGGAAGAACCTGGTGGGCTACAGTCCATGGGGTTGCAGAGTTGGACATAATTAAGTGATTTTCACTTTATTTCATATATATCTAAGAACTTGAAATATATATATGTGTGTGTGTATATATATATATGTGTGTGTGTGTGTGTGTGTGTATACACACACATATATAAACTGAATCACTTTGCTGAACACCTGAAACTAATACAACATTGTAAATCAACTATGCCTCAGTAAAAAACTTAAAAAAACTAAGGACGTCCCTGGCAGTCCAGTGGTTAAGACTTCACCCTCCAATGCAGGGAGTGTGAGTTCAATCCCTGGTTGGGGAACTAAGTTCCTGCATGCTTTAGCCAAAAATTCAAAGCATAAGACAGAAGTGATATTGTAATAAATTCAATAAAGACTTTAAAAAGTGGCCCACATCAAACAAATCTTTAAAAAACCTGGGTGAGAACTGAAACTTAAGAGGCTAAAAAAATAGCTGACTGGGGTCTTCATTCCTTAGCCTCTTTGAGAGCTGGCTCTATCCCTCATGCCTCTCTTCTCCCTCTTGGCTTGTTTTGGGATGATCATTTGCTGTGTTGACCATGCTGACCCTCCCAGTCTATCAGCTGGTTGTTGCCAGTCTATCAGCTTCTCTGAGCAGAGTCTGCTCCCTGATTTATAGTATATCACCTTCTCCCAGACACATACCTGGATAGGCTTGTCCTGACATGTGACCACTCCAGCGAGAGGCCTGTGGGAGTTGACTTCCCTCTCTAGGCACTGGTCTTGGGAAGAGGCCTCCAGGAGTGACTTGAATTCTGAATAGAGTCTCAATACTAAAAAAGAGGAAAAAGAGAAATGAGGTTTGGGTCACCAAGTTCAGGCTGATGTCAGGCTGTGGCTTATAGAAAATTATTTTAATGAAATATAGACATCTTCTAGATTGGTGAATCTCAAACTCTGGTCTGAGGATGACTAGCAGGTCCCCAAGGCAGTACAAGGGGGTCCTTGAGGTGAAAACTATCTACTTTCTATGCTAAGATATTACTTGTTGTTCTCTTTTAAACTCCTTTTATCGATAGATTAAAAAAATGCCCTATGACACATGATGACATCATCTTTCTGTATGTTAGGTATTTTGTGATTAAAAAATTTTCTCAATTTGAATTTCTAATTTGGCAAATGTTGGCAAATATAACTCAGATAAATAAGACCTCTTTGGAGATTCTCAATCAATTTTAAGAGTAAAGGGGTCCCAAGATCAAAGTGTGTAAGAGCTGGCCTTCTAGGTTATTCTAGGAATGGTTGTGCTGAGGTGGGTGGGGTTGGGAGAGAAATTCACCAGGGTGGAGATGATGAAGATTCTGTAGGTTTTGTACAAATTTGTGCAAAGACACAATTGACCATTGCAGTAATGGATTTCATTGGCTCACTGCTTTGTTTATTGTTTTAGTGTATTGTTTAAGCAGACAGTCTCTTGTGTCAAGCTGTGTGCATCCAGATCCTGGCTCAGCCACTTTAACTCTGTGACCTTGGGCAAGTTAATGAGTTTCCCTGTGCCTCCCGCTTCCCTTTATGTTCTTGCTCTTTCTTTACCTTGCTCTGTGTCTTGGTAAGGTGATGGCTGGGCTAATCCTCATAGACAATGATGTTTAAATTTCTTTGTCCTCTGACTTCCCTTTGAGTTTGGCCAATGGGAGGCATCAGCAGGGGATGAGAGGAGGGAAGAGAGAAAAATAGGTGTATTTCTTCTATTTTTTCACTGCTTTGGTGTCGGTCTTTGCACTGGCTGGGTCCCCAGGTGTTACTATTTCCTCTCCTTCCTTTCAGTCTAGGCTGCTGCAAAGCCTTGGGCACAACCCCATCCTGATACCAAGCAGGACTCTGTGAGCTCCTGGACACATAGACTTTCTGTGTCCCGCATCTCTTTGATTATAGGAAATAGCCTTCATTCAGCCTCCATGACCTTTTCTGAGTTCCAACAGGCAGACTCATCTGCTGGTAATCAGGGAAGGGAGGGGATGTAGAGACAAGGCAGGAGCAACCAAGAAATCACAGAGCAGGCTTGGTGAGGGTCCTGATTCCCCATCAAGGGATACACTTAATATCGTTGTGCTGTTTTGTAGATTCTGAAACCCCCTCTAGGTGGGAGAGGTTAATGATTAATGATGGTATGCTGCCCATAAGCATGTAGACACCAGACCAGTTGGAACCTGAATGTTGATGATGCTTACCTCTACTTATCCCACCATCAACCAATCAGAAAAATGTCCCCAAACTGATAGCTCCCTCTTTGAACCGTGACTATGAAACTTCTCACTATCTTCTCTAAGGAGGGTCACAGAGTTTTTTTGAGGCAGGAGTTTGCTGTGTCCTCCTTTGGCTGGCAAACTAATAACACTATCCTATTTCACTTCACCCCAAACTCTGAGATTTGATTCAGCCCCAGTGTAAAGAGGAACCGAGCTTTCGGCATCAATCCATTCTGTTTTCCTCATTCTTGCATACATGATAGTCTTTGTTAAGTTCTCTGCAGGATACCAGTGAGCTCACCATGTTCCCTGCGGGGGTCCTAGCTGACACACCTGCCAGTAGTAACTTGTTAGAAGGTGTGAGTGGTGATGACTGTGATCTCCTACATTTGCTGTTGCTTCTGGCTGCTACCACTGCTTCTAAGACTCCCCCTGTGCTCACTGCTAAGATAGATACAAAGTAGGTTTTGTTCTTAAGGAGACTGCAGACTAGTTAAAAGGGTTGTACATTTAGCCACCTAAGAGTTAAGCAGAAGTCTGAAGCCATAAATGCTGAGTGCTTACATGGCTAGTGTGGGAAATAAGTTCTTTAGGAATTTGGAGGAGGAAGAGCTGGTTTTTGAGAAATTGGTCACTTTTCAGTAGGGTGGGAAGAGAGGATAAATGTGATAGGGATGCTCTGAGAAGGGAGAGGGCATCTGGTTTAAGGGGATGGAGCTTCCCAGAGGGGTAAACAAGCAGGCTGGAGTCTGATCACCTAGAGCTGGGTGTGCTAGTTGCAGAGCTGGGCCTTATTCCCACTGGAGGTTTGTAAGTTCTGTAAGCAGGGCTGAAGTGATGGTGGTGGTGATGGATAAAATGTATAAGTGGCCCAGACAGAGGCTGGAGGTGGGAAACGGGATATGACTGCAGAAGGAAGACCTGGCGTTCTGGGTAGAAAGTGATATGACTGCAGAAGGAAGACCTGGAGTTCTGGGTAGAAAGTGATATGACTGCAGAAGGAAGACCTGGCGTTCTGGATAGAAAAGTGATATGACTATAGAAGGAAGACCTGGAGCTCTGGACTGGGATATGGCAGGAAAAGGAGAGGGGAGCTGGGCAGCAAAGAGAGTCTGAGGCTGAGATACCTCTCCAGGCCAGTCAGACTGCTGAGCCTAGCTTCTCCTCTCCAGTTTGAGAGGGTCAGAGAATGCTCAGCAGGACCCTGTGGGATAGCCTGTCATTCTTCCACTCATACCCTGAGAGACTTTGGGAAAGTCACTTTTCTTCTGGGCATCTGTCTCCTCATCTGTAAGATGAGGGTTTCACATATTTGGTTACATGCTCGTGATCTGAGGCATTTAAGTCTACCCTGCAAACACAATGTACTTTTGACTCTCTTTGATAGTATTTCAATTCCAGGGGAGATTTTATTTTCAAAGAAGAGACCGATGAGAAGAAAGATTAACAATATCGAGCTCCTGCTGTTTTCTAGGTGTTGTGCTATGCAATGTCCATATATTATCTTACTGAATTATCCTAGAAAGTCCCTTTAGTTAGCATTGAATTTGACTGAAGTAACAGAAAATCCAACTCATTGTGGTTTAAAGCAATAGAGTATATATATATATATATATATATATAACAAAAAATCTGGAGGCAGTTGCCTGCTGGCCTTGACTCAGTGGCTCGGATATGTCAGGTAAGACATACATATACTTATTTGGGCTTTCCTTCATGGCCACAGGAGGGCTGCTGCAATTCCAGCTGTCACCTCTGTGAAGGTAGGATATAGGGAGAGAGTCAGCACCAGATGTATCTTTCAGTCTTTTTTTTTTTTTCCATAAAAGGAGACTATTGCTACTCCCCGTCATTTACAAAAGAGAACTCTGAGGCCTATAACACTGAGCCATTTTCTAAACATAGTCAACATGATCTTCCTGAGATCCTCCAGCTTCCTCTTCTTTCTTGTTCTGAAGCTAAAACAACTTACTTTATCTTTGCAGGTGACTCATCCCAACAGGAGGTATCTGTCTTCTAGTGAAATCAAGTGTCCAGGCAAGCTGATGGCTGGAGGGAAGTCCACATTGGGGAGTGGCCTCTTGGTTTCTTCTGTGTGCTGAGATTAGGCCTCCCACTTCTTGGTGGGAATAAATGATGCTAACCATATTCAGCAATAAGGTGCAGCATTTAGTCATGATTCGGGATCACAAAGTCTTCTTTCCCAACCATCCTGCCAGAGTTGACGCAGTGACCTCCTGCTTCTCCCATCCGCTGTCCGTCCCCACCCTCTTCTCCTTTCTGAGCCTCCTTCAGGGGCTACTCAAAGCCAAGGAAGAATATTCCAGTTCGGGCTTAGCCCTCACTGAGTGGTAGCCCTACTCAGTCAGCCCTGCCTCTCTGTCCTTGACTGTGAGCAGTGCCCTGCCAGCACCTGGGCAGGCATGGACCCCAGTCCTGGATTGCGAAGATCAGCAAGTGGCACTGAGACGTGAATATGGTTTGTTCTGGGTTTTTTTCCTCCACTGGAAAATGACCGGAGGATAATTTTTTGCAGACTTAATTTAAATGGAATCAGAGACCTTGAAACAAGTTGCAAATGAGAACTAAGTGTGGAGAACTGGAAACATGAAAAGCAAACTTTCTGCTGGTTTGTTTCTCTAGTATGAAGCAGTAGACCAAGGGCAAAGTCAAGGTGAGTTAGCCCAGGTGCCCTTCTCCTCTCTCCCCTTCTCAGTGGTTTTGTTCCAGCAATCTCCAGTTTCAAAGCTGACTCGTAGAAACACCCTTATTCTCATTAACAGGCCACTTGGGGTGGATTGTATTGGGCGTGGCGTGGTGTGGGGAATGATTAAGGGCAGGTCCCAGGATATATTTTCTCAGTCCCTGGATATTCAGCTGAGGGAGGGGCTTTTTCCCAAGGTTGGAATCAAATCCTAGCCTGTAACTGCCTAGTGAAAGACTCTGATCTCGGGTGGCCTCAGCCTGCAGTGGCTTGAAGCAAGATTTCAGTTCCCTGTCAGTCAAAGATGGAAGTCAGATGGTGGCAGTGAGAACTGTGAATCCTGGCCATTAGACCAGTGGTCACTGACAAGGTCCTGGCCAGATGGCTTTGCAAAAAATGAATTTTCCCCCTACCCACCCTGCCCCCCACCAAAAAAAAAAAACCAGAAAGTAGTGATACAAANCTGTCAGTCAAAGATGGAAGTCAGATGGTGGCAGTGAGAACTGTGAATCCTGGCCATTAGACCAGTGGTCACTGACAAGGTCCTGGCCAGATGGCTTTGCAAAAAATGAATTTTCCCCCTACCCACCCTGCCCCCCACCAAAAAAAAAAAACCAGAAAGTAGTGATACAAATAAACTGCCACACCTCTGTAATGCATTCTTCTACAATACTGAAACGATTCTTTGCTTCTCTTTCTCTCTATGGATGGGTGAGATCTGTGACAAGAGTCCATGCCTCATTCCCTTCTGAATCTCCAGTCATAGTAGGGGCATATCATGCGTTGTTGGAGGAAGACCAGCCAGGGCTCCTCTTGATGCAGTTGGACCCTCAGAAGCCCCACATGCTGCTATGAATCTCTAGCCTCCTGCATGATGGTCTCTTAAAACAGAAATGGTGTTTGAGCTGCCGTGGTGAGCATGCTTCTCTGTATTCCTTTCTGACAATTGCTCCCATTTAATAGCCCATTTGACATTTTCCATTTTTTGGATGGTTGTTCCTGTTAAACTGTTATAATGAAACAATGAGCACTATTTTTTTCATCTCCTCACAATCTGTTTCTAAATGGACTGTGTATCAAGCTTTCAATGGCTATGGATACTCCCTGCATGATTGAGGTGGTGGCTTGAAAGAGCCAGTGTCAAAGTGGGCATCAGATCTGGGCCTTGGAGAGGGTGTCTCCAGCCCTTTCACTAGGAGGGGAGAAATCACTGATGGATTCACACTGTTGGCAGCAGAGGTGGCATTACTACCATCATTTATAAGTTTATTTAGTTTAAAATCATCAATAAAATTGTCACGGAAGACTTCTAAACCACTGAAGTTTGAACATAAGAATAAAAAAACTAGTTCACATTGCTAGCGCCTGAGGCAATGATAATATTTTAGTGTTTTTACTGGTCGGTTTTTCACTTTTTAAATTTCCTTTAATAAATATGTAAATCTAAAAGGAAAACATGCAATATATAGACAAAGCGAAAAATCACTCGCAACTCAGTCTCCAGAGTTAAGTACTGTTAGCAATTTGAAATGCTGTCTTTGGAAATGCTTTTTTCTCTAATAAATAATAAAAGAAACGGGCTTGTGCTATTCATCTTGTTTGGCCTCTGGCTTTTTGTCCCTTAGCAATACATCATGAACATCTTTTGGAACCAAGAAGTACCCACAGTCTCAATTTTAAGGACTGGTTAACAGTCCATTGTATGGATATACCACAATTTTTAAAATCAAATTTGTTATTATGAGACATCCAATCTATTCTTTGGGCTTCCCTGGTGGCTCATATGGTAAAGAATCTGCCTGCAATATGGGAGATCTAGGTTTGATCCCTGGGTCAGGAAGCTCTCCTGGAGAAGGGAATGGCAACCCACTCTGGTATTCTTGCCTGGAGAATCCAATGGACAGAGAAGACAGCTGGGCTACAGTCCATGAGTTCGCAAAGAGCTGGACATGGCTGAGTGACTAAGCAGCAGTAGGAACTATTCCTAGTCTTTGCTATCATACATAGTACTTTGATAAACATCCTTGGTAATGGAAGAAGACACTTTTTTACTCTTGTTATTTTATTAGGAAATTTGCATAAGGGTGACTTATAGGTCATGGCTTCCCTAAGGGCTCAGTGGTAAAGAATCCATTTGCCGTGTAGGAGACACGGATTTGATCGCTGGGTCAGGAAGAACCCTGGAGGAGAGTATGGCAACCCACTCCAGTGTTTGTCCCTGGAGAATCCCATGGATGGAGAAACTTGGCTGGCTACAGTCCATAGGGTTGTAAAGAGTTGGACATGACTGAAGTGACTGAGCATGCATGCATGCAACTTATAGATCACTGTGTTCACATGTCTTATAAATCTTTGACATGATCCTCCAAATTGCATCACAGAATATCAGGTTACTTCTTACAGAAGCATAGGGAAAGCCCATTACTCTACACATTTTCTTATTCCTTTCAAATTTTCCTCTTATTTCATCAGTTTTGGTCAATACGTGTCTTTGAAAATTTACTACTGCTTTGAGATTTTGAAACTATTATACAAATATACATAGTATTCTCTTTTACTAAACGAATAACCATTTCATTCCTATGACCATAAGTCTTTTCTCATTCTTAATATGTGGAGAAGAGAATGCTTTGGGAAGATTTCAGAATGCTTCCTTTGCTCTCCCTCTGTTGTATGGAAATTCTTATCCAATGTTTGTTGTGTGAGCTTGGAAGGTAAGCTTTGCCCAGGGTTTGCTGGGAGAGCTCCTTGAGGTAAAGCTCATAGAAATGTGGGACCCTCTTCAAATTAGCCCCCCTGGAGTTTTTAATTCTCAAACTTGTCCACATTGAGCAGAGAAGCCACATGTATTTGTCATTTGCAGTTGGTTTTCCCACCCAGTACTAGCTCCCACTAGTTCTATGAGGACCTATAAGACCTTGTAGAACTAACACCCCAAAAATATGTCTTTTTCATTATAGGGGACTGGAATGCAAAAGTAGGAAGTCAAGAAACACCTGGAGTAACAGGCAAATTTGGCCTCGGAGTATAGAATGAAGCAGGGCAAAGACTAATAGAGTTTTGCCAAGAAAATGCACTGGTCATAGCAAATACCCTCTTCCAACAACACAAGAGAAGACTCTACACATGGACATCACCAGATGGTCAACACCGAAATCAGAGTGCTTATATTCTTTGCAGCCAAAGATGGAGAAGCTCTATACAGTCAGCAAAAACAAGACCGGGAGCTGACTGTGGCTCTGATCATGAACTCCTTATTGCCAAATTCAGACTTAAATTGAAGAAAGTAGGGAAAACCACTAGACCATTCAGGTATGACCTAAATCAAATCCCTTATGATTATACAGTGGAAGTGAGAAATAGATTTAAGGGNTTTTGGGCTCCAAAATCACTGCAGATGGTGACTGCAGCCATGAAATCTAAGACGCTTACTCCTTGGAAGAAAAGTTATGACCAACCTAGATAGCATATTCAAAAGCAGAGACATTACTTTGCCGACTAAGGTCCGTCTAGTCAAGGCTATGGTTTTTCCAGTGGTCATGTATGGATGTGAGAATTGTACTGTGAAGAAGGCTGAGTGCTGAAGAATTGATGCTTTTGAACTGTGGTGTTGGAGAAGACTCTTGAGAGTCCCTTGGACTGCCAGGAAATCCAAACAGTCCATTCTGAAGGAGATCAGCCCTGGGATTTCTTTGGAAGGAATGATGCTAAAGCTGAAACTCCAGTACTTTGGCCACCTCATGCGAAGTGTTGACTCATTGCAAAAGACTCTGATGCTGGGAGGGATTTGGGGCAGAAGGAGAAGGGGAAGACAGAGGATGAGATGGCTGGATGGCATCACTGACTCAAAGGATGTGAATCTAGGTGAACTCTGGGGATTGGTGATAGACAGGGAGGCCTGGTGTGCTGCAATTCATGGGGTCGCAAAGAGTCGGACACGACTGAGTGACTGAACTGAACTGAACTAGCTCCCATGGAGGTCTCCTCTCCACTAAGTTGAGACTCCCTGAATCCACCTGTCTTGGAGCAGTAGTTTGTCTGTGCTCTCTGTTCTTGATGAACCTGAGAAGAGCTGCTGCTTTTGAGTTTGTTCAGCTCTTTTCTCATTGTGAGGACAGGAGTAGCAACTCCCGAGCTCCTGATATGCAGGAAATCCTTCACTGTTAATGTTTGACATTTCTGGCTTTTTGTTGCTGTTGATTGTATGGTGAGATATTTGTCTATATTATGGGTCTTTTTCACAAAGCAGATTCTTTTATTGATGCTGCTTTTGGGAGTTGAAATAAATTATTTCCAGCTTTTAAATTTAACAATTCTCTCCTCTTTTTTTCTGTTGGTTTTATTTTGTCACTATTCTTCTTGCTTTTTGAAGAATAGCTAGTTTACTTTTACTCCATTATCTCTCGATTTTACTTTGATCCCTTTGTTCTGCTAACTTCCTTAGGGAGATGGATGATCTGTGTGTTACTAGGTCACAAGCTTCAGGGCAATGATTATGTGTGTTTTCTTCACCATTGTACTTCAGTTCAAAATACAGTATAAAGCACAAAGAAAGTGCATAATTGACAGTGGTTGAATAAATGAATGAATAAATAGATGAATGCTAGACTTAAGGTGTTTGTCTTTTTTATCCATATATTTTTCGCTGTTTAAATTTATTTGGCTGTTTCTTCAACATTACATTTTCTGCATTAAAAAAGTGTTGCTTTTTTGACTAAATTGTACTATAAATGCAATTTTATATCTTTGTAAAATTTAATCTGGTTATCATATCTTTAATAAAGCTTTAATAACATTATTATGGATTCATTTCTATTCACTGGATGTATCATATTTTACTTAACTATTAACCTATTGATGTAAATTTGAGATATTGCCAATTATTTTTGCTATTAAAAGAAATTATGGGAATATTTTTATGCCTGGAAGTTTTCTAAAGTATTGTAGAAATTTTCTTCACAATAAAACCTTGTAGGGAAGTCTATGGGTCAGAGACATGAATATTTGTTATATTTTAACACATTGTTTTCCCAAAGTTAGTTCAAAATTTGGCAGTTTTTGCTGTACAACAGAAACTAACACAACATTGTAAAGCAGCTATACTGCAAAAGGAAGAAAGATGAAATGAGATAATATATAACTACCTTGTTGCACAGAATTAATGCTTAATTAGTGTTTTAAAAGAATTGGCAGCCACCAGCAGAGCATGAAGATAACCGTTCCTCTGCAGCTTTGCCGATTTGGGGTGCTGTTCATTTCTGTCTCTTACCTCTGGCCAGGTGCTTCTCATCCTGCACTGCGACGACTTTTAGTCTCTTTGGGTCTTTAGAAACCTTCCCCAATTTCTAAAATGCTAAGAGGTTGAGAGCAAGAAAGATATAACTTTAAGATAATTCACTTCATTATTTACTTCACTTATTCTTCTATTTAAAAAAATTAAGATCGATTAATGCTATGAAAGTGCTGCACTCAACATGCCAGCAAATTTGGAAAACTCAGCAGTGGCCACAGGACTGGAAAAGGTCAGTTTTCATTCCAATCCCAAAGAAAGGCAATGCCCAAAAATGCTCAAACTACCACACTGTTGCACTCATCTCACACACTAGTAAAGTGATGCTGAAAATTCTCCAAGCCAGGTTTCAGCTGGATGATTGGATCTTGGATAAAGGAAGAGAGTTCCAGAAAAACATCTATTTCTGCTTTATTGACTATGCCAAAGCCTTTCACTGTGCGGATCACAATAAACTGTGAAAAATTCTGAAAGACACGAGAATACCAGACCACCTAACCTGCCTCTTGAGAAACCTATATGCAGGTCAGGGACCAACAGTTGTTAGAACTGGACATGGAACAACAGACTGGTTCCAAATAGGAAAAGGAGTACATCAAGGCTATATATTGTCACTCTGCTTCTTTAACCTATATGCAGAGTACATCATGAGAAATGCTGGGCTGGAAGAAGCACAAGCTGAAATCAAGATTTCTGGGAGAAATATCAATAACCTCAGATATGCAGATGACACAACCCTTATGGCAGAAAGTGAAGAGGAACTAAAAAGCCTCTTGATGAAAGTGAAAGTGAAGAGTGAAAAAGTTGGCTTAAAGCTCAATATTCAGAAAACTAAGATCATGGCATCTGGTCCCATCACTTCATGGGAAATAGATGGGGAAACATGGGGAAAATTGTCAGACTTTATTTTTTGGGCTCCAAAATCACTGCAGATGGTGATTGCAGCCATGAAATTAGAAGGCAAAGAAAAAGCAAGAGAGTTCCAGAGAAAACATCTATTTCTCTTTTATTGACTATGCCAAAGCCTTTGACTGTGTGGATCACAATAAACTGTGGAAAATTC
>SJYX01003694.1:464267-485670 GCA_006410675.1 Oreotragus oreotragus | reverse complement strand
GGAGATCCAACCAGTCCATTCTGAAGGAGATCAGCCCTGGGATTTCTTTGGAGGGAATGATGCTAAAACTGAAACTCCAGTACTTTGGTCACCGCATGCGAAGAGTTGACTCATTGCAAAAGACTCTGATGCTGGGAGGGATTGGGGGCAGGAGAAGAAGGGGACGACAGAGGATGAGATGGCTGGATGGCATCACTGACTTGATGGACGCGAGTCTGAGTGAACTCTGGGGGTTGGTGATAGACAGGGAGGCCTGGCGTGTTGCAGTTCATGGGGTCGCAAAGAGTCAGACACGACTGAGCGACTGAACTGAACTGACTCCTTGGAAGAAAAGTTATGACCAACCTAGATAGCATATTGAAAGGCAGAGACATTACTTTGCCAACAAAGCTTCGTCTAGTCAAGGCTATGGTTTTTCCTGTGGTCATGTATGGATGTGAGAGTTGGACTGTGAAGAAAGCTGAGTGCCAAAGAATTGGTGCTTTTGAACTGTGGTGTTGGAGAAGACTTTTGAGAGTCCCTCTTATTTCACGGAGATCCAACCAGTCCATTCTGAAGGAGATCAGCCCTGGGATTTCTTTGGAAGGAATGATGCTGAAGCTGAAACTCCAGTACTTTGGCCACCTCATTCAAAGTGTTGACTGGTTGGAAAAGACTCTGATGCTGGGAGGGATTGGGGGCAGGAGGAGAAGGGGACAACAGAGGATGAGATGGCTGGATGGCATCACCGACTTGATGGACGTGAGTTTGAGTGAACTCCAGGGGTTGGTGATGGACAGGGAGGCCTGGCGTGCTGCTATTCATGGTGTCACAAAGAGTCAGACACTACTGAACAACTGAAATGAACTGAACTGAACTGACTGAAGATTGATTAAGCCTTTTTAACATCGCAGAAGTATGTAGGAGAAAATAAGCCCCCAAATGGCTCAATTATGATTGAATACATTTCATAGGCTGAAAAAGTCAAACCGTGCTAGTGGAAGGAAATGGAAAGTGAAAACTCCTTTCTCATTCATTTTCTGTTCCTCTCTCTGGAAGTAGTTCTTCTAAATGTGTCTTTGGTTCTTTTTAGAATGAATTTATACATATTTAGTAGGAAATGTAGAATATTTTTTAGAATCTAAGGTGCTTTGTGCCAGTCATTTTTTTTTTTCTGTCTTGCCAGAAATTGCCAATGGCTGTTCTTTACAGAAATCTAATGGCTGCTGCCTCCCTGGCAGTGGTTGTGAGAGTTTCTAGACTCTAAGAAGAGTGTATTTATTATTTTTTTTAAAGAAAGCGTTAGCTTGTTCATCATAGAGTCGACGAAACAGGGTGTATTTATTTTTATATTTCAAAATCTATGTAAAAGGGTCATATTTTTTAGAGTGTTCTGTATCTTGTGTGGAAGCTAAAACAATTATATCAGTTCACACAACTAGCAATTGGAGGAGCAGGATTTGAAACAGGTTCATCTGCTGTGAAAACTATATTTTAAAAAATCTGCTTCTTTTCATTCCCATTAATGTAACTGCTAGAAAACTTTATTTATTTTTGTAAAATTTATTTCATTGAGATAAAGTTGATTTACAAATGGACTTTCCAGGTGGAACAGTGGTACAGAATCTGCCTGCAAATGCAGGACACACAAGAGACGAGGGTTTGATCCCTGGGTCAGGAAGATCCCCTGGAGTAGAAAATGGCAATCCACTCCAGTTTTATTTCTGGAAAATTCTATGGAGAGAGGAGCTTGGTGGGCTACATACAGTCCATGGGGTTGCAAAGAATCAGACATGACTGAGCACACACACACACCTAGTTGATTTACAATGTTAATCCCTGCTGTATAGCAAAGTGATTCAGTTATACATCTGTGTGTGTGTGTGTGTGTGTGTGTGTGTATTCTTTTTTGTATTCTTACTACTGTGGTTTAATCATAAGATATTGCATATAGTTCCAATAGTCAGGTTTGGGCAAGGGATTGCATGCCCAGTGAAGGAGTGAGCTGAAGATGTCACATTTTGGCAAACTGATCTTCAGTTCTGGGTGTTTGGAACCAAAGGGTTTTTCCAGGACAAGCTCAGAGGCAGGTGAAGGACTTGGCAGTGGAGTAAGCTGTGGCTATGGCAGGAGGAAGACTATTGCATCAATTCTGGCCTTGACTCACTGTAAAATGTTGAGCCAATCGTTCCTTTGTGCCTCAGTCTCCTTATCTGCAAAAATTGGGCAAACTGAACTTGAATACAAATGTACCTTCTAACTCAACAATGCTATGACAGTTTCTTTGACCTATGGTTTTGTCAGGTAGGAAGAAAAATCTTAGGAATTGATGTTCAGGGTTGAAGTCTTTTAAGTTTCCACTAGATAGCACTGGAAAAGTTTCCTACTTAGAACTCTCCAATGGGGACTTTCCTGGTTCCAGTAGTTAAGACTCTGCACTTCCACTGCAAGGGGTGTGGGGTCAATCCCTGGTTGAAGAACTAATATCTTGCATGCCGAAGTGCATTATAAAAAACAAACAACAGAAACCAAACAAAAAACCCCACAAACTATCAAAAGGAAACATGTCGCCATTCTGCCTCATCTTTTCACTTTGAGCCACTGCCTCAAAGTGGCTGAAAGCAAGGAAAGTGAGCAAAGGTGGAGAGGTCTGAGATCAGAGTGGACACATTTATAGCAGAAGTAATCATGCAGCCTGTCCCCTGGTCTCTGATGCTGGAGATTCTTGCTTGCAGATCAATCCCCTGGCAGGACTAAGACCTATTCTCCTGGGGCTCACATTCCACCAGTGCTGCTGTGTGCCAAGTAGCTTCAGTCATGTCTGACTCTTTGCAACCCCATGGGCTGTAGCCCACCAGCCTCCTCTGTCCATGGGATTCTCCAGGCAAGAATACTGGAGTGGGTTGCCATGCCCTCCTCCAGGGGATCTTCTTGACCCAGGGATCTAAGCCATATCTCTTATTTCTCCTTCATTGGCAGGCAGGTTCTTTATGACTAGCACTGCCTGGAAGCCCCCACATTCCACNCAGCCTCCTCTGTCCATGGGATTCTCCAGGCAAGAATACTGGAGTGGGTTGCCATGCCCTCCTCCAGGGGATCTTCTTGACCCAGGGATCTAAGCCATATCTCTTATTTCTCCTTCATTGGCAGGCAGGTTCTTTATGACTAGCACTGCCTGGAAGCCCCCACATTCCACCAGGGAGACAAATAAATAAACCCACAAAACTTATGCCCTTATGTCAGGTAGTGATTCTACAAAGTGCTTGGGGAAGATGAGGCAGGTTGAAGGCCTAAAGTTGAGGTTAAGTGACTATTTTAGATACGATGGTTGGGAAAGCCTCTCAGATGAGGTGACACTTGAGTGAAGGGAGACCATTTCTCTAGGCAGAGGAGTAACAAGAATAGAGACCTGAGGGAGAAATGAGCTTGACATGCTCAAGAAAGAGCAAGAAGACCCAATTTTTAGAGACGAGATTAGTGGGTGATGAACCCAGACCACTTGGGATGCTCAGGGCTCATAAGCCTTGCTGGTCACAGCAGGGAGTTCAAATTTTATCCTGATTTTATTGGGAAGCCATCAGAAGGTGTGAGAGGAAATGAAGCATGTTTTGATTTTTGTTTAAATATGGCTTCCCCATGAAAAGTCAATTTTAGGGGCAAGGTTTGGGGCAGAGAGAGCCCTTAAGAGGATTCTGCAGAGTCTGGAAGAAATGGAGGCAGTTGAGCCTGAAAAGGTTGTGGTGAGATGCTGAGAGGTGGTACAATTCTAGATGTGTTTTGAAAGAGGAGCCAAGGGTAATCGTTACTATACTGAATGTGAAGGGTGAGGGAAAGAGAAAGAGGAAGAAGGACATAGAGGCTTCAGACAGAGAAAGAAAAATGTAATGTGATATTGCTTATATATGGGATCTGAAATGAAGGTACAAATGAGCTTATTTACAAAATATAAATAGAGTTACAAATGTAGAAAACAAACATGGTTAGCAGCGGGATAGGGGGTACAAACTGGGAAATTGAGATCGACATATATATACTACTATATATAAAATAGATAACTAATAAGGATCTACTTACTGTATAGCACAGGAAATGCTACTCAATACTCTGTAATGCCTGATATGGGAAAATAACCTAAAAAAGAGTGGATATGCATATATGTATAACTGAGTCACTTTACTATACAACTAGTCCGTCTCTATGTGACCCCATAGACGGCAGCCCACCAGACTCTCCCCATCCCTGGGATTCTCCAGGCAAGAATACTGGAGTGGGTTGCCATTTCCTTCTCCAATGCATGAAAGTGAAAAGTGAAAGTGAAGTCGCTTAGTCGTGCCCAACTCTTAGTGACCCCATGGACTGCAGCCTACAAGGCTCCTCCGTCCATGGGATTTCTCAGGCAAGAGTACTGGAGTAGGTGGCCATTGCCTTCTCCGTCTAATTCTAATACAACATTGTAAATCAACTGTACTCCAATTGAGAAAAAAAGTGACAGAGATTCTTTCCACTGCAACTGGGTGAATGGACATCTACCCACTGAAGCCTAGTTGGAGTGGAGGAGCAGGTCCATTTGGGACCTGCCTATTACATGTCCACAGGGAGATGGTGGGTGTGGCAATAGACACATGAACTCAGAGCTTAGGGCTGTGGTCTGGATGAGGGAATATTTGGAATATCGAGAAGCCAGCAGTACTGGGATATTGCTGTCGTGAAGGCCGTGGGACCAGATGAGGTGTGAGGCATCCTTCAGCGACTTAGTTAGGAGGGGGGTCACATCCATGGCACACTTGGGGTGGCACCAGGCTTGGAGAAATTAAGAAAGATTCCTGCTTTGACCTAAAGTCTCTGCTGAACCTCCATCCAAGTCTTTCCAGAGAGTTCTCAACTGGGCAAGGGTAACATTAATAAGGGCTTCCCAGGTGGCGCTAGTGGTAAAGAACCCGCCTCCCAGTGCAGGAGACATAAGACATATAGGTTCGATCCCTGGGTTGAGAAGATCTCCTGGAGGAGGGCATGGCAACTCACTCTAGTATTCTTACCTGAGGAATACTATGGACAGAGGAGCCTAGCAGCTTAGTCCATAGGGTTGCAAAGAGTCAGACACGACTGGAGTGAGTTAACACACATGCATGCAACATCAATAAGGCAAATCCTTTCCTTTCAAGTCTTTGTTAAAGTCTATTACCTTCTGATTAGAACTAAAGGTAAAGAGGGAGAAGTAACAGCATTGCAGACTTCCACCACCCTGATGCCTTAACTGGAAACTCTCCTTGAGAATAAACTCAAGGTGTGCTGTGTGAGATGTAATACACCTAATACACCATGTTGGGAGAGCCTTCTCCTTCCTGTGACAGTCACACTTGGGTTTCATAGACTCAGGCCATGCTGGTGGCAGAATTTAGGCCCCAGGGACATGCATTCCATGGAGATATTTAACCTGTTCAGGTGGCTTCTGGATGTACTGTGAATCCACCTGAGGTTGCAAGTACAGCTACGCAAAAGAATTTGCAATCCACAAGTTACCTCCTTCACCCTGGTCCATAGTTCCACCTACACACATGTCGTCCATGCCACTGGCCAACACACTTCTGATTTTTGGAGGAATGACTAGACCTCCATCTGTCTATTGGGACCTCTTTGGGCCTCATTTCTCTCTGTTAGTCCTCCATCTTCAATAAAGGGCCTTCAGGATGAATGTGACAGTGAGAAGGACCTAACAGGCATCCTAGGAAAATTTTTGAGTAAAGGAATGCTTAATAATTTTATAAGTGAGTCAAGACTGCATAGGCTTTGCTTTTCTGAATAAATGATAAATATTTGAAAGAAAGTTCTAGCCTTCAACTTACCATTTCCTGGGACCAAGAATTTTGAAGGATTTGCCTATGATGCAATTTGTTGAATTNTAGGCATCCTAGGAAAATTTTTGAGTAAAGGAATGCTTAATAATTTTATAAGTGAGTCAAGACTGCATAGGCTTTGCTTTTCTGAATAAATGATAAATATTTGAAAGAAAGTTCTAGCCTTCAACTTACCATTTCCTGGGACCAAGAATTTTGAAGGATTTGCCTATGATGCAATTTGTTGAATTCATTCAGGTTTTTAAAAACAATATTTGTTGATTCCCTATAAGTTAAGCACTCTTCTAGGTATAGAAATACAATAGTGGATAAGACAAGTCCTTGCCTTCCTGGCCTCCCAGGTGGTATAATGGTAAAGAATTTGCCTGCTGATGCAGGAGATACAAGAGATGCAGGTTTGATCCTGTTTTTAAAAACAATATTTGTTGATTCCCTATAAGTTAAGCACTCTTCTAGGTATAGAAATACAATAGTGGATAAGACAAGTCCTTGCCTTCCTGGCCTCCCAGGTGGTATAATGGTAAAGAATTTGCCTGCTGATGCAGGAGATACAAGAGATGCAGGTTTGATCTGTAGGTTGGGCAGATCCCTTGGAGTAGGAAATGGAAACCCACTCTAGTATTCTTGGCTGGAAAATTCCATGGACAGAGAAGCCTGGAGGGTTACAGTCCATGGGATCGCAAAGAGTCAGACATGACTGAACACACACATGGATTGCCTTCCCAGAGTTTACATTCTGGTGAGAGTAGATAGACGGTAAATAGATAAGCAAATAAAAACATAACAGGTCAGGTAGTTATAATGCTATAAGGAAAAAATAAAGCAGAGGGAACAAGGTCTGAAGAAGGTGGAGTTTTGGACGACATGGTCTAGGAAGGTCTTCTGCAGAGGCAATTTTTGGTCTGAGACCTGAATGAAATGAGGGATAATCACGCATGAGTGGAACCCATTAGAAAGAACTGCAGTGCAAAGGCCCTGAGGTGGGAACATGGTGTCCTTCCTAGGCAGCCAGTAAGGAGTGGCTGGAGCTGAATTGGGAACTGCCAAAGGGCTTAACAAGAGGTCGGATATTTTTCCACAGAGCTGAGGGGCTGATGGTTTTTGAGTACAAGAGTGACTTCATCTGACTTAGGTGTTCAAAGGATCAGTCTTACTGCTATGTGGATAGTGGATTGTAGGGGACAAGAGTGGGAATGAGGAGACCAGTCAGAAAGCCTTGCAGTGAGAGATGGAGCTGAGTTAGGATGGGCTCAGAGGAGGAGATGAGAATGGTGAGACCTCAGATGTATTCTGAGCCTCTAGGATTTGTTGATGAATTCGACGTGGAATGGGTGAGAAAGAGATGAGTCAAGGGTATATCTGAGAGCTTAAGCGCGAGTCACTGGTTGCCCAGAATGAGAAGGAAATAGATGGATGGGCAGTGGGCAGGGGGCTGGGGAAGAGGACTGGGGAATGAACTGTATGGCTCAGAAGGTAAAGAATCGGCCTGCAGTGTGGGAGGCCTGGGTTCAAGCCCTGGGTTGAGAAGATCTCCTGGAGGAGGGCATGGCAACCCACTCCAGTATTCTTGCCTGGAGAATCCCTGTGGACAAAGAAGCCTGGTGGGCTGCAATCCATGGGCTTGCAAAGAGTCGGACATGACTGAGCAACTAAACGCAAACAATACTTAAAGCCATGGATCTGGATGTGTTCAAGATGGAAAAGTCAGTGATAGGGAGGAGGTTGCCCAACTCCACACAGGCAGCAGGGATTGGGCACGACATTGCTTTTCCTCTGTTTTGTCCTCCTAAGAGGGAAATGACTAGCTTAGAATTCCTTCTTAATTGGGGCTAGTCACATGGCAAAACTGCTTTCCCCGTCAAAGAGGGTAAGATGCCTCTGTTATCTCTGCAGACCAGGTGGGACATTCAAAGAGCTACATAGGACTCGCATGTTGATCAGCAGCTTTTCTTACATAAAACTCCGCATGCCTGTCCTTTTGTCATTTCTTTCCCTCTTTTGCCTTTTTAACTTGTGTTGGCGAAATATACAGACAGGACATAATCAAAGTGCACAGTATTTTTGTTCTCCCAACAAGAATGCTTGTCTTTGTAGATCTGCTTTTGGAGGAAGATAAAGAAAAAAAAATGTCACTGTCCTCCCAGGCAGGTACCTAAACCTACATCATGTGTTATTTCTGCTGTCCCGGAAAAGAGGCAGTGCTTCAATGCTTCGGGAAGCTCTGGGCTCCAGGCAAGTGTTTTTGTTCTGTCTGTTTTCTAACAGCAGATTAGAAAGACTCTGAGGACCTCCTTATAAAAGTTTGATTATGGAAACCCGACGTTTACTGAAAGCTTATAATTCAAGGGGAAAGAACAAGAACTCTAAAGGCATGGTGTGTCCACTACATGCCAAATACCCTCATGAGGTTCTCATGAAGATGTAGGGTCTGACTGAAGTGTTCCTGGAGGGTGGGCTGTTGTTCCCCTGAAGAAATAGCTCCAGGGACCCACTGAGTTCTCTGGCAAGAAGATCAGTTCTATCCTGGGAGCCCTGAGTACCAAGCAGGATCCCTGGGTGGGCACAAGTAACCTGAACTTCAGTATCCAGCTGGTGGTGGACAGAGACCCAAAGAGTTCTATTGAGGTGTCTGTGGGATCATTTCCTACCATGTTTTATTTCCCAGATCCTTGCATTCTCCACGGCACCAGGGAATGTCATTTTGTTTTGACTGAAGGTAAGGTGTACGGCAAGCCTTAGAAAGATTCCTTTTTAAAAAATTTATTCATTCATTTATTTTTGGCTATGCTGGGTCTTTGTTGCTACATGGCTTTTCTCTACTTGCAGTGAGTAGAGGCTACTAGCTAGTTGCGGCGTGTGGGCTCCACATTGTGGGGGCTTCTCTTATGAGCCCAGCTCTAGGGTGTGTAAACGTCAGTGGCTGTGGCTCCTGGGCTCCAGGGCACAAGCTCAATAGTTATAGTACACGGGCGTAGTTGCTCCATGGCATGGAGATCTTCTTGGATCAGGGATCGAACCTGTGTCTTTTGTACTGGCAGGTAGATTCTTTACCACTGAGCCGCCAAGCCCCATATGAAGATTCTTAAAGTTCCAGAAGAATAAGCTGGGGTTTATTGATAGAGTGAGCTGGTCAATCTGACTCTTACCTAGCTTCCCCACAATGATTTTTCAATGCTTTCTCCATCCAACGAATGGAGATAGTCATCAGTGGATAATTTTCCTTGCTTTAAAGCTGCATTGTCCAACATGGTAACTACCCATTAGCCACCCACTTGAAATGTGGCTAGTCAGAAATGAGCTGTTTTGTAAGTGTAAAATATATACCAGATTTCATATTGGTTAAAAAAGTAAAATAGCTCAGCAATAGTTTTATTTATTAATATTTTGATGACATATTGAAGTGATAATATTTGGAAATATTAAACAAAATAAACATTTTATTTTGGAAAAATTAAATAAAATATATTAATAACCAATCTCACCTTTTTTCTTGCTTTTTAAATAACATGACTACTAGAAAATTTAAAATTGCAAGCATGGGTGGCATTATATTTATTATTTAGATAGTGCTACTCTAAAAAAGAAAAATGTCATTCCCTGGGAGCCCACAGATGACTTGACTTAGGGGATGAGGTTTCTAAGTTTCCAACTTGACCTGTTTCAGTGGCTCCCATGTTAAAATTCAGTCTCCATAGCATGACGATCAAGGCCCTCTGTGAGTTGACATTTTCTGCCTTTTAGCTGCTGTGGAGTAAAGGCCAAAATTCACTGGCTGATGCCTCAGCCCCATAGTGATGACATTTAGGGCTGGAACCTTAGGAAGGTTTAGATGATGTCATGAGAGTGGGGCCCTTATGGATGGGATTAGTGTCCTTATAAAAGAATTCCTAGAACTCCCTTGCCCTTTTTGCCATTGGAAGACACTGAGAAGATGATTGTCTAGGATCAGGAAGCCCCTCAGTTCAGTTCAGTTCAGTCACTCAGTCATGTCCAACTCTATGTGACCCCATGAATCGCAGCACACCAGGCCTCCCTGTCCATCACCAACTCCCAAAGTTTACCCAAACTCATGTCCATCGAGTCAGTGATGCCATCCAGCCATTTCATCCTCTGTCGTCCCCTTCTCCTCCTGCCCCCAATCCCTCCCAGCATCAGAGTCTTTTCCAATGAGTTGGTTCTTCACATGAGGTGGCCAAAGTATTGGAGTTTCAGCTTCAGCATCAGTCCTTCCAATGAACACCCAGGACTGATCTCCTTTAGGATGGACTGGTTGGATCTCCTTGCAGGCCAAGGGACTCTCAAGAGTCTTCTCCAATACCACAGTTCAAAAGCATCAGTTCTTCGGTGCTCAGCTTTCTTCACAGTCCAACTCTCACATCCATACATGACCACTGGAAAAACCATAGCCTTGACTAGATGGACCTCACCAGACATCAAATCTGCCGGTGCCTTATCTTGGATTTCCCAATCTCCAGTAATGCAAGAAATAAATTTCTAATGTTTTAAGCCACCTGGTCTGTAATGTTTTTGTTATAGCCGACCAAATGGACTAAGACACAAACTTCATCGGCTGCACTGCCTTTTTTTTTTTTTTTTTTTTCATTTTTTTTTCATTTTATTTCCATGTGGAAGCACTGACAGAATTGAAAAGAGGCAGCATGTTCCACTTACTTTTCTGGAAGATCAAGTAACTAGATGAAGTCTTTCCCACCCAAAGCTGATTTAATAAACCTCACTCCAAACTCAGCCTAAGCAAAAGATAAAAAAAGGTTTGTGATGATCACTTAAAAAACAATTCTTTGTGTGAGATGGTCTGTATTTAGATTTCTGTGACTTTTGTGCTAGATGTGCACTTCCCATCCTCTCTCCTCCCACCACTGTCTTCAGGCCTTTCTTCCTTCAAATGTGATTCAACACACAAGTGTGCAAATGAAAAAGGTAGTAAGTCTTCGTGCTGCAGGCTTAAAAGTGTTAGTCGCTCAGTCATGTCTGACTCTTTGCAACCCCAGGGACTGTAGCCCACCAGGCTCCTCTGTCCATGGAATTCTCCAGGCAAGAATAATGGAGTGGGTAGTCATTCCCTTCTCCAGGGGATCTTCCTGACCCAGTGATTGAACCTGGGTCTCCTGCGTTGCAGACAGATTCTTTACTGTCTGAACTATAAGGGAAGCCCCTGCTTACGTGGCTTCCAATTTTAGTGGATGGATGGACATCTCAGCTTTGTGATATCCCCTTTGCATTATGGTCAGCCCATGGAGGAACACAGGCTCCCAGGTTAAAATACAGGCAAAACATGGCTATGTGCACATTTATGGGTCTAAAATGTCAGAAAGTAAATCCACTGCAGAGATTCACAAAATGAGGAAGAGGGAGTTGACAGTGAGGCTGTGGCTGTTTCACTTGGCAGTAACAGTGCTGAACAGATCCCCGGCTAGGAGAGGGAGGGAGGTGGGGCAGTCAAAGGGTAAGCAGACATAATGAAAGAAACGGAACTCACCTGAAGCTGTGTCATTTGTTTCTTGTGATTGTGTAAGGTGTTTTGAACTGCAAAATCTTTCCTTCACATTCTTCCAAATGTATTGGAATATACCTGGTGATTCCGAATACAAATAAGACCACTCTCATTTCCACCCCCAATCCCAAAGTCATTGTACACACCCACAGCCCACAAGGTGCAAGGTCCTGCACTGCCCACTTTAAACTCCATCCCTGTTGAATGGGAACTCAAACTGTCACGTACAGTAGATTCACAGGTCTGTGCCTTTGCTGCCTCTTACTGCTTCTTTCCCTGAATTTATCATCCATTCAGTGCTCCTTCTTTTCTGCCTGAACATGCACACTCCAAACAGAGAAATTTTCATTAAATGTGTGAAGTATCTCTTCCAGACTATCAAAGCAAGAGCGACGATGACAACTATCACCACAATAACTATGGTGACTGCCAGAGTCCAGCCCTGGTGGATCCAGGGTAATTGGAAGGGGAGACAGAATTGGAGTCCTAGGAAAAAGCTATTTAAGTAAAAGTATAAAGAGAGATTAGAAAGGAATAGTGTAGTAGGAAAATTAGTGGAGAAAAAGAGGCTGAATAACTTGGTTTACGTGGGATACCAATAAAGCTTCGAGACAAGAAGCTTGCACCACCTACGTAGGCCACAGGCGTCTTTCCATTCTCCCGAAGGAGAGGAGGCACTGAGGCCTCCCCAGTCCGATCTTAGAAGCCCAGGCAAAATTAGCAGGCTTGGTGAGTACCCACACTCCAAATGGGAATTCAGCCAGAAGGGGAAAGAAAGAATGACACGGGGGAATCAGTCCACCCAGAAACTGATCCATTTTCTTTATTTTCAGGTTTGCTTATATACTTTTTGTTATACATAGGGATGAATACAGAGTCATGTGGGGTCAGCAGACTTGACCCTTGTCAAAATCAGGTGCTTCATATAAAATTATACAAAGGTCTTAGGGGTTTTACATCATCTTCTGGCCATGAGGCCTGCTGACATTTTATGGCCCTTTCTGATAACGGTCAGTCAACCAGAAACTTATTTTTTCCAGGGGTGATTTTTTTTCTTAAACTAGGCGCCACCCTCCAAATAAAGTTGCATTCCTATAGGGTGAGGGTGTAGTGGGTTACAATCAAGAAAGGAATTTACTTAGCCTAAGGTTTAACATGATTAATCTTAAAGGTTAATACTTATTTCTCCTATATGCTAGTTATATATTTGTATAAGGACAAGGAATATGGAGACTTAACAGCAAATGTTGGCCCAACAAATGAAAACCCTTCACCAGTATAATTTCTAACCAACCCACTAATAATATACTAATAATTTTGTAACTTCTCAAAAGAATCTGTATACAGAAAGTTTAAAGCATCTCATGCCTCTCACGGTTGGGAGGCTGTGAACAATCACATGTGGCCAGATGAACCTGCTCAGGCAGGCTAGAGAACCTTCAGAGGAGTTTGTAAGTTGAAACACTCTTGTCATGCCCAGGAATTTTTATTAACTGGAGCTGCAAGTTAACTCCTTCTCCGAGAGAAGTGGTGGGGGGGTCACCCCCTCGTAAAGTCAGAGGTATAGGTGAGAGCATAAAACAATAAAGTAGGCACTCTGGTTTTGGGGGTAGATGCTCGGGAACAGGGGTTACCTGAGGCTCGATCCTGCCTTTGTGTATGCCGAAGCCTTCTTCCTCATGACCTTTGCCATGGGTGGAGTTCCTCACGCTAGCTCTCGGCAGGCGACAGCCTTCTATTGCTTATTTGTTCTTGGTATCCATTTGAGTCTCCATTCTGAAGGCCATCCTTGTTTTCTTAAAAAGTCTAAATGGCTTCAGTTCAGTTCAGTTCAGTTGCCCAGTCATGTCCGACTCTTTGCGACCCCGTGAATCGCAGCACGCCAAGCCTCCCTGTCCATCACCAACTCCTGGAGTTCACTCAGACTCGTGTTCATCGAGTCAGTGATGCCATCCAGCCATCTCATCCTCAGTCGTCCCCTTCTTCTCCTGCCCCCAGTCCCTCCCAGCATCAGAGTCTTTTCCAATGAGTCAACTCTTTGCGTGAGATGGCCAAAGTACTGGACTTTCAGCTTTAGCATCATTCCTTCCAAAGAAATCCCAGGGCTGATCTCCTTCAGAATGGACTGGTTGGATCTCCTTGCAGTCCAAGGGACTCTCAAGAGTCTTCTCCAACACCACAGTTCAAAAGCATCAATTCTTCGGTGCTCAGCCTTCTTCACAGTCCAACTCTCACATCCATACATGACTACTGGGAAAACCATAGCCTTGACTAGACGGACCTTTGTTGGCAAAGTAATGTCTCTGCTTTTGAATATGCTATCTAGGTTGGTCATAACTTTCCTTCCAAGGAGTAAGTGTCTTTTAATTTCATGGCTGCAATCATCATCTGCAGTGATTTTGGAGCCCCCCAAAATAAAGTCTGCCACTGTTTCCACTGTTTCCCCATCTATTTCTCATGAAGTGATGGGACCAGATGCCATGATCTTCGTTTTCTGAACTTTTTCACTCTCCTCTTTTACTTTCATCAAGAGGCTTTTTAGTTCCTCTTCACTTTCTGCCATAGGGTGGTGTCATCTGCATATCTGAGGTTATTGATATTTAACTCTTGAGTTTTCTCTCCTCAATATAGGGAAATAGGAACATTCCGCCAGGATTCTCTGGTAGAGAATAAAGGGGTCAAATCCTTTGCTATGCAGCGGAATCAGATTAATACCCATGGGAGCAAGCAAGGGAAGCAGTGCTTTGGGGTTCCTTCTCTATGCCACGTACTGCCTGGTTTTTCAGATTCATGTTTCATTAAATCCTCATAGCAGCCACCTGGGCATGTATTACTACCTACTCATCTTTTATAGAAAAGGAAACTGCAGCCTTCTGAGGTTAAATGCCTTGATCAAGGGCCCTAAGGAAGTGGTTGGGTTGGGATTAAATGCATAGGTATCCTTAGAATTCTTATAGAAGTCATTTTAGGGAACTTTCTTTGCTTTTGTAATATTGCCAGCTGTCACTCCCGGCTGTTGGGATCATGGATAGCATTGTCAGCTTCATAATTTTCATTGGCAATTTGCTGCTTTTAATTGTTCTAAGCAGGAACCCTACCTTCTTCCACTACTTTTCAAAGTGTGAGACAGACTGCCAGGGAGGCCTGGGGCTATTGCCCTTAGTCTGCTCCATCACTGGGCCTTTAAAGAAATCCAGAATCCTCATCCAAAGGCACTGGGCAGCAAATACTCTTTACTCACTTGGTTCACCTAGCACTTCACTCCCACTTGGCACTTCCAACAATTAGTCCCTATTAGAGTCTGCCTGGTATTTTTATCCCTTGCCTTCATCTCTTGACTCTTGGAATCCCTTATAGGCTGAACTATTATTATTATTACTGTTATAACTTAACATGAGATCTATGTTCTTACCAAGTTTTCAAGTTCAATACACTATTGTTAATTATAGATGCAATGTAGTACAGCAGACTCTAGGACTTATTCATTTTGCATAACTGAAACTTTATACTTGTTGAATAGCAACCCCCGTTTCCCTTCCTCCTTCTGGCAAGTGCCATTCCATCTTCTGTTTCTATGTGTTTCACACTTCTGGGAAACTGACAAACGGAATTATGTAGCGTTTGTCCTTCTGTGAATGACTTATTTCACTTAGCATAAGGTATCATGTATATCCATGTTGTCATATACAGCAGAATTTCTTTCTTTTTTAAGGTTGTATAATATTCCATTATGTCTGTACACATGCATATATGCATACATATGTTATATTTTTTTATCTATTCATCCATTGATAGACATAGGTTGTTTCCATATCTTGCTTACTGTGACTAATGCTGCAATGGATACTAAGTGCAAATATCTCTTTGAGATCCTGATTTCAGCTCTTTTGGGTAAATATCCAGAAATGGGATTGGGGGATCATATGGTAATTATATTTTTATGTTTCTGAGGCACCTTCTATGTTTTCCATAGTGGGTGTTCTAATTTACATTCCTACCAAGAGCACAAAAAGGTCCTGATTTCTTCTTATCTTTACCAGCACTTGCTATCTTATGTTTTTTGGTAATAGCCATCCTAAGAGATGTGAGGTGATATGTCATTGAGGTTTTGATTTGCATTTCCCTGATGATCCGTGACATTGAACACCTTTTCATGTGCCGTTTGACCATCTGTATGTCTTCTTGGGAGAAATAAACGTTGGGTTTGGTGATGTGGGCACCCCCCTTTTCTAGCTTACTGTTTGCCTCTCAGCATGTAAATTCTTCAACACCACCTACCTCCAAAGCTTTGAAAAGGTAAGCATTTTGATCCCCTCTCACCACTCCTCCCAAGGCTCACAGGTCTCCTACTCAGTGGCCCGATCCTTAGATGTCCTGAGGTACATGGGAGCAATCAGGAATCATATCTAGCGCTTCTCTTGGCTACTCAAGATCCAGGTGTTTTTCTTTTTTTGCCTCTTAACTCTATCTGAATTCTGGAGACGTAAAGTTCTGTGAAGTTTAAGGTATTATTGTGTATCACTGTGGTTAGTTTGGGGGATGTAAAATATGCATGTTTGGTTGAACAATATAAGTGTATTTGAAGCCTCACAAGTATGTGCTCACGTGTGTTTATGTGAATGAACACATTCTTTAGTGTCCTTTTTCTTTAATAACTAATGATTCCACAGAATAAATACTCAGTTTCTTGCAGTTTCTATCTTGACCTTGTCTGTGAATTAGATGATGGGACTAGGAGCTCTGGCTGAATTTCTGGTTTTCTGTAACACCTGTCCTTCCTGGAGAGCAAGAGAGAGCTCATGAGGGTGATGGCAACTCGAGGTGGGTGAGTGTTCTGAGGGGAACAATAAAAATGGAAGCTGGAGAACTTGAACTTGTATTTAATTTACATTTTATTTTGCCCAGAGCGTAGGTAAAAATTACACCCTCTAGCATAATTCCTTCGTCAGGTGAAGCAAGCACAAGTGGCTTTAATTTCTATTTTTGAATGTCGCTCTATCTTGGTAGCCCTTTTATCTGAATCCCTTGATCATCCAGAATAGTTTGGCAGTGCTGTCTTTCAGGACAAAGCGAAGTGAAGAAGTGAAGTGAAAGCTGCTCAGTCATGTCTGACTCTTTGGGACCCCATGGGCTGTACAGTACACAGAATTCTCCAGGCCAGAATACTGGAGTGGGTAGCCTTTCCATTCTCCAGGGGATCTTCCCAACCCAAGGCGTGGAACCCAGGTCTCCCACATTGCAGGCAGATTCTTTACCAGCTGAGTCACAAGGGACACCCAAGAATACTGGAGTGGGTAGCCTATCCCTTCTCCAGTGGATCTTCCTGACCCAGGAATCGAACCAGAGTTTCCTGCACTGCAGGTGGATCCTTTGCCAGCTGAGCTACCAGGGAAGATCCATGGCAATGCTTCGGAGTTATTCCCATGACTTCCCGGGCAGCTTCTGGGAAACCAAAGTCTTTGGGTTCCAGGGGGAGTATGGTTGCAAAGCTGAAGCTTAAAAGAATTGGTGGGAGGGCACCACCAGGAGTGGAGCCTGTGGCTTAATTTGATTCAACACGGAAAACCTCACCCAGCCCGGACACAGACAGGACGAAGTGAGGAACAGATAAATAATTGATAAATAATAAAATTCTGGTCTGAAGAAATAGGTCGCTGTTTTTCAGCTCTAGGAAGAGAGAAAGGCTGCAGTCAAATATTTGCATTACTTGATGCAAATAGGAGGATTTATTTTCACCATATTCTTTTTCCTTGAACCACTCCCAGTAATAGATAAAAGGAACCACAGAGCTCCCCAACGCAAGAGTAATGAGGCTCTCTTGAGTTGGCGCAAAGCAGAAAAACCATATGCAGAACCATTAAATTTTTGCTTTCCTTTTGCCAGGGAGAAAAAAGAAAAGGGGGGGTGAATCAAAATCTCTTCAAAATCTGATTTGGCCTTTTCTGGGATCATTGATCTTCTCTATCTGGTTTTGCCAGTTAAACACTAATAATGCACTTTCTAAGGCATGATCTGTGAGTGCAATTTATTTCAAAGTTCAAGCCTTCCTTCCTTCCTTATTATTTGCTATAATATATATACTGGAATAATATTGAGGATTAAATAAAAGAGGCACTTCAGAGAAAACAAATACACCAGCGGAGAGTCCTCTGGAGAAACAATTTTTACTTGTATCCTTGAACCCAAATTCAACAAATATTTTCTAGATGATTTCAGCTTCCAGGAATAAAAAGAACTAAAGGAAAAGTAACTGACCCATCAGTCATGGCTGCAGTTTATTGCATACCCCAGACACTGAACTAGGCTCATTACACTCATGATTACATTTAATGCTCATAATGACATCACTGACTGGCCTTATTATACCCATTGTACAGACTGAGAAGACTTCTGTGTTCACTTCTTCCAAGGACTTGGCTAAGCAACCCCAATTGTCAATGACTGGTTTTCTTCCTTTCTTATGATGGTTGATATCACTCCTCATGTTCTAATGACTATCACTCCTCATGTTCCAATGACTATCACTTTTTGTCAGTTGAACAACTGATTAATCAATAATGACTTCCTTTCTTCTCAGTCTAGGATTTCCTTGGAAAGCATCTTATAGAAGACAGCCAAGATTAGTAGGTAAGTGAGGTATCCCCTTGACAAGGGGTGTTCAGGTCAACAAAAGATGTGGACACACCTTTGCAGAGCAATGCTCAGCGATTCCTTGCAGCCTTTCCTGATACAGTTCATTCATAAGGCACTGCAGGTTCATTTGGCATTTCTGCATGATGTTTGTGCCATTTATTTAATCACCATGGAATTATTCTTCATTTGTTTGGGGCTACACTATTCTTCTCACCTACCTTGTTGATTTTTTAGCTTTCTTATACATTTCCTTGGGTGCTTAGCTCTCAAAAAGAACACCATGGTGATTCTTTATTCAACATTAAAAAAATTATTTGTCCATTTGACTGCCTGGGGTCTTAGTTGTGGCACATGAGATCTTTGAACTTTGTTGCAGCATGCAGGATCTTTAGTTGTGGCACGTGAACGCTTAGTTGCACCATGTGGGATCTAGTCCCCTCACTAAGGATCAAATCCTAGGCCCCCTGCATTGGGAGCTAGGAGTCTTAGCCACTGAACCACCAGGGAAGTCCCTATTCAACATTATTTTTAAGCTTGTTCTATGTGTGAGCCATGATAGGCAACAATGACATTAAAAAAGTAAATTAAGGTATACTCTCTGTCATCAAGGAGCTCACACTTCAATGCAGGAGATAAATGTCTAAATAGCCATTTAGATACAAGATGGCAATTGTAAGGATGAGAAAGTAATTCAGATGGGGAGCTAAACCTACTTGGCAGATCAGGGAAGACTTCCTGGAGGAGATGCTTGGGTTGAATCTCAGTTCAGGTTAGGTAGGATTAACAAGAAAGGACTGTGAGTAGAAGGAATGACAAGCAAGAACATGGTGTATGTGGAGAACTGCAAGCTTGATGTGAATGAAAGTGAAAGTGTTTTTTTACACGAACTCCCAAACATGAACCCCCCTCCCACCTCCCACCCCACATCTTCCCTCCAGATCATCCCCATACACCAGCCCCAAGCATCCTGCATCCTGCATTGAACATAGACTGGCAATTCATTTCTTACATGATAGTATAAATAAATACAAAAAAAAAATTAAAAAAAAAAAAAGAAAGTGAAAGTGTTAGTCACTGAGTTGTGTCCAACTCCTTGCAACCCCATGAATTGTAGCAGGCCAGGCTCCTCTGTCCATGGAATCCTCCAGGCAAGAATACTGCAGTGGGAAGCTATTCCCTTCTCCAGGTGATCCTCCCAACCCAGGGATGAAACCTGAGTCTCTTGCATTGCAGGCAGATGCTTTACCATCTGAGCCGCCAGAAGTACACATTGAAAAGTAGGGGGTTCCGAGAGATGAGACCAGTAAATGAACCATCATCTTAAAGGCCTTGCACTGTGGTTATGGGGCAACTTTGAAGTGTTTTAAACTGTAGACTTCAGTGTTCATAGGTGCAGTCAGATAGAAAGGACAGTGGGTGAAAACTGGTAATTTATTCCTGTTTTCTTATTTAACCTACAGACAAAGACTCTGCAAAAGATCAAAGAGAAGTGCAATGTTGCTGCGTGATCACTTTCCAGCCACACTTCCTCTCTAGCACTGGTCTTGTGAATTGATGGCTTCTTTACTCACAAAGGAAGGGATGGATCAGGATGTCGGAAGAAACAAAGACAAGTAGGTGGCTTAAGAACTATTAAGAAATTAAAACCAAGAGGCTTGATCATTTCTGGCTTGAGCAACAGGGTGGTTTCTGTGATGTAAGAAGAACTGACTCTCTAGAGTTATGAAGATCGAGGATCATACTCCAGTTCCAAGATTTAAGTTTAGGAAAGGTACCACCACCTCTTTGAGCCTCCACTTACCCTTTCATTAGGACAGATAATCATGTACAACTGATAGAGCTTTGGTGAGGCTGCTTCCAGAAGAGTGACTGGCAATGGTAGAAGCTCAGTGAGTGTGAATTATTTCCCTCCATAGACATCAGATATTTCATTGGTCTCTGAACTAAAGAAGTCTCATTTTCTCCCAATATTATGTGGGGTGGAGCAGGGAGTTAGCCCTGGCAGTGATGCAGTTCAATGACTCCTAGCTCCGAGTATGTGTGAGGCTCTGTGCTAGGAGCTTATGCCCTCTAAACAAAGTTTGATTCTTGTATTTACTCTGAACACAGGTGCACACTTTCATAAATGAGGAAACTGGGCCCTCAGAGATTGTATGGCTTGCCTGTGATCCCGTGGATAGAAATGTTTAAATCCAGGATCTTATCAAAATTATCCTTTTCACTACTCCAAGCTTCCTCCTATCTACCAAGAATATTGCTGGGCACTGGGGAACTGCAGAGTTCAATAAGACATAGTATCACTTCCTGAGAAGTTTATGGATTAATGAGATAAGGGCGACTGATGTTTTTAGGGTTCTTAGAAAATAGTGTGCATATATATAGAGAGGTGTGCTCAGAATGCTATGGGAGCCAAGGGAGGAGAGGCAACTAAGGGATGGGGGACCCTCTGTGAGACTTTGGTTTCCTTGGAGTCCATTGTCTGTAGTCTGGAGACCAGATGCTAACCATTAGGTGAAGCCTCAGGGCCAATTCCATAGAATTGCTTCTGTGGCAAAAACATTGGCCTCATCTACGAAGATTTTCTCTCTGTGTCCTCCTGGTCTGCGGGTAAGCTTACTTTGGAAGATTTGTGCCGCATTGAGAAAGGCACGGCTCTGTGTGGTTTCCATCCATCTGCTTGGTTTCCAAGATGAGTTTTCTTTTGAATGGGGAGAGGAGCCCATTTCCTTGCCACCTGTCAGTGTTTAGTGTGCCACTGTGGCTTATTACTGTCACTGTTTGCTGCCAAAGAGAAGTGTGCACGCTTTGAGTAGCAGCTCATAAAAGTTAATATTCGGGGAAAGGAGGCCAAGCTGAGAATCGAAGTGGAAACATTTACTGTCAGTGCAATTACAATCCTTGTTCTCAAGCCTCATTCTCTGATGTCCAGCAGGGCTACCACTTCCCATCCACCCATATTCTTCATCCTCTTCTTCATGCCATATCTACTGGGCTTGAATTCTGCCTCATTGCATCACTCAAAATCATTGCTGAGCAGGGTTACCAACTACCGAGGAACCACTGACAACATGTTGTCGACTGTTATCTCACGTATTGACCAGGTTGTAAGTAGGGGCCATCTGATGTTTAGGGAGATAACAGACAATCAATTTTCTGCTGTGAAAAAGGAATGACTTCAGTCTGGTTCGCTTTAGTTCATTCCCATGAGTCTTTTTTGAGTACCACCAAAGATTGCAGAGAAGAACAACATGGTCCCTGGCTCAAGGAACTAACAACGGGTTCTGTGTGTGTGTGTGTGTATGTGTGTGTGTGTGTGTGCACACACGCACGTGTGTCTGTGATGGAATGAACAAATACAAATGGGATGGAACATGTCCTATGTTGGTAAGAAGTGCAGAGTGATGAGGAGCCCGGGGGAGGGATA
>SJYX01003694.1:375574-461115 GCA_006410675.1 Oreotragus oreotragus | reverse complement strand
CTGTCACATATAAGCGATACCACATAATGTCTTTATCTGACTTAATTCACTTAGTATGATAATCTCTAGGGCCATTCATGTTGCTGTAAATGATACTATTTCATTCTTTTTTATGGCTTAGTATTCCATTATATATATATATGTATGTATATAATGGCATATGTGTATATACATATATATATATATATGTGGTGTGTATATATGTGTACCACATCCATCATCTGTCAATGGACATTTAGTGCATTTCCACATCTTATCTATTGTAAATGGTGCTATCATGAACATTGTGGTGTTATGTATCTTTTCAAACTATAGTTTTGTCCAGATATAGAATTGCTGGATCATACGTCAACACTGTTTTTAATTTTTGAGGAATCCCCACTGTTTTCCATACTGATTACACCAATTTACATTCCCACCAACAGTGTAAGAAGGTTCCCTGTCACCATATCCTCTACAGCATTTGTTATTTGTAGACTTCAGACTGTTCAATCATGGCCATTCCGACTGGTGTGAGGTGGTATCTCACTGCAGTTTTGATTTCCATTTCCCTAATAATTAGAAATATTGAGAATCTTTTCATTTGCCTGTTGGCCACCTGCATGGAAGACAGTAAGAAGAGAAAGACTGATTGGAATAGGTTTTAAGCAATTCTGCTACACACAGGCTGGAGGAAGAGGATAACCCACAAAAGGGATGGAGGTGGTATGGCTAGAGAGGAAGAAAGAGCAGCAACAGGTTGTTAGATCATAAAAACCCAAGGAAAAGTATTTTGTAAAGTAGAAGGGTTAACAGAGTCAAAGGCTATTGAAAAGCCAACTGAGATGAGACCTAGACATATGCACTGGATGTGGCTGCACGGACTTCCCTGGAGATATCAGCCAGAGCCACTTGAGTGGAATGTCAGCCTCAGATCCAGACCAGAGGGGCTGTGGAGTGTGTGGCGGGGGTGGAGAAGGGGCGGTGGTGAAGACACTTCAGTGTTTGAGAGGAGGAGGGTGAGTAGCAGCTGTACCTGGACTAGTACTGATGGCGGGCAAAGGCATCAAAGCAGAGAAGTACCAGAGAAAGGTTGCGAAAGTTGGAAAAAAATATGATAGCAAAAGATTCCACAGGTGGTAGGTGGCTGTGGGATCCAAAGATCAGATGGAGGAATGATTGTGTCAGCTTCTTTCCTTTCCTAGTGAAGGACGGTGGGGTGGATGCTCTTTCAGGAAGAAGATCTGTGTGCCTGGTTGTAAGACTCTCCTGTCTGATAGCATTTGTTTTCTCTGTGAAATAGGAGGTAAGTAACATCACCTGAGAAGGCAATGGCATCCCACTCCAGTACTCTAGCCTGGAAACTCCCATGGACTGCAGCCTACCAGGGAGTCAAACACGACTGAGTGACTTCACTTTCACTTTTCACTTTCATGCATTGGAGAAGGAAATGGCAACCCACTCCAGTGTTCTTGCCTGGAGAATCCCAGGGATGGCGGAGCCCAATGGGCTGCCGTCTGTGGGGTCGCACAGAGTCGGATATGACTGAAGCGACTTAGCAGCAACATCACCTGATGAGAGAAAAGAATGTGGGTATGTGACCAAGGCAGAGCTTCAGAAGAATGGATGGATTTTATAAACAAATACTATGGAGAGTGACAAGGAATGATGTAGGGTATGTTTAACATACCCTACACAACAAGGATGATGCAGTACATTTGCTTGGCAGGATGTGAGCTCATTTGAGGTTGGGGATCAAGACTGTGTAATGGATCTGAGATGCTCTGGTTGGCTTTTCCTGCATAGACAGAGGCATGGAGATGGCACCCAGTTGGGTTTTTCCAGGCTTGGGTTTTGTCTTGATGGTGAAAACAAAGGGCAGCAGATGGGCCAGGTAGCCTAGGGCATGGGCAAAAATGTCACTGAAATCATAGACCATGGGGACCAAGTTATATCAATATATGAAGAAAGGAGAGGCCTGATGACCTGGGGAGGAACCAGAATTCAAGAAGTGCCAGAGTGAGTGTGGTCCAGTAAGTAAGATGAAAGGTGTACCAGATGGTGGCTGAACGGATGAGAAGGAGGGGAAGGAAGACCACTGGAGATGAGTGGGTCAAAGGACTGATTTCTAAGAGGCCATCTGCAGGATCATTCATGTGGATGTGGACATCAAAGATGGTGGCAGAGCCCGGGTGGAGATAATAACATGCACTAGCCTTCAATGGATGAAGAGAAATGACTGACAGATAAGAGCAGCTAAAAGCAGGAGGACAGACCCTTTGGTAGTAATTCAGAAAATCTTTCATTAAATGGCCCTAACCTTTCCTTCGGAGGGCATCAGTACACCATTGTAAGTATCCTGAAAGCATCTATTCACAAGTCCTTCAGCATCTACTGACTGTCAGTCATTTAGCATTGTTGAGCATCCTTTCTTTGCCAGGCACACTGCTAGAAACTGGGGTGACAGGTAAATGAGACACATTTCCCAGGGATCAAACTCTTCAGCAGAAGACATGGATATAAAGACAGGAAACTGTAATGCCATGTATCGTGCTATTTCTGAAACAGAGGAACACTTTTCAGCATGGCCCAGAGGGAATGAGGAATGGATTCTTATCGGAGATGTTGAGCAAGGTGTCCCAGAAGAGAGACTTCCTTAGAATGAAAGCTGGAGAGTCCAGAAGTCCAATACCAAGGTACTGAGTGGGTTGGTTCCTTCTGGGGACAGGGAGACTCCATTCCATGCCTTGCTCCCAGCTTCAGCCAACTTCTGCAGTTCTTGGCTTTCCTTGGTTTGCATGTGTGCCGAGTCGCTTCAGTCACGTTGGACTCTGCAACCCCAAGGACTATAGCCTGCCAGGCTCCTCTGTTCATGGGACTCTCCAGGCAAGAATACTGGAGTGGATTGCTGTGCCCTCCTCCAGGGGATCTTCCTGACCCAGGGACTGAACCCTCATTTCCTCTGTCTCTTGCATTGGCAGGCGGGTCCTTTGCCACTAGCTTCACTTGAGAAGCCCTTCCTTGGTTTATGACTTCATAACTCTCATCTCTGCCTCTGCCTTCATGTGGCCTACTCTCTTCTATCACGCACCCTAAATCCAAGACTATATCATCTAGAAATCTTCAATTTTATCTGCAAAAGCTCATTTTCTAAATAAGATCAAACTCATAGGTCCACAGGCTAGGACTTGAATATAACTTTTTAAAGTTCACTATTCAGCCTCCTATACCCTCCCTGTAATTGGCACAAGTTTATCCCCATAGTCTGATACCTGGATGTCCTTCCTTTTTTTTCTCAGTACCCAAGTCCTTCTGTATAACTTACCTGGTGTCCAGCTTATATGGTCCTGGGATCTGCCTCCCCCCTTTATTTTTATTGTAATCGCCCCAGCAAAGTTTGAAAACCTGCTCCCGAGCCATGTGTTGCCCCATGCTGACTGGCTGCCTTGACACTGTTTCCTGGCCGTTGAAGATCTTCTGCCCTGAGGTGGCCCCTGGCCTGTGCCTGTCTCTCTCCACATGGTCAAAGGCACTCTGTCAAAGGTTCCAGCATCTTACCCTATACATCAGACCCCCTCCAGACTCCATTTTCTCTCATCACCCACAACCTGCTTTCTGCGGCCTGGGGCTTATATTTTTCGTCCTGGGCCTAGGAACCTGGCTTCCTGCCTCTCTGACCAGTCAATTCTCACTCTTCTCCCTATGGTTGGTTTTTGATTCTGGCTGTGACATTTGCATCCTAGCAGCAGCTCTAGCCGAATCCCATTCCAGTCCTGGATCCTAGAACCCTTCTGACCTGGCCCATTGTCTTGAATGTATATCTGTGTACAAACGAGATAGAACTTGTCCCACACTTGCTGGGTTTTCTTTCCCAGGTCTCAGGTCCTTCTGGTTCCCACTGTCTTATCATGTCACCAGAAAAGGCATCGGGAGAATGAGGACAACACAGGTCTCACTTTCTGAAGATCCAACGAGGTGATTGCCTTCTCCTTGCAGAATTCACTAGGCCTGTGCTGTCCCATGTCAGTAAGTGCAGATTTCAGTTTCATTGCCCCTACTTACTAAATGGCCTTCCCAGGTGTTGCTAGTGGTAAAGAACTTGCTTGCCAATACAGGAGACATAAGAGATGTGGGCTTGATTCCTGGGCCAGGAAGATCTGCTGGAGGAGGGCATGGCAACCCATCCAGGATTCTTGCCTGGAGAATCCCATGGACAGAGGAGCCTGGTGGGCTACAGTCCATAGGATCACAAAGAGTTGGATATGACTGAAGCGACTTAGCACTCACATGCTTACTAGATGTCTGACCTTAGGAGGGTAAATTGTCTCTCCTGCTTCAGCCTCATCTATAAAATGGGAACAATAATAGAACTTTCTCTATAGCTCTGTCTATATAGAACTGGCTCTATAGCAGAGACATTACTTTACCAATAAATGTTCATCTAGTCGAGGCTATGGTTTTCCCAGTGGTCATGTATGGATGTGAGAGTTGGACCATAAGGAAAGCTGAGCACCAAGGAACTGATGCTTTGAACTGTGGTGTTGGAGAAGACTCTTGAGAGTCCCTTGGACTGCAAGGAGATCCAACCAGTCCATCCTAAAGGAAATCAACCCTGAATATTCATTGAAAGGACTGTTGCTGGAGCTGACACTCCAATACTTTGGCCACCTCATGTGAAGAACCGACTCTTTGGAAAAGACCCTGATGCTGGGAAAGATTGAAGGCGGGAGGAGAAGGGGATGACAGAGGATGAGATGGTTGGATGGCATCACTGATGCAATGGACGAGTTTGAATAGCTTCTGGGGTTGGTGACGTACAGGGGAGCTTGGCGTGCTGAAGTCCATGGGGTCACAAAGAGTTGGACACGACTGAGTGACTGAACTGAACTGATAGGTCTGTCGGTTTGAGGTTTGGCCTTGATGAAGGTCAGGATAAGACATGACTCCAGGGAAGATTATGATTGTATGTTTTGCAGGGATGATGCCCCTGAAGACATTAATTTGTATACCATACGGGGTCTCCTCAGTGTAGACTTAGGCAAAATTACTGTCAGACCACATAATTGGATAAACTGGGACTCACTTCTGAAAGTGATTTGTTCTCTATTAGTCACGTCAGAAAACTTGAGACCCTTCCTGTTCTTTATACCTTGACTGCTTGGAAACTCAGAGCTAAATTTGTGCCCTCTCTCTAGCATGCGGATGGAGCCATGTGGTCTGTGTCTCATGCACTCTTTCTTTGACTGTTTTACTTTCATTTTGGTAGTACATACGTTTGGAATTGCAGCCCAGCTCATACTAGCTTCTCCTCCTCACAGCTGGTGGTAGATTCCAGGTTGTTACAGTAGGTCCCCTATATGCAAATGAGTTCTGTTCTGAGAGTGCTTTCATAAGTCCAATTTGTTCGTAAGTCCAACAGAGTTAGCCTAGGTACCCAACTAACACAATCGGCAATTAGTACTGTACTATAATAGGTTTATAATACTTTCCACACAGATAATACAGAAAAAACATGCACACAAAAATAAAAAAACATTTTTAATCTTATAGTACAGTACCTTGAAAATTACAGTAATACAGTACAACAGCTGGTGCTTCTTAGCAGTGCCAGCTACATCCCTGCTGCTATTACATTCACTTCCAGACATCCTGAGCTTGACAAAAGATATTGTATTACTGTTCAGCTGTGGGTTTTTTTTTTTTTTTACAAAAGGGTTATATAAATTTATTTTTTATATAACAGTTAATTCCATCTCTCAGTTTTTAAAAAAATCACTAAAAGGACAAAAATCCACAGAAAAATATAATCTTCATCTCTTCTAAGGTGCACAAAAGCACAGTCATTTGCAAGGGATGTACATGCGTGACAATGTCAGACACGTGAACTAACTTACATGATTGGACATGTGAACGCATATTTGCACCTTTGTAGGGGACTTAGAGTACTCTGAATAACGTTATCCACTGAGTTGTGTGCCCTCACGCTACCCCCAATTCATATGTTTAATCTGTAACACCAGTGGAATGGTATTTGGAGATGGGGTCTTTGGGAGGTAATTCCATTTAGATGAGGTCATGAGATGTTCACGATGGGATTGATTCCCTTACAAAAAGGGACACCAGAAAGCTTGCTTCTCTTGGTCTCCCTACTCATAGGCAAGGAGAAAAGGCCATGCCAGACACTGTGAGAAGACACCTAACAAAGAGAATGTGGGAGACCTGGGTTCAATCCCTGGGTGGGGGAAGATCTAGAGAAGGAAATGGCAACCCACTCCAGTACTCTTGCCTGGAAAATCCCATGGACAGAGGAGCCTGGTAGGTTACAGTCCATGGGGTCGCAAAGAGTGGGACACGACTGAGTGACTTCACTCACTCACTTCACTCAAAGGCCGCTCCAGACACTGTGAGGAGACACCTGTCTGAAGCCCAGGGAGAGAGGTCTCAGAGACGCTGACTGTGTTGGCAACTTGATCTTGGACTTTCAGTCTCCAGAACAATGAGAAAACAAAAGCCTATTGTTGAAGCCCCCCAGTCTGTGGATTTTTGTCATGACAGCCCAAGTTAACACACTCTTCTGGATAAATGGCAGCCATCTCTAAACTGGGCTAAAGACAACTTCTTCCCAGGAATCTGGGACCGGACCCAGAGAGAGTCAGCATCTCTCCAGGCAGCTTGAGCCTTAAGAAGTAGACCGAGGCTGCAGATAGCTATATGAATGGGCAACAGGAAAGACAAACTGCTGAGAAGGCAAGAGAAACAGGTGCATGAGATAAATAGAGCTGAAGGACAGGCAGCTGATACTTCCTGGGATCCAGAAAGAAGCTTTGTTACTGGTACTTTCTTTCCTGTGACCCAGTTCCTTTCTTGCTCTTGGGTTTCACAGATTAAATCTTAAGCTTTTTTTTTTAATTGAAACATTCCTTCCCCTCCTCCCCCCAACAAAGCGATCTTGAATTCATTTCTGTTACTCTCAAACAAACAAAAACTCTCCAGTAAGCCTTTTGCTCTGGCCCCTCACCATATATCAGTGTTTACATTTTGGTGTTGCATCATTTTTCAGAAGATGCCTTAGAATTCCTTTGTGAATTTGGTATTGTGAATAACTGAAAAGAAGTCAGATATTATCTTCTGAAGCTGATCATGAAGTCTTCTGGATGTCACTGACAACAAGAGAGGCCCTGGGGGAAGTCCAGAGCACACAGAGGTGGGTCGTTGACCTGGGGTGTCTTCAGTTATAGGATTATCTCTTCTGCCACGAAGAAAAATTATTTTGGCATGGCCTGACTTGTTTTGAAAGCATGTTAAGTTTTTCCTGGTTTGCTCTTGCTTTGTCAGCAGTTGCAGATCAGTAAATTATTTGTCCTTATTTCTGAGAACTTACTCTGAACAGTCCCAAGTTATGACTCCAAACTAGGGTGATTGCTGTTATTGAAGATTTGCAGAGGTGCTTATGTTTCTAAATATCCTTTGATGAGTCTCCATTTCTGTGGTAACCTAGATAGGCTACTTAGTACACACAGGCACTTCTTTGGGAAAACCTGATAGAAGAAAACCTGAATTTACAGAAGAGATAAAGAAGAGGTTGGTGATTCACCCGGGTTTTTAGAGGATGCACAGAGAGCAACTCCCCTGAAGCGTCCGGTGCCTTCTCTGCTCTCCACACAGATCATGAACAATGCCTTCTACAGAATAGGCTCTGAATGAGAATTTTGTTGACTGATTGATGAGCCACTTGGGAAGAAGAGAAATGTGAAGACAGGGTGATGGTTTGCTGCTGCCAGTTGGAGACAAATCGGAAAGGAACAGAAAGCATCCTGAGCAGACAGCCAGAGTCAGTGGGGAAATGGGACCCCATTTTTTAAAATGTGATCTGCATACAGTTTGTAGGAACTGCTTGCTGTATAAACCAAGGTATACAGGAAATTAATACTGGCTCTGGGTGCCAGTATTAATCAAAGGATGAGTGAGGTCCCCACCACACGGCAGTGCCAGGACCTGGTGTTTTTGCAGAGAAGCTACTGTTCATTTTTCAAATTTCAAGTCACCCTGGACGAGGAGCTGCATTTTGCAAACCTGAGACCTTGAAAAAAGCATGGCCAGCAGGGGCAGCCAGACTTGCCTTCCTCCTGGGGACCTGCATTGGTAAGGCTTCTTGGTTGCAAAGATTAGAGCAAGGAGCCCTGGCCCATTGGAGCTGGGTGAACAAGAAGAGGAATTTAGAATGAAGAAACAGGACTGCTCCCTGGGCTCCAAGGACAGGAATATAGCTGTGCCTCAGACCCGGGAGGTGGGAAGGTGTGAGGGATGCAGGCAGTTTCCTTGCTTCATCCGTATCTCTCGCAGCCTGGCTTTGTCTGCCTCTGCAAGCACAAGGGGGACTCTGTTGTGTAGGAGGTTACCAACGGCCTACAGACCCTCCCTCTGAATGGGGTCAACTCCAACCCTGCTGGCAAGCCTGGGAGGTGCATCTTATAGCAACTAGTCAGCTCTGAGAAGTATAATTGAGTCAAGAGCTCCTAGTAGACACTTTTTTTTTTTTTAAGTGGGATATAGTTGCTTTACAATGTTGGGTTAGTTTCTGCTATATAATGAAGTGAATCAACCATAGGTATACATATATCCACTCCCTCTTGAGCCCCCCTCCCAACCCACCCCCATCTCACCCCTCTAGGTTATCACAGAGCATCGAGCTGAGCTTCCTGTGCTATACGGCAGGTTCCCACTAGCTATCTATTTTACACATGGTAGTGTATATGTCGGGGAAGGCAATGGCCCCCTCCCCCCAGTACTCTTGCCTGGAAAATCCCATGGACGGAGGAGCCTGGTGGGCTGCAGTCCATGGGGTCGCTAAGAGGTGGATGCGACTGAGCAATCTCACTTTCATTTTTCACTTTCATGCATTGGAGAAGGCAATGGCACCCCACTCCAGTACTCTTCCTTGGAAAATCCCATGGATGGAGGAGCCTGGTGGGCTGCAGTCCATGGGGTCGCTAAGAGGTGGACATGACTGAGCGACTTCACTTTCACTTTTCCTTTTCATGCATTGGAGAAGCCAATGGCAACCCACTCCAGTGTTCTTGCCTGGAGAATCCCAGGGATGGGGGAGCCTGGTGGACTGCCATCTATAGGGTCGCACAGAGTCGGACATGACTGAAGCGACTTAGCAGCAGCAGCAGTGTGTATGTGTTAATCCTAATCTCCCAGTTCATTTTACCCCCTCCCTGTGCCCACTTGTCTGTTCTCTTCATCTGTGTCTCTGTTCCTGCCCAGCAAACAGGTTCATTTGTACAATTTTTCTAGATTCTACATATGATATTTTTTTCTTACTTCACTCTAATGACAGACTCTAGGTCCATCCACATATCTATAAATGACCCAGTTTTGTTCCTTTTTAAGACTGAGTAATATTCCACTGTATATATGTAACATATTTTCTTTATGCATTTGTCGTTCAGTGGACATTTAGGTTGCTTCCCATGTCTTGGCCATTGTAAATAGTGCTGCAATGAACACTGGGGTGCATGTGTCTTTTTGAACTATGTTTCTTTCAGGGTATATGCCCCGTAGTGAGATTGCTGGGTCATATGGTTGTTCTATTTTAAGTTTTTTAAGGAACTTTCATACTGGTCTCCATAGTGACTGAATCAATCTACATTGTCACCAAAAGTGTGGCAGGGCTCCCTTTTCTCCACACTGTCTCCAGAATTTGTTTGTAGGTTTTCTTCAGTGATGACTTTGATTCAACATGAATTCACCAAATATCCCTTGTGGGCCTGTCTCTGCAGGTGCTAGGGAGTAAATTATGCAAGAACTGGCCTTAGCCTCATTAGTTCATTGTCTAGCTTGGGAGATAGATAGGGACAGAGGTATAGAATAGAAATTTCCAGGACGGGGGCCATCACGGATTCCCATCAGGATGGGAGTTCAAAGCAGGGATGTATGCATTTATCCATTCAACATTCATGAGTGCTTCCCATGGTGAGGAACTGCTCTGAGGGTCTGGGAGTGCAGTGGTGTTTATGGCAGACCTCTGTCCTCAGGGGAGGAAACTGGCAGGACATGAGCATAACCAAGATAACTTCGAGGTAGAGAGGAAGGAAAGAAAGAGCCCTCAGAATAAATAGGTCAGGAGACTGAGTAAAAGGCCATCGCGGGGTCATCCATGTGAGTGCCCATGTCAACCAGGATGATGGCAAAGCCTGGGGTAGGACAAATAACATGAGCCAGCCGCCAGTGAATGATCAAGAGTCAAAGGGGGAGTGGGACACGAAGGCCAAAGAGGGGGGCAGGGGCCAGATTGCAAGGCTCTTGAAGGGCCTTGTGGGTGGTGATGAGGACTGGGATTTTAAGCACAGCTGGAAGATGCTGAGTCAGGCTGGGGATCCAGGGGCGGGGAAGGCAGTGGGGAGGGTTGAGGGGGCATGGTGGCTGGGTTGGTTGGGGCTGGGGGAGAAAGGCACAGATGTGCAGGGAGAATATTTGGGTCTTGCGAATGGGTTGGATGTAAGAAGTGAAGAAAAGAGACAACCCAGGATGAATTCTTAGGCTTTGAATTAAGCAGCTGGGGAAATCGTGGCACCATGCACCAAGAAGTGGAAAACCGAGTGAGAAAAGAAACATTGGTGGGATCAAGAGCTCTGGCACAGCCTATTAAGTGTCAGGTTTCTCCTGGCCATCCAGGTGGAGATGTGGGGCAGACAGAGGAAGTCTTGTGCTCCAGAGCAGCGCCAGAGTGGAGGTGGAGTAGGCTATCAAGTGTGCATCTCAGGGCACTCTGAAATGGTCAGCTTGGGTAGATAAGGAAGAGCCAGCAGGTGAGACTGGGTGAGAGTGAGGAACTTGGCATGTGGGAAGGCAAAGAGGCTGAAACGGTGATTCCCGGGCTCTGGAGAGCTCCACCGGGGAGCCCTGAAGTATGAGCCAGGGAAGAAGCAGGAGAGTGCTTCTGAGTGTTGGGGACAGCGGGAGCAAAGCAGGAGGAGGAAGGGCTGTGGAGGGGTCTAGAAGAGTGTGGACTTTTCTAGAGTTGGGGGAGGATGGGGAGCGGCACAGGTGTTGGAGCGCTAGGGGTCCTCTGCCCGCACTGAGGATGGGGAGCTTCCTTCTGTGGGTCAGTGGTCTGGACCACATTTGCAACCACATATACCTTGCACCCCCTGGTCACTGGGGTTGGTGTGCTGCAGTGTGCCCCAGACTAGACTAGGGCTAGTCTCTGCTTTATTTCCTACTTGGGAACCCATGCAAGACAGGGTACAGTCTTGTAGGATTCATTGCTCTATTTTATAAGCAAAATCTTCATTTCTTTTTAAAAAAACTTAAAAAATTTTTAATTGAAGTATAGGTGATTTACAATGTTGTGTTATTTTCAGGTGTATAGTACAGCGATTCTATATATATATACATGTGTGCCTTTGTGTGTGTGTGTGTGTGTGTGTGTTCAGATTCTTTTCCCTTATAGGTTATTACAAAATATTGAGCATAGATCCCTGGGCTGTATGGTAGGTCCTTGTTGCTTATCTATTTTACACACAATAGGATGTATATGGTAATCCTAAATTCCTAATTTTTCCATGTTTCTGGTTTGGTAACCATATGTTTGTTTTTCCATGTTTGTGGCCCTACTTCTGAAAAACTTCATTTCTGAATTTTCATTTCTATTAATAATGAATCGCTGGAGGCACACTCTATGGGTGATGCAACGTATTGGGGTGTCCCAAGGCAGCAGCTGAGACCTTCTGCTGTGGACCATGGGAAGTCCCTGGAGGGTTTTAAGCTGAAGCTCCATATTTGCGTTTGAATGGATGGCCTGGCAGCTCTGCAAAAGGTGGGTCTCCACCTACTGACTGGGGACCCCCGTCTCTGTCTCTTATCCTCTACCTGCTTTCATCTTTCTGTTTCACTTTCCGTAATGAGCTCAAAAGCTGTGCCTTGTTCCATGGCTTGGGACTCCTGTGCAACCTTCTGTGCAAGCAGGTTAGTAAACAGCACCAAGTATGTCAAACACAAGCCTTGCAGATCACACAGGGAGTCAGGGCAGGGTACAAACTGAACCAGGAGGCACGAGGTCACCATCTCTCCTCCTAATCAGCCCTCAGAAAGAAGAGACACTCCCCTGGTAGCCACGACACCAGCACCTAGGTGAGACTTGGACATGCAGGTAGTTTAGGGCCTGGGGAGGCTGGGGAGAGAGGCTGGGGAGGTGGTATGGTTGTGGACACCATATTTGGTCTTACCTGAAGAGGTCCACATCTCACTGCTGCCACTGTATCCGTAGGGTGTAGGCTGCTCAGCTGAAGCCTGAGGTGTCGAGGTCGAGGTTGTGGGTTCCATCTCCATGCCTTTATACATTTGTTCACTCCAGTGATAAATACTTTGAGGGCTTACTTCACGGCACTCTTTATACAGTGGTTTAAAAAAAGAGTGTCCCTGCCCTTATTCAGTGTGTGTAGAATTGAATGGAGGAGATGGATATTGTGCAAACATGGCAACACACAGATTATTTTAATTAATAAATTTTGTTCTATTTAAATTTTTTAAAATTGAAGTTCAGTTGATTTACAGTGTCGTTTCAGGTATACAGCACAGTGATTCTGTATTTTTTGCAGATTCCATTCCATTCTATGTTATTACAAGATACTAGGTATAATCCCCAGTGCCGTATAGTACGTTCTCGTTCATTTCAATAGTTTGTATCTGTTAATGCCAAACTGCTAATTTGTCCCTTCCCTCTCCCTCTCCTTTGGGTATCTGTAAGTTTGTTGACTGTGTCTGGGAGTGTGTTTCTTTCTCGCATATATTCACTTGTATTATTTTTTAATTAACGCCTTCAGTGCCCCCTTGGCCCCATGAGGAAGTTGGTGCTCCTGACTAGCTAATGCGCCCCCTGGTGGTCATCTCCCGCTGCTGCCCCTCATAGCGTGCCTCCGCCCTCCGGCTCCCATGTTCACACAGCCTCCTGGCTCCTTTCTAACTCATTCTTACACTCAGATAGTTTTTTCCCCGCCATGGAGCTCTGCTTACCCACCCTGTTATCCACCCATCTCCCCATGTTCTAAATCCATATCTCACATGTAGTTCTCTTTCTGCACACAGCAGGCAGTACTCTGAATATTTCTTTATGTCTGTAAAAAAGGAATCTGGCTTCAAGTATCTGAAATCTAATGAAACCAGCTTAAAAATTTTAAAAAGTGACTGTGATTATGGTGGATGTTTGTTCTCTCAGGGCTCATGAAACAAGGAAAGTCAAGAAGCGAGTCTGGCTTCAGGTGCTGCTGGATCCAAGGGTGTGTCATCAAGAAGGTGACCCTTTGGTCTGTTGCTAGGGTGGATCCCCCCATCTCCCCTGTTAGGTCTTATTCTCAGGAAGCTGCCCTCACTGGGTGGTGAACACAACTGCTGGCAGCTCCAAGCTCTGTTTCCAGGAGAAGGCTTTTCTTTTCCAGCTGTTTCAGCAGAAGTCTGGACCGAGTCACATGTCTTTCCTTGAGCCAACCACGCAGTCCGGGTTGTGGACACTCTTAACTGGCTAGATGCGGAGCTCATGCCCTGGACATCAAGATGGCCACCTCTGGCTGGAACTTTGTGGTCTCAGAAGTGGGCTTCCTCAGAGGAAAACCCAGGCATGATGGTTGGAAGAAGGGGTTCTGGACTAGCAAATACCAAAAATGTCCACCTTGGTTTCAGCCAAAACCCCCTTAGTTAGTAAACAAGGACCAAAGCTGTGTCTTACTGCCTTTGATATCCTCACTGGCTCTTCCAGGACTGGAATGCAACATTCAGGACATATTTAGTGAGCAAGTGTGTGCAGAGGTGTAAAAGGTGTCGGGACTGGGGAAGACACACACAGCTTTCCGTATGGAGTGGCCAGGATGTAAGGTGGGCGTTGACTAATGGGTGGAAATGCAAGGATGGATGAGAGAGGAATTTTGAGGCAGGACTTGGTGACAGATTATCATGAGAAGTTGTGCAGGAACAAAGGTCTAGGATTTCTGTTCTGAGTAACTGGGAACAAGAGGGACCACTGCCTGGGAAATAGTGATTTATCCTTGGATATCCTTTACCTTGGGTCATCCCAGTGGAGATGCTCAAGTGTTTATAAATCAGGGGCTGGAGCTCAAGAAAGAGGTCATCACTGGACCTAGAAGTCTGAGCATTTTCTGTTTCTTTCTTTTTTTGCATTATGAAAGTATGATAGCACATTTACAGGACTCTTAGAAAATATAGAACAAAGTTACATATAGTTCCAATGTAAGTGAGCATTTTCAAGGATAATCTGTGAATGTGCCTCTAAGAAACAGACTGGGTGATGGTGGGTGGGGAATGGGACTTCTCTGGCAGTCCAGTGGTTGAGATTCCAGTGGTTAAGATCCACTGCAGGGGGTGTGAGTTCAGACCCTGGCCTGGGAACTAAGGTCCTGCATGATGAGTGGTATGGCTACAAAATAAATAAAAAAATAAGGAAATCAAACAATGGTGGAGTGTGTGAATATATATATCCAAAAAAGAAAGAAAGAGAGTGAGGGGAAAATAGAGCTCAGGCTGCAACATGGGACCAGCCCTATGCGAGGGTGAGCTAGAGGAGCAGGCTGCAACTTGGGGACCAGCCTTTTATGGGAGAGTGAGCGAGAGGAGGAAGAGCAGCTGATGACGATGGCATGGCCAGATTGAAGGAGAATGGGCAGAAGCAATAAGGTTACCCAACCCAGGGGAGGAAAACATCTCAGAAGAGGAGGGCAAAAATGTGAGTCGATCCAAATGGTCAAATGGGATTGGCTCAAGAAAACACCTTGACTTGTAGCATTTAAAGGACCAAGGTGATCTTCAAGAAAGCAGTTTAGGGAGTAACAGGGCAGGAGGAAGATTCCAGGGAGCTGAGAGATTAAGACAGGGAGAAACCTGGACATGGATCAGCCGAGTCCTTTCCATAAAATACAGTGCTCCCAGCCCCGCAGGCCTGAAATAGAGTGAGGGGACAATAGGGCTTGAACACAGTTGCTTGAACAATCATTTGGGGCCTCAGTTTCCCTCCTCCTAAAGTTTAGGTTGAAGTAGCTGCTCCTAACCTTAATATTAAATTTATAAGTGCTTTGGTCTCAGAGCAAAGGGTAGGAAAATAAGATTTTTTCCCCTGACATACGTCTCCTTTTGAAGGTAATGGGTGAGGATGGAAATTCACATTTGAAATCGATATTTTAGAAGACTTAATGGCAGCATGACAATTGCACATTTGTGGCTCTCAAAAGGGCAGATCTGTTCAAATCAGAGAAGATCGAGCAAAATCGGTAATTTCACGTCTTGCTTGAGAAGGAGGATTCATAGAGAATTTTAAAAAGGAATAAGGTTACTGCAAGGGAGTCCCTTTCATGTTAGTCTTTTTTTTTTAAAAAAAAGACTCTTGGTAACAGATTCATGGCACAGCTGTTGAAAAGAAGGCTCATTAATTAAAAAGCTGCAGTGGCTTTCCTTGGTATATAGAAATGAATTCTCATTTCTCACAGAGACATTCAAAGTCCTGTACAGTCTGAGCTCAACTTCATTTCATGTTTTCTTAGGTATAAAAATCCATTGCCCTTTGGACATTACTGGCCCTCATTGCTGATCCTTTCCAACATTTATTCATCCCACGAATGTTAATATGCCAGGCCCTGTTTTAGGTGCAGAGGTTTTGATGGTGAATAAACTCACACCTGGGCTCAGACAGCAGGATTAGAATTTAGAGTCAGGCTGTGAGATTTGGGGGAAATCTTTTCTCTTCTCCAAGCCTCCATTTTCTCTTGTTTAAAGTGAGGTAAGAACACTGATTTTTAGATTTTATGCAGAGATGAATGAGAAAATAAATGTAATGAACTTGACAACAGAGATGGTTTCAGTTTACTTTAGCTTCATCATTGCTGCTAAAATTCTCTCTGCCCAGGTTGTCTGCCTTCATCAGACTTCTTGGTTGGCCTGTACACAGAACCACTGAACCAAACATTGCCCCTGGGAGGATGCATTTTTTCCTGTTGGCTCCTGTGACAACTGGGGAGCTCTAGCTTTATTAGGCAGGGGAAGCATAAGACTTTGGAACAAGTAAGAGAGAGAGTGTGATTGGAGCTGGGGTTCCAGCCATTGTAATAACCACGCAAGAAGTGGCCAGGAAGGATGAAGTGATGTAGGTGTGAAAATCTAGACGTGACCTTTGGTATGGACAGGGAGGAAGAGATGTTAAATTTAGAAGAGAAGCAACACGGGTGATTGGAAATGAGGTCTTTAAGAGAGGGGAGCTGGTTTTAGGGGGAGGTGCACACGTGCTTAATCACTAAGTTCTGTCTGACTCTGTGACCCCGTGGACTGTAGCCCTCCAGGCTCTTCTGTCCATGGGATTTCCCAGGCAAGAATACTGGAGTAGGTTGCCATTTCCTCCTCCAGGGAATCTTCCTGACCCAGAGATGGAATCTCAGAATCCTTCATCTTCTGCATTGGCAGGCGGATTCTTTACCACTGAGCCACCTGGGAAGCCCTTTGGGAGTAAGAGACAGACTTTAATTTTATCCAAGAATCCCAGACTGTTCTCTTGGTAATTTGGGACCATCAAGATGGGGTATTTCAACCATGGTAGTGTTAATCACTCAGTCATCTTAGACTGTTTGTGACCTCATGGATTGTAGTCTGCCAGGCTCCTCTGTCCATTGGATTCTCCAGGCAAGAATACTGGAGTGGGTTGTCATTCATTATTATTCACAATAATAATGTCATTCACACATTATTACATGTGTCATTGTGAGGCACATGTAATAACACCTGGAACCACAACACCAGTGAGGCTGACAACTGCTGAATGGTGTGTGATGTAATTTTCACCCTCTTGACAACATTCCTGCTGCCCCAAAATACACAGGCACCATCTTCTCTTGGCTTCATTTCAGAAAGCATGGTGATCACAAAAGGACTTTGAGGTCTATGAACAGCAAGATGGATACAGGGGATGATGCTGGAATAAGGAAAGTGCCCAGCAGGTCACTGAGAAAGGGGACCTGCAGTATAGGGTCGAGGCTGTGGCTCGTGGTCCAGCTGTGGGAAGTGTCATCCCAGCTGAAGTTGGGGGAGGAAATGAACTATTCAGAGGGAGCATGTGAAGGGCAGAGAAGCAAGGGAAAGAGCGGAACTGAGAAGGAAGGGAAGAAAAGAAGCAGGGCTTATGAGGAAACTTAACCTTAACCCTGACACTGTTCTCAACTGCTGTGGAACCGGGGGTGTGAGAGTCAAGGATGATAAAAGCATTTAGAACTCGAGACTGAAGAGCTGTGATCCTGAAGGGCTCAGAGAAGATCACAGGAGGCTCAGCTGAGAGCTGGTGAGGAGGAGGTGGAGATGACAGCTTGGTAAGCAGCCTCAGAATGAGGCTTTTGTAAAATAGGTAATTAATGAGATAACCTACTGTATAGCACACTTCCCTGGTGGCTCAGAGGTTAAAGCGTCTGCCTCCAATGCGGGAGACCTGGGTTCGATCCCTGGGTCAGGAAGATCCCCTGGAGAAGGAAATGGCAACCCACTCCAGTATTCTTGCTTGGAGAATCCCATGGACTGAGGAGCTTGGTGGGCTGCAGTCCACGGGGTCACAAAGAGTCGGACACGACTGAGTGACTTTACTTTACTTACTGTATAGCACAGGGAACTCTACTCAATGCTCTGCGGTGGCCTAAATGGAAAGGAAATGGAAAAATAGGGGGCTTCCCTGGTGGCTCAGAGGTTAAAGCGTCTGCCTCCAATGCAGGAGACCTGGGTTCGATCCCTGGGTCGGGAAGATCCCCTGGAGAAGGAAATGGCAATCCACTCCAGTATTCTTGCCTGGAAAATCCTGTGGACAGAGAAGCCTAGTAGGTTACAGTCCACAGGGTTGCAAAGAGTCGGACACGACTGAGTGACTTCACCTTCCAAACGTATACATATAGCTGGCTCACTTTGCTCTACAGCAGGAACTGACACAGCACTGTAAAGTAACTACATTTCAATACAAATTAATTTAAAAAAAGAATTAGGTTTTCCGCTGGAGCTGGGCAGGATCAAGAGACCCTCAGACAAGTGGAGCTGGACCCCTGGTAATTGCAGCTGGAATCCAGGGCCTTCTGAACTTCTCCGTCTGTGCAGAAGCACTTGGTGACTGTTTAAGCCTATTTGAATAAGGGGTTTTCTGTTTCCAGCAGCCAAACACATCCCAGTGGTTTCCATCCACTAGAATGTAAACTCCAGGAAGGCAAGGGTCTCACTAACTTGTTCATTCTTGGATAGCCAGGGCCCAGAATAGTGGCCAGTGTATGTGGATAAATGTTTGTTGAATAGAATATCTTTAAGAAAGTGCTTCTAATAATATTACTAGTAAAGACTGTTGGGAATTTTCAGGCAAGACAACAGGTACACATCTCTAGGGGCTTTTCCAGTATCACAGTTTTCCTGTAAGGGACCCAGGATAAGTGGGCCTGGTGCCAGCTGGTTGCAAAACAGCATCATCTACAAATACCATCTAGCGTTATCTTTCTTGAATCAAAAGCTCAGAACAATAGTTCTTAACCAGAGGTGTACATGAAAATCTCTTGGAAGTTTTCCTAAACTATACACATCTGCTTAAACTGCTTAACTGTAAATAAGACATTTTTGAGACAACCAAGGACATTTAATTACCGGTTAGATCTACAGCATCCAATAGAAATATAATTCAAACCATGCAAGTAATTTAAAATTTTCTAGTCGTCACATTAAAAAAAAAAAACCAAACAGGAAAAACAAACAGGTGAAATGAAATTTATTCATAGTTTTACTTAAACAAATACATCCAACATGTTATCATTTCCATGTGTAATTCATGTAAGAAACTATTAATGAAGTAATTCACATCCTTTCCATGGGTGAATGTGGCTGAACCATGAAATTTGAGTTGCCCAGGAAGCAAGTGTGATGGAGCGTAGCCTCTGACCACGACTTGACCACTATTGTGCTGTGTGTGAACTGGCAGCTTGTTTATCTCTCTGGACTTTTGTTGCTTCATCTACAAAAAGGCTCTATGCTTACAGTAACCTGAAAATAGATATGTGAAGTAGGTATTATTCACCCATTTTACCTGTGAGGATGCTGAGGCTCAAATAAGTTGAGTACCTTGCTCTGGTCTCTTAGCTCTGAAGGTGGGATCAATCTTGAACAGGTTTCCCTGACCCTGTAAAAACCTCTTTCCATTTTGTTGCCCTTTCAGATCCCCTGTGTTTTCAACCAGAAACCTCCCAGGAAGTAATAGCATCTTTCCTCATCACTCTAGGATTCTGGTCAGGGTTGCAAGGCTCTCCTTCCCAGCCTTATAGACAGAAGCCAGTAAGTTCAGTTCAGTTCAGTTTAGTCACTCAGTCGTGTCCGACTCCTAGCGACCCCATGAATTGCAGCATGCCAGGCCTCCCTGTCCATCACCAACTACCGGAGTTCACTCAAACGCACGTTTATCGAGTCGGTAACGCCATCCAGCCATCTCATCCTCTGTCGATCCCTTCTCCTCCTGCCCCCAATCCCTCCCAGCATCAGAGTCTTTTCCAATAAGTCAACACTTCGCATGAGGTGGCCAAAGTACTGGAGTTTCAGCTTTAGCATCATTCCTTCCAAAGAAATCCCAGGGCTGACCTCCTTCAGAAAGATCTGGGAAAAGACACTTGTGGGGGTATAGCAAAGGCCATTTGTCTTCTTCTAAACATACACGGAATAATGCAGTGTCTAAACAGCCCTGCCTTAGAATGCAAAGGCATGATTTACTTTTGAAAACCAAGGGGTTTAGGTCTCTGCTTGATATTTACCGTGAAGACTCTTCTCACTATCAGCTAGACTGTCCTCATCAGCACCCCCTCAACTTCTGGGCACTGGGAGTGATACTGAAATCCTGTCAGTCTGAGTGTAGACCTTCCTGCTACACTCAACAGCAACACCAAGGGAAATTCAAAGGCAAAATCAGCTTGAGGGTTGCTGCTGCAAATAAATTCTCAGTGGAGTGACTGAAGCATGGTAATTTAGCAGTTGCCGGCCATTTCTCAATAATAACTGAAATAATTATTTATAATTAGATGAGATCTAATAAAGGATTACATTTAAACCAGATGAAAAACATGGACCCCCTCCCTTCACCCCTTACGCATTCTCACTGACTAATTCAAATATTTCTCATTTCTTTTTCTCACACAAAAGGATGAAAAGATCTGTTTTGCCTTCAAGTAAAAATAAGTATAATTTTCTTCTAGTGGGCTCACCAACAGTTCATGTTGACTTGCCACAAAGGCCAATTAAGAGACAGTCACCTTTGTTGGCTAATCTTGCATGCCTTTTGGGTGACTGCGAGCTGAAATGGAGTTGATCTGCGAGGGCCTGGCTTCCCACAAAAAGCACAGTGCCCACCTGGGGTGCTCTGGAGACCTGGTGGTAGTCCCTCATCAGCCCACTGGGTCCCTGTTCTGCCCTCACTGCTCTGATGGAGACTTGAGAGGTGTGGCCACTCAGGCTTTGAAGGTGACTAATTAAGCTCTTGCTGCCTGTGCCCCAAAGCGTCCTGGAGTGAGCCTCTGGATGAAGGAAATTCTTGTGGGTGGTGAGGCTCTGGAGCAGCAGGAGAGTGTGCACAAGCACTTAATGCTGCTTCTAATTTCTCAGACAATTGGAGGCACCGAAGGCAGAGCGTCTTGGGAATGTATTCTCCACGTTAATGGGGATAATTTGAGAAAACCACTTTCAGCTGTCCATGCTCACGGCCCCTTATGCTTCGCACTGCCTACACCCAATTAACTAATCATTTTCATAGCGGGAGCAACTTAGCCTTAGAAGAGAACAAGCTGTGTGCTGAAATATGGGCGGAAGCAAGGACTCTGGGTTTCTCCGCTGTTCTGGTAAGAGAGGGAGAGTGAGAACAGTCCTGAGGGATCGCCTGGCTGACTCACACAGACCCGCCATCTTCCAGGGAGAAGCTGGGGGCTGGGGTGGATCTGAGAGGAGCAGTGCGTGCTGCATCATCCAGGCAGAACCAATCAAATGTGGGGATGGAGAGAAGGGGACAGAGGTGAGACCCCCCCCAACTCCAGCCTGCCTCCCCAGAACACCTGAATCAGTGTTCATCAATGGAGAACAGTGGCAGGCAGAACCAATTAAATGTGGGGATGGAGGGGAGGGGACAGAGGTGAGACCCCCCGCCCCCTCCGCACTCCAGCCTGCCTCCCAGAACACCTGAATCAGTGTTCATCAATGGACACCGGTGGAAGGGTGTGCAGGGGAAAAGGATGGTTATTTCTGGTAACCAAGCTAAGAGATCACAGATCCAGGAGAAGACTTAAGTGCAACCTCTTTAAGTCTCTGGTTGAAATCAGCAGTGAATTCAAAAGTAGATGGTTTTTTTTTACCCCTCCGCACTCCAGCCTGCCTCCCAGAACACCTGAATCAGTGTTCATCAATGGACACCGGTGGAAGGGTGTGCAGGGGAAAAGGATGGTTATTTCTGGTAACCAAGCTAAGAGATCACAGATCCAGGAGAAGACTTAAGTGCAACCTCTTTAAGTCTCTGGTTGAAATCAGCAGTGAATTCAAAAGTAGATGGTTTTTTTTTTTAATGAATTCTTTTTGGAGTTTTGTTGCTTCACAGTGTTGTTAGTTTCTGCTGTGCAGCAAAGTGAATCAGTTATGTGTTTACATATATCCCCTCTTTTTTGGATTTCCTTCCCATTTAGGTTACCACAGAGCACTGGCTAGGATTCTCTGAGCTATACAGTAGGTGCTCACTAGTTATCTAGTGAGCTGAGAAGGAGGGGCTGCAAGCTGGAGCTGAGAGCTGGGGTGTTCAGTGGTTCCCTAAATTGGTGGAGGGCAAATGGACCAGGGGTGGGGCAGGGCAGCAGCCATCATGAACTTGAAATGAGACCAGTGGGTGTGTTTTGTCCAGGTATATTCAGCCAGCTGCTGGGATATGGGGACAGAGACGTCAATGGAGGATTTACTGAGGGTCAGGTTTTGCTGGGCAAGAAGCAAGGAGAGGAGAACGTGGATGAGGCGTTTGAGGATGTGGCATGAGAGGGATTATAAAAAGGCACAAGGTGGTCCAGGGACAGTGAGTGGATGCATCGGATCAATGAATTCAAAATCCTACTGGTGCTGAAGCATTGTAGGAATAGAAAGCACACATTCAGAAAGTTTGACAATATAGGGGATTTTGCTGAAAACTGGCCACAGATATAATATAGGGGAATACTCGAGAGTGGAGGCGGTGGTAGAGAGTAGGGGGTGGGTTCTGCTGAGAGCAGAAAGAACTGGATGAGCTTAGAGCCTGGGAACTAACCCAGAACTGTAAGGTGGTCAGGAGACTCAGGCTACCCAGGTAGGTGATGGGTAGCCATTTTGTTCTTCAGGGGATCTTCCCCACTCAGGGATTGCAGGCAGATTCTTTACCATCTGAGCCACCAGGGATGCCCAATTACATACTGGACATTTTTCTTGGAACATTCCATTACATTCAGTATTATCTAATTCAAATCTATGTTGTCCCCATAGACCTTTCTTCCTTCCTTTTTTTCTTCCTGTCTTTCAGTATAGTTGATTTCAGGTGTACAGCATGGTGACTCAGTTTTATATATATTTACGTATCTACTCTTTTCCAGATTCCTTTGCATTACAGCAGAGGTCCCCAACAAGTTCATGGTCCGTTAGGAACCAGGCCGCACAGTAGGAGGTGACCACCATCAAGTGAGTAAAAGAAGCTTCATCTGTACTTACAACTGCTCCCCCACTGCTCACATTAGTTGCCTGAGCTCTACTTCCTGTCAGATCAGTGGTGGCATTAGATTTATAGAAGCATGAACTCTGCTGTGAACTGCATACGAGGGATCTAGGTTGCACGATTGTTATGAGAATCTGATGCCTGATGATCTGATTTTGCATTATGGTGTGTTGTATAATTATTTCATTATATATCACAATGTAATAATAGTAGAGATAAACTGTACAATAAATGTTATGTGCTTGAATTGTCCTGAAACTATCTATCTGCCCCCTACCCCAGTCCTTGGTGCCCAAAAGGTTGGGGACCATTGCATTATAGTTTATTATAGAATATTGAGCATAGTTTCCTGTGCTAAATAGTCAGTCCTTGTTGTTTCTCTGTTTTATACATAGTAGTCTGTATATGTTAATCCCAGCCTCCTAACTTTTCCCTCCCTTTTCCCTTCTTTCCTCTTTGGTAACCATAAGCTTGTTTTCTATGCATAGACCTTTTTTCATACCATGATTTTTCATGGAAAATGCCCCACCATTAACCTGCTCCCAATAGGAAACCCAAATCCCCTCCTTGCCTGCTCTCTTTCCCCACACCACATTAAAGTCCCCAGCAAGCCATTTTGATGGGACTTTACCCAGGATCTGAATCTGCCAGCCTGTGCCCCTAGCCACACATGGCTGTGTTCCAGACCACCCTGTCTCTGACCTGGTGTCTGCCCACTGCTTTCCTCCATCCTCACTCTGCTATAAATGCTTCTTCCAGCTAGGTGAGCATCTGAGAAATAGTTTGGTCAGAGTCCAGCACATCTGCTTGGACCCTTGCTGGGTTCCCAGAGCTGAGCCCAGTGCTTGACCCCTGGAAAGAAATCCATCAATACTTACCACTGGATTGATTCCCAGCTACAGATAACACAGGCTTCTTCACTGGATGTGACAAGCCCAAATCATGCTAATGAGAAATCAGATAATTCATTGGCTCCTAGGCCTGAGGGTCTAGAAATGAAATTTGACTATCTCTAGCAGGCAAACGCACCCCACTCCAGTACTGTTGCCTGGGAAATCCCAAGGACAGAGGAGCCTTGTAGGCTACAGTCCATGGGGTCGCTAAGAGTTGGACATGACTGAGCGACTTCACTTTCATGCATTAGAGAAGGAAATGGCAACCCACTCCAGTGTTCTTGCCTGGAGAATCCCAGGGACGGGGGAGCCTGGTGGGCTGCCGTCTATGGGGTCGCACAGAGTTGGACACGACTGATGCGACTTAGCAGCAGCAGCAGAGATATAGTAGTTTCTTTTCCTGAGTACGCAGGCTGGCTTCTTTCAGGCATGTCTTATCAGCTTGCTGATCCCTGCAGAAAAGCAAAGACTTTTCTGGAAACTCTAGGGGAAGGTACCAGGGCCAGGCTTGTCCACATTTGGAGGGTGGGCACCAGCCCTACCTGGCAGGGAAGAGAGGTTCTAGAGGCTAGTGGGCTATTCCCTCCCTGCTGGTCCCCTCCTACCTCATTCGGCAGTGGGAAAGAAAGAAGACAGGAAATCTGGAGAGAGGAGTTAATACCTAACAGAGATTCAGTCTGGAAGTTCTGTTTGCTTTGGATTGTTGAGTCCATGAAAGCAGATCTATGCCTTTACAGAGGAAGTGAGGGAACATTTGTCAGAGCATATTTGATAAATGTGAAAAGACAAGTGTAGGAGGGTGTGTTATTTTGACTGATGACAGCATACTCATATCAGTGTCAAAAACATATTAGGAAGATACAAAACTCCATCATCTCTTAATAATAGAAATAAAATAGGTTCAATTAAAATGCTTGCTGCTCTTTTTCAAATGCAGGACCAAATGACATAAACCAAAGGTTCTTACGATCCTCAGAAAAGAAGAACAACAAATCTGTTAGAAAAACAATTTGCAAAATACTCATTAGTCCAAAAGCATCCCTGAGAATTCTGCCTCCAGGCCTCTAATGGGCCATGAAACTTCAATTCAATAAAAAATGATTTAACCGTCAAGCGAGTGAACTGGGTAGACGTCGGCTTCCTTGCTCTCTCATTATGGAGTTTATTTTTTGGAGGCTGTTTGTGTAAATGTTATTTGTTTTACTGAAGTTCAAAGAAGCTTTGTGTGAAAATGGTATTTTGTTTCACAGAAGGTGCTGGTACTGGCTGAACTCCTGTCCATCTTCCTTGCTGTTCTCTGCCACCCTCCCTCCCCCAGGAGGTCCCGGAAACCTCAGCCCCCAGTGCTACGATTCCTGGGTGTGAGCAGTGAGTCAGCCAGTCTGGGGAATTCTGAGAGCTCGTACATTAGATTCTTGCTTTCCAATCCATTAATTTTGTTGTTTCTAGGCCTGTTGGGAGCCCTGTTGCCGCTTGTAAGAATAATATCTCTGCTGATGCTTTGGGCATCTGTTAGCCAGGCAGCTGTTTTCCAGACATTCTGTCTCCACAGCATCGCTGGTCTTTGTGTGTCTTTGTGTGGTGGACCCAGTTTTATACTGACTTCATAGGAGGGTGTGAGCATCTTCCTCAAGGGTGGGGCAACACTCACCTCTCTTCTGGGAACACTGAGCCCATCCTCTGACATGGGAGAACGTGGAAAATCCTTCCCAAGCATTTTACAAAGGATCTGAGGAATCTGTTCAGGACACAGTGGTTTGGGATTTTCTTCTAATGTTGTCATCTCATGCCTCCTATGAGAAGCCATCCAGGAACCAGGGCCTGGGCGGTGGCTTGCTGACACCCTGAAGGGCTTTGGAGTCTTGTGCCTGGTGGAGGCCGGGAGAGCAGCTGACTGGGTGGAGAGGGAGGTGGACAGGTGGTTGGCCTGCATTGGCTCACCTTTGGTCCCAGGGGATTCAGGTGCTTGATCAGCATGTGGAGGCCCAGCTGCCATTTAATTGGCTAGTGCTTGCTTCTCTCCTTCTGGGTCTGATGTCTTCCTGCAGGTGATCAGACAGTTCCAGGGGGGTGGAGGTCCACGGGACATGCAGAGAGGGTAAGAACTCTACCTTTAGAGAGGTAAGAGCTTTGGAATTCAGTCCTGCTTATCAGCTGGGTAACGTCTGAAAATTTACTTAACTTCTTTGACCCTCCATTTCATAACTTAAAAATGCAAATAAGACCTACCTCTTTACCCTGTGTTCATAGTGGCTGTATTCACTAGCCAAAACATGGAAGCAACTTCGATGTCCATTGACAGATGAGTGGAAAAAAGTACATATTCCCAGGTGGCAGTAGTAATAAAGAACTGACCTACCAATGCAGAAAGTACAGAGATGTGGGGTCCATCCCTGGGCTGAGAAGGTCCCCTGGAGGAGGAAACGGCAACTTGCTCCAGTAGTCTTGACTGGAAAATTTCATGAACAGAGGAGCCCGGTGGGCTACAGTCCATAGGGCTGCAAAGAGTCGGACATGACTGAGTGCATGTGTGTGTGTGCGCGCGTACACACACACACAATGGAATTGTACTTAACCATGAAAAAGAATGAAATAATACCATTTGAAGCAACATGGATGTACCTGGAGATTATCATACTAAGTGAGGTAAGTCAGAGAGAGAAAGACAAACGCCATATGTGAAATCTAAAATATGACACAAATGAACTTATCAGTGAAACAGACTCACAGACAGAGAACAGGCTTGTGGTCACCTAGCAGGGCAGGAGGGTTGGGGGAGAGATGGATTAGGCATTTGGAACTAGCAAATGCAAACTAATGCATAGAGAACATATACACAGCAAGATAATATTGTATAGTACAGGGAACTATATTCAATATCCTGTGGTAATCCACAATGGGAAAGAATATGAAAAAAAGAAGACCCACCTGTTAATTTCAGGTATACAACAAAGTGATTCAGTTATGCATATATATATATATATATACACACACACACACATATATATATATCTGCCTATCTATATCTATACAAATCTATTTTTTTCAGATTCTGTTCCCTTATAGGTTATTACAATGTATTGAATATAGTTCCTTGTGCTATATGAGCAGGTCCTTGTTGTTTATCAGTTTATATATGGTTGTGTGTACAGATTAATCCCAACCTTCTATTTTTTTCTCTTCCCCCTCTGCCCTTTGGTAACTATAGCTATGTCTGTGAATCTATTTCTGTTTTTTTTTGTGTGTGTGTGTGTGTGTTTTATTATTATTATTATTTTATTTTACAATATTGTGTTGGTTTTGCCATACATCCACATGAATCCACCACGGGTGTACACGTTCACTTGTATTATTTTTAAGACTGCACATATGAGTTACATCATATGGTGCTGGTCTTTGTCTGACTTACTTCACTTAGTATGATAATCTCTAGGTCCATCCATGTCAAATGGCATGATGTCATTCCTTTTTATGGCTGAGTGATATTCCATTGTATATGTGTATCACATGTTTGGGCTCCCTGGTAGCTCAGCTGGTAAAGAATTTGCCTGCAGTACAGGGGATCCCGGTTCAGTTTCTGGGTTAGGAAGATCCCCTGGAGAAGGGATAGGCTACCCACTCCAGTATTCTTGGGCTTCCCTTGTGACTCAGCGGGTGAAGAATCTGCCTGTAGTGCAGAAGACCTGGGTTTGATCTCTGAGTTGGGAAGATCCCCCAGAGAAGGGAAAGGTTACCCACTCCAGTATTCTGGCCTAGAGAATTCCATGGACTGTATAGTCCATAGGGTTGCCAACAGTTGGAGACAACTGAGTGACTTTCACTTTCACTTTTTAATCCATTCCTCTGTTGTAGGACGTTTATGTTGCTTCAACGTCTTGGCTGTTAGTGGGAATGTAAACTGATGCAGCTAATTCATATGGAGAACAGTTAAGAAAGTTCTTTAAAACACGAAAAATAGAGCTACCATATGATCCAACAATTCAACTCCTGGGTATATATCTAGATAAATGTTAATTCAAAAAGATACAAGCATACACGTTTATGCACTATTTATGATAGCCAAGACATGGAAGCAATTATCTATATGAACTCCTCTTTGTTGAAATATGTAGTGCGATTTCTGTTTTTCTGGCTAAACCTGAACTCATATAGGATGATGTAAGATGTCAAGAGTTCCTTATTTCAGGAAACAGATCCTCGATGAGGAGACTTAGGAATTGGTTTGGTGGTATCCTTCAGCTTAAGTACAATGCTGAGCTTCTAGCCACCAGCAATCGGATACTGGAAAGACCTGGGATGCAGTGGCAAGGAGAGTCTCTGAACAGTCAAGTGAGTCTCATGACATTTTATAAACTGAGTGTCTGAATCACAAGGCTGCTGCAGGTGGCCACCTTGGTGGTAACAACAATCACAAGCAAGAACAGTGGGTGACATGGCTGCTTCTGAAAGCAGTGAGGCACTTACAGAAAGAGAATGACAACTCAGTGCTCTGAGCTCTGCTCAAGTCAGGATCAGAAAGCTGGAGAGCAACTATGACAACCTTAGAATGATATCTTGGGAGGTGAAGTTCCCATGCTCAGGAGATATCTGATCCCCATGTTTACTGCAGAGTTACTGACAGCAACCAAGACATAGGAACAACTTAGGTATTCATAGATGGATGAATGGGTAAAGAAGTTGTGAGATTATACATAATCATATATATGCAGTCAAATGTATTTATTTGTTGTTATTTAGTTGCTCAGTTGTGTCTGGCTCTTTCAAAGCCCTGTGGACTGTGGCCTGCCATGCTCCTCTGTCTACGGGATTTCCCAGGTAAGAATACTGGAGTGGATTGCCATTTCCTTCTCCAGGGGATCTTACAGATCCAGGGATCAAATTTATTTCTTCTGCATTGCAGGCAGATTCTTTACTACTGACCCACCAGGGAAGCCCAAATATATTTATACTCAGCCCTAAAAAAGAAGAAAATCCTGGCATTTATGACAATGTGAATGGGCCTTGAGGGTATTATGTGAAGTGAAATAAGTCAGATAGAGAGAGACAAATATTGTAATGTCTCACTTCTATGTGCAATCTAAACAAAACCAAAAATCAAAACCCCCAAAATCCTCCCAACTCATAGGAAAAAAAGATTAGATTTGTGGTTACCGGAAGTAGGGGATGGGGAGATGGGGGATTTGATGAAGATGGTCAAAAGGTACAACTGCTAGTTGTAAGAAAAATAAGTCCTAGAATAGAGAACCAACTTGTGGTTGCCAAGCCAGGGTGCTTAGAGGAGGGATGGACCAGGATTTTGGGGTTAGCAGTGCAAACTATTACATTTAGAATATGGCAGAAACCAACACAATATTATAAAGCAATTATCCTCCAGTTAAAAATAATCAAACTTAAATTTTTTAAAAAAAGAATAGATAAACAACAAGGACTCTGTTGGAACTATAAGGAACTATATCCAATATCCTATGATAAACAATAATGGAAAAGAATATGAAAAAGAATGTATGTACATGTATAACTGAATCACTTTGTTGTACACCTGAAACTAACTCAACACTGTAAATCAACTGTATCTCAATAAAAAATAATAAAAAAGATAGGTCCTGGGAATGTAACATACAGCTTGATAACTATAGTTAATACTGCTATAAGGTACATTTCAAAGTTGCTAAGAGTAGATCCTTAGTTCAGTTCAGTTCAGTCACTCAGTCATGTCCAACTCTTTGCGACCCCATGAACCACAGCATGTCAGGCCTACCTGTCCATCACCAACTCCCGGAGTTTACCCAAACTCACATCCATTGAGTCGGTGATGCCATCTAACCATCTCATCCTCTGTCATCCCCTTCTTCTCCTGCTTTCAATCTTTCCCAACATCAGGGTCTTTTCAGCTCTTCACATCAGGTGGCCAAAATATTGGAGTTTCAGCTTCAACATCATTCCTTCCAATGAACACCCAGGACTGATCTCCTTTAGGGTAGACTGGTTGGATCTCCTTGCAGTCCAAGGGACACTCAAGAGTCTTCTTCAACACCACAGTTCAAAAACATCAATTCTTCAGTGCTCAGCTTTCTTTATAGTCCAACTCTCACATCCATACGTGACTACTGGAAAAACCATAGCCTTGCCTAGATGGACCTTTGTTGGCAAAGTAATGTCTCTGCTTTTGAATATGCTGTCTAGGTTGGTCATAACTTTCCTCCCAAGGAGTAAGCATCTTAGTTCATGGCTGAAATCACCATCTGCAGTGATTTTGGAGCCCCCAGAAATAAAGTCTGATGCTGTTTCCACTGTTTCCCCATCTATTTGCCATGAAGTGATGGGACCAGATGCCATGATCTTAGTTTCCTGAGTATTGAGCTTTAAGCCAACTTTTTCACTCTCCTCTTTCTCTTTTATTAAGAGGCTCTTTTGTTCTTCTTCACTTTCTGCCATAAGGGTGGTATCATCTGCATATCCTTAGAGGTCTCATCAAAAGAAAAAAAATCTTGTTTCTTGTATCTTGTATCATTTCACAATATATGTAAGTCAAATCACCATGCCATAACACCTTCAACTCATAGTGCTGTATGCCAGCTATGTCTTAACAAAATGGAAAGAAAAAAAAACTTATTTCTCATATTTGCAGGTCGGTCTTGCTTGAGAGCCTAGAAAAAGCTGAGAATCTTGAACCTGCAGGTCCCTGAATCCCCCTTGCTGTCTTGACAGGATTGGCTTCCCTGTGTATGAAGACGTGAAATGACCTCTCCTGGGTTAGTCACCATCTAAGGGGAGCTCTGTTCCCCTCACATCCCAAACAGTGTCCACTGGCTATGGCAGGAAGAATGGTGGTTCCCAAGGATGTCCACATCTTAATCTTCATGATTTTTGAATATGTACCTTTACGTGGCAAAAGAAATGTTGCAAGTGTGATTCAGGTAAGGACTTTGAGATGGGGAGATGATCCTAGATTTTCTGGGCGAGATTATCCTAATGTAAACATAGGGATCCTTAATAATGGGATAAAAAGGCAGAAGAAAATCAGGAAGAGATATGATTATGAAGATGGGTCAGAGAGATCAATGTTGCTGGCTGTGAGGAAAAAAGATGCAGCTGAGAGCCAAGGACTGCAAGCAGCCTCTAGAAGCTGGGATTGTAAGGAAGTGATTCTCTTTCTAGAGACTCCAGTAAGAAATGCAGTCACACAGACACCTTCATTTTAGCTCAGTGAGACCCGTGTCAGATTTCTGACCTACTGAGCTGTAAGGTAATAGATCTGTGCTGTTTTGAGACACTGAGTTTGTGGTAACTTGTTATGGCAGCTATAGAAAACTAACACAGACCTGCAACCATAGCCCGATCTCAGCATGCTGCATGGGACGGACATAAAGTCTGTTCAAAGAGGAGGTAGTTTATATTCCAAAGTCGTTGCAAAAGCTGGGTAATTTATATCACTAGATACCTGCATGTGTTCTATGTCTTTTCAGTCATGTCCTAATCTTTGCAACCCTGTGGACTGTAGCCCACCAGGCTCATCTATCTCCAGGCAAGAATATTGGAGAGGGTTGCCACGCTCTCCTCCAGGGGATCTTCCTGATGCAGGGATTGAACCTGCAGCTCATGCAGCTCATGCAGCTCATGCATTGCGGGCAGATTCTTTACTGCTGAGCCAGTAGGGAAGTATACACACACACCAACACACACACACACACACGTGCACATACACACATTCTTTTAAAATATTCCTTTCCATTATGTTTTATCACAGGGCATTGACAATAGTTTCCTGTGCTATACAATAGAACCTTGTGTATCCATTCTATGTATAATAGTTATACATCTGCTAATCCCAAACTCCTGCTCCATCCTTCCCCCATACTTCCTCTCCACTGATGGCCATTAGTCTGTTCTCTGTGTCTATGAATCTGTTTCTGTTTCACACACAGGTTAATCTGTGTCATATTTTAGATTTTGCATGTACGTGATGTCATATGATGTTTGTCTCTCTCTGTCTGACTTACTTCACTTAGTGTGACGATCTCTAGTTGCATCCATGTTGCTGCAGAGACGGCATTATTTCATTCTTTTTTAACGGTTGAGTAATATTTCATTGTGTGTATATATATAGACACACACACACACACACACACACACACACATATATTGGAGAAGGAAATGGCAACCCACTCCAGTGTTCTTCTGGAGAATCCCAGGGACGGGGGAGCCTGGTGGGCTGCCGTCTATGAGGTCACACCGAGTCGGACACGACTGAAGCGACTTAGCAGCAGTAGCAGCAGCATACCATATATTCTCTTTCCATTCATTTGTCGCTGGACATTTAGATTGCTTTCATGCCTTGGCTATTGGGAATAGTGCAGAGCACTCGGTTTAAAGGTGGGGGGACACCCTTGAGGAAGGACTTTGCTGCACTGCTACAAGTTTATCCTGTAAATCTTCCTCTAAGCTGTCCTCAAAGGGTCCTGGATCTGTTGATTAAGATGACTGTGCTCATGTCATTGGATGAGGGAAACACCCAGACCTCTAGTGCATTACTCCGTGTTGGCTTTTTATGACTATTAATTCCTGTGGAGCCCAAAAGGGTGTGGTCCACAGATCAGGCTCATGGGCTCACCTTGTGGTAATTTCCCATTTCTGAATGCGTGATCTGAATACACATCATAAGCAACAACTAGCATCTTCTCACTGACCTTAGGCCCATGGAATGAGGGCTGTGATAGCAGACAGGGCATAATCCCTTGGGACATCCCTTCCTGACCTGAGTAGAAACTCAAAGCTATGCTCTAGACCAGGGACCAAGAGTAGAAGGGCCACATGTCACGTGTCCTCATGAGCTTGTCTCTTGTATGCCTTTCAACTGGACTGGACCATCAGGCACAGAGTCTCAAGGGCAAGTTAGAGCTGAGTGTGAAGCTATGGGGTTGGACTGGGTAGCCCTGTGCTTGTATCTCAGGACTACCACTGTACAGGTATGTGACCTGGGGTGTGGACCCAGGTAGAACAAAGCCCTGATTTCTTCATGGAAAAGGCCAAGAGTCTGGAGGGTGAGAGATTCCTGGAATCCAACTTTCTAGACTCAACTGTGGGTCTTCTACTTACTTGGGAGTTGTGTGATCTTTGAAGTTGTTTAACCTCTCTATGGTCTCTATGTTATGACCAACCTAGATAGCATATTGAAAAGCAGAGACATTACTTTGTCGACTAAGGTCCGTCTAGTCAAGGCTATGGTTTTTCCTGTGGTTATGTATGGATGTGAGAGTTGGACTGTGAAGAAGTCTGAGCGCCGAAGAATTGATGCTTTTGAACTGTGGTGTTGGAGAAGACTTTTGAGAGTCCCTTGGCCTGCAAGGAGATCCAACCAGTCCATTCTGAAGGAGATCAGCCCTGGGATTTCTTTGGAAGGAATGATGCTAAAGCTGAAACTCCAGTACTTTGGCCACCTCATGAGAAGAGTTGACTCACTGGAGAAGACTCTGATGTTGGGAGGGATTGGGGGCAGGAGGAGAAGGGGACGACAGAGGATGAGATGGCTGGATGGCATCACTGACTCAACGGACGTGAGTCTGAGTGAACTCTGGGAGTTGGTGATGGACAGGGAGGCCTGGCATGCTGTGATTCATGGGGTCACAAAGAGTTGGACATGACTGAGCAACTGAACTGATCTGAACTGACTGAACCTTTCTATACTTTAGTCTTCATCTCTCTAAGAAAATGTTATAATGTCTACTTATTAGCTTCTTATGAGAATTTAGTGATATCATAGATACAGTACATTGGAACAAAACAAGTGCTAGAAGATAAGTGATGCTAATTATTTAGGAGAAGAAACTCTTTGGTACATGATAGCTAAGGCTGATATGAACAGAGATGTGAAGTGATGCATTTTGTATCTAAGGCCTGACCAGTGAGGCTTCATACCCCAAACCAACTAACTAATCAACTGACTAACCCACAAATGAACAGCAAAAAATTCCATCCTATTTTTCAAATGATTACGCAGATTCAGTTCATTGTATGGTGCAGGGTGAGTGGATCGGAAGTGTGGGGAGTGTCTGGGAACAGAGGGTGGGTGATGAGAAGGGACTTTATTTCCTGTAGGACCTGCGAAGGCAGAAAACCACGTGGCCACAAATTCCTGGATGGATTAAATTACATTCCAAGCTTATTGCAATGTCCTTCTCTTAGACATGAACTGGTCCCTGGACTGACAGTCTTTTCTGGGTACCCATGACGGACCTGACATTTTCTACCAAGTTCAAACAAAAATATGGGGCTTCTATAGTATCTGTTTGAAGGAGGATATCTAGCATTTACTCAGCCCATCCTAGGTACCAGACACTAGGTAAGCAATCTTACATATAGCTGGATTCTCACAACCAGAGTGGAAATATTCATTTCACCCCCAAAAGAGAATGCCAAAAATAGCAGCAATTACAGCAATGGGCAGCCTCTGTTGAGGATTGCTACGTGCTGATACTGTACCAAGTATTTTACATGTAATGAATTACTTAATCCTGGCAGGGAACCCATGGGAGTGGCATTGTATTTATTTCCATTTTGTAAATGAGAAAACCAAGGTGCAGAGAAGTTATATAGACAGGCCCAGTAAGTGCTAAAACTGAGACTTCACAATAGGATGATCTGATTCTCAAGTCCATGCTTTCCTGTATTAATTTGATTTTACCCAACAGAGAAGAGTTCACATGGATCCCATCCATGCTGAGAAGTCGGCTGTGGTAAGGAGGTGATGAATTGTGGGCCTGTTACTTTTCCAAAGAGAGGAATGGAGAGAATTTATCTTCTCCCTAAAATTCAAGTTTACTTTGAGCAAACAAAAGAGGATAAGATCCTGCTCTGTGTCTGGCCCTTGCCAGGTCCTAGAATGTCAGGGATGACTGTGTCATCCTTTTCCTCTGCATCCCTGTCCTCATTCTGACATCTCGAGGTACTGGATATTTGAGCATCTTCTCTCCCACCACATCATCCTTCACATGGCAACAGTGTGGCTATTTCCTGCTGGTTTGGCAGCTAGACTGGGCAGGCACTGTCCTCAACTACATATCAGCTTCCTTCCTCCACTCCATCAACTCCAAAGTTGCTGTTATTCTCCCTTTTTATCAATGAAGATATTGCAGCATAAGTGAACTGTCTGGGATCTCTGAACTGGAAAGTTGATGCTTACTTCCATACCCTTGGGCTTCGAAGACAGGTTGTTTTTTCTGCTCTCTGTAGCTTGTCCCTTTGGGGAATAGTTTGAAGGACTTTACCAAAATATCCTGCCTGCAATTGACCCTTAAGCTCTTCTGTTAGAACTGGCAGGATTGTGTTGAGGTGACATGTTTCAGAAAGGACAGAAATTGTCTTAGTCATCATTCAATTCCCAGGTGGGTGCCGAGCACAGAGAAAGAGGCAACAATGTTTAACCAGAGAGGACATATCACGCATATACTTTTACTCAGGAAGAGGCAAGGCATGTGCAGCTCCTTCCTTTGGGTAGGTTATGAGGTCTGGGAGAGACGAGGGCCTGGCTTCTGGTGTGGAGAACAAGGGAAAATGAAGACACAGAACAGGAAGGGGTTGTGCTTGGCTATTAGTTATGAAGCAATTTTGTTGTAGCCTGGTCTGCATGGTCAGCCGTGTCTGTGCCCCTGAGGCCCCATAACTGATCCAGAATGCTTTCTCTTATTCTCTCAGAGAAACACTCTCATTGCCCACCCACTGATGGTGATTGCATGTCACCTCTCATGACACCACCTTCTAGAACATTCTCCTTCTCTGCTTCCACCTCCAGGCATGACTCACCCCCTGACGACTGCAGTTCCCAAGCTCATTTTCTCTGTTGGCCTAAAAGAGTCAAATCAATTCTCTGTCTGGGTGCATTTTTTTAAAACTGACCATGATGTTAGCTTATTTCTTCCCTTCCTTAACACAAATGGTTTCTAAAAAGAGGAGTTCAATTTTGCAGCCCACTGGTCCATTGCGTGCATCATGGTGGCCGCATGATATTGTCTCCTGGCAGTGCTGTCAGGAGACGAGGACTGCCATGTGGTGTCTGGAATCGGGAGGGATGTGTCATGGAAGGAAAAGATTCCCACCATGCTACCTCTAAGATAATGACGATCGGTCACGCACAACTGCTGGTTTACACGTGCATGACTGTCTGTGTGTTTCTCTGTGGTCTGCTGGGATGAGGGTTGGACTTTACAGAGGGAGACTTCCAGAGAAGATGGGTGTAACTTTGCAGCTGCTCTGCTGGTGGTCAGCCTTGTGACATAGGGCCTCAGTTTTCTCACGTGAAAAAAGAGATTTTGATGAGATAATATCTAAGATTTCTTCCCTTTCTAGTTAGCTTCGATATAATTTTCTACATGCCAGGAACTCTGCCAAAGGCGTGAAGATGATAAATAAAACACAGTCCTATTTTCAAAGATTATAGATTATATACACACATAAAAGTGTGATGGTGCCCCTAGAGTGGCGTAAGCTCTGGGAACGTATCTAAAGGAATGATGCGTTCGGCCTGGTAGGACAGTGTGCAGGATGGGACCGGGATAGGGGAGGGAAGACAGAGAGGCACAGGAAAGTGAGGATGATGAAGCTGGGCGTGGATGTGTGGGGGAAACATTTCTCAGATTGGTGAGCCTGGGGAAGAGGCTTGAGAAGCACCATGAAGCCTGTGGCACACAGCTAAATACCTCCTGCCAAATGTCTAAGTACCTCATCAAGCAGAAAGCTTTGTGATTTTGGGAAATTGAGGACTCCCCTGTAGACAACACCTAAGACCCTTTTCTTACTAGAAAGCCCAGTGCTCTAGGGCCACACTGGGTGCTGTCCTGGGACTTTGCTAAAGAGCAGATAGTATAAATATAGGCTTTGTGGGCCCTATGGTCTCTGCTGAAACTACTCTGCTCTGCCATTACTGTGCTAAAGGAATCGTGGACAGTACATCCATAATTGGATGTGGTTACTTGTCAATAAAGCTTTATTTACAAAAACAAGTGTGGGCCATACTTGACCCATGAACTGAAGTTTGCTGCCCCCTGTAGGACACTGACAGGTAGAGCTGAGATATAATTTTAAAAATTCAGTAGTTCTATTGCTGGTGCTGTTGTATGGGCTTGGGGTTGGGCTTGGGGTTGGGCTTGCCTGTCCCCTGCTCACACTCAGGTTTGTGCCCTCCTTCCTAGGCTGTGGTATCAGAGTTGGAGGAGTCAGGAGACCTAAATTCAAATGCCATTCTTTTTTTAAAAAATTTGATTTTATAGAAATATAGTTGATTTGCAAGATTGAGTTAGTTTCTGGTGTATAGCAAAGCAATTCAGTTACATATCTACCTACTCTTTCTCAGATTCTTTTCTCTTATATGTCATTACAAGATATTGACTGGATTTCCCTGTGCTATATACTAGCTTGTTGGTTATTGGCTATCTGTTGGTCCTTGTTGGTCCTTGTTGGTTATCTATTTCAGATAGAGTGGTGTGTATCTGTTAGCCCCAAGCTCCTAATTTAGCCCTTGCTCCCTGCTTCCTCTTTGGTAACCATGAGTGTGTTTTCTATGTCTGTGAGTCTATTTCTCTTCTCTAAATAAGTTCATTTATGTCATTTTTAAGATTCCACATGTAAATTATATCATATGGTATTTTCCTTTGTCTAAGTGACTCACCTCACTCATTATGACATTAATAATCTCTAGGTCCATCCATGTTGCTACAAATGGCATTATTTCATTCTTTTTTTATGGCTGAGTAATATCTTATTGTGTAGATATACCGTGTATTCCTTATCCATTATAAGATCCTTTCTTAAAACTGCACACAGTGTGGAGCTTTATGTGTGTGTCCAGCCTTCAGTGGATGATTGGTGGTGCCTGGATAGGACTCTGACTCAGAAGAAGCTGTCTCAGGGGCAGCGAGAACCCTGATCGCTGTATGTTCAAGTGATTGGCAAGACTTCCCGGTTTTCTTTGGAAATGCCTCCTCCACCTCTGCTTTCCCCTGCAGCCCAGCTACCTATTTCCACATCCATCTCTGCACACTGTGGCCCCTTTCCATCTCCCTGTGGGGGACTTGGGTCCTCCAGATCCCCAAATACGCCTTTTGACTGAGTTCCGACCTCACACCAAGCACTGAAATAGGGTTCTGCTGCTATTTGGTCACTGAGTCGTGCCTGAGTCACTGGGACCCTGTGGACTGTAGCCTGTCTCTGGGACTCTCCAGGCAATAATACTGGAGTGGGCTGCCGTTTCCTTCTCCAGGGGGTCTTCCCGACCCAGGGGTCGAACCTGGGTTGATGCTGCTTGGCAGGTGGGTTCTCTACCACTGAGTCTATAAGACAAGGGCCATGCAACCGGGATTGGGCGTGGGTTTGGCTGTCCCCTGCTCACACTCAGGTTTGTGCTCTCCTTCCTAGGCTATGGTACCAGAGTTGGAGGAGTCAGGAGACCTAAATTCAAATGCCATCTCGCTCACTAAATGACCATAGGACCTTTCACAAGTCACTTCTCCTTTCCCAGTCTCTCATCTGAAGAAGTTGTTCTTAGGGATGTCCAAGTTCATGGCCACTCTTGCATGCTATGGCTGTGATGCCTAGCTAGTTATGCAAATGGAAGCTTCATAGATTATTACCAACGTTCCTACCAGGAAAAGATTACTAAAGAGTTAGAGCTTCAGCCATAGCCAACTAGACCCATCCTCATCAGGCCCTCAGTTCATCTGGCTCAGGATGCTGTCTTGGGTGGCGGCTCTGAGCGGAGCTGGTGGGACGCTGCTCTACTTGCTTGGACTGATATGTCTGCCGTGTCCATCTCTCCCTCTGGATCTGAGCTCCTGGGGCAGGGATGAGATCTGTTTTTTGGCGTCTTCTCCAGCAGTTTACACAGTCATAGCACATAGTAGGTGCTCAGTAAAGACTTGTTGGACGGAAAGTTTAATGGCAATATTTGATATTTGTTTGGAGGTTTAGAGGAGACCCTCAGGTAAGAAAGCCTACTTTAAAAAAAAGTATGTGGTGGTTTAGTTGCTAAGTTGTGTCTGACTCTCGCAACCACATGGACTGTAGCCTGCCAGACTCCTCCATCCATGGGATTCTCCAGGCAAGAATACTGGAGTGGGTGCCATTTCCTCCTCCAGGGGATCTTCCCAACCCAGGGATTGAACCCTGGTCTCCTGCACAGTAGGCAGATCCTTTACTGACTGAGCGACGAGGGAAGCTCTCATAGAAAAATGTAGAGCTGATTTACAGTGTTGTGTTAGTTTCAGGTGTACAGCAAAGTTATTCACTTTATATATATATATATTCTTTTCCAGAGTCTTTTCCATTATAGGTTATTACAGGATATTGGCTATAGTTCCCTGCGCTGTACAGTGGGTCCTTGCTGTTTATCTGTTTTTTTATAGTTTTGTTTCTGTCAATCTCAAGCTCCTTATTTATCCCCCTTCCTCCTGAGAAAGTCTGCTTTTGACAGGGGAAATTATTTATTGGGCAATGATGAACTTTCATAAACACTTACTCTGCTGGGGCTTGGTTCTGATTCAGTTCTTAAAATACTACACATGATTTCTATTTTACAAATGACTATTTCAAATCAATAGGCCAAGCCAACCACTTTTATTGGTGAAATATATTGATTGCATGTGACAGGTACTATGCTATCCTGTACATTTCTGTTTCCATTTAATTCTGTCTTTAGGATAAAAAGCTGTATTGATAATAACCAACATCCTCAATGACACTTTCATCATGTAGGGAGGAGTCAGTTTAGATATGGCAGTTTGTGTAAAGGTTCCTTTTCTTTAAATTAAAAAAATTTTATTGGAGTATAGTTGATGTATAATATTATATAAGTTACAGATGTATAATATAGTGATTCACAATTTTTAAAGGTTATACTCCATTTATAGCTATTTTGTACTTGATAAGTTTTTCATTTTAAAGAATAATTTTTTTATTTCATTTTAAAACTTTTCTATTGGAATACAGTTGATTTATAATATTATGTTAGTTTCAGGTGTACAACAAAGTGATTCAGTGATACATATACTATATCCATTCTGTTTCGATTGTATTTCTTAACCCCTTATCACTATCCTGCCCCTTCCTCCTTCCCTCTCCCACGGGTCCCACTAGTTTGTCCTCTATATCTGTGAGTCTGCTTCTTCTTCGTTATCTTCATCAGTCTGTTGAATTTTTTAGATTCTACATATAAATGGTATCACTGATAAAGATATCAAGTGTCTTCCTTATGGTCCTCAAAGTATATTTTTAAAGGAGGAATACTCAACTCTGGTTGCAGATTTAGACTCACTTTTGTTAAAAAATAAAATAGCCTAGGCAGATCCCAGGCCGAGTTAATGAGAATTGCTGAAGTACTGAAATCTCTTTCAATACTTCTGAACACTGAAATATTTTAAAAAGGCAAATAAAACCCCCGTAGCAAGCAGATATGGGTGGGGTGATCCCCATGTACCTCCACTGATGTTGTTCAGGAATAGAATTTCTGGTAGTCTAGCTTGTTACAAAGGCTGCCGAGGATGCTTTGAGGTGGCAGAGGATGGCCTGACCCTCACGTCTTCTTTCTCAAACATGATTTATCTCAGATGCACTTTTCATCAACCCCAAACACCAGAGCATGTCAAGTGGTTCTTGCTCGTGGAGCCGCAGGGCAGGTGTCTGCTTGAGGGGTCAAAAGTCCAGTTGGTCACCATCTTTCTTCTCAGTGACCTTTGCGAACTTTGTCCTCCATAGGTGCCCACACAAGTGATAACTATGATTAGAAGCAGCATCTTCAGAGAAAAGCGATGGTCAGTGACAACCAAGGAACAAAAACAAGTGACCCGTTTAATTCATTGCATTTGCAGCATGCTTTACATTTTTCAAATTCTTTCCACATCGTCCATCTCATTTAACTGTGATGACTTTCTCCTTAGCATCCGTCAAGGGGGTCCTCGTGACAGGACCCTTTGCTGCGTTTCCAGCTGATTCTCCTGCCTTTCACCCCAGGCACCTGTGCTCCAGCCATCTGCAGCCGTTTGTGGTCTTTCATGCCTCTATGTTATTGCACATTGTGCCTTCTGTCTCTGTTTCTGGAGCTCTCTTTTCAACTCTGTGCACCCAGTAAATCCCTGCCCTCCTTCAGGATCCAGGTAGAGGGTTTCCCACTCCATCAGTCTTTCCCTGCATCCCCGAATCTTCTGTACCATCCCTCCCAGCTCCCTAGCTGTGATGTACTCAGGTGGTCCTCTCCCTAAACTGCCAGCCTCTCTAGGGTAAGCAGCCCTCTGGTTCAAGGTTTGCTGTGCCGAGCACCATGTATAGAAAACTGTCCATGTTTAATCAATGTTTTCTGAGTTACTGAAGCCCTATGAAAGGAATTTTGGAAGATCAGGGCAAGAGCAAGCAATGTGCTGTTTCTCCCACTCTTCCCTCTATCCACTCCCTGCAAGACACAGTGTCCTGGAGAAGAGACTCTGGGAAAAATGGAACAACGAGGGTTCTTGGAAAGGAACAAGGTGCCTGAGGGAGTGGAGGGAGACTTGCTTTCTCCTGGGTGCCCTTATGATGTTTTGAACTTTACCCCATATTACGTGCTTGACCCACTCAAAAGATAAAGTAAAGCACAGTTGCTCTCATCTCCTGATGACAGTGTTTGGTGTGAGTGTTGGGCTGTGGAGTCAGACCCCTGTTCGATTCCTGACACTTTCTAGCTGTGTAAATCTGAGCAAATTTCTGAGCTCATCTAAGCCTCTGTTTCCCTATTATAATATAAACATAATGATAACAATGCTTGAAATAAAATTAGAAATAGAAAAAGCAGTCCCTGGGAGTGGGAACTGGCCGTGAACAGAAACAATGCCACGGGACACCAGGATCAGACAAGCCCACTCTGTGACCACGATGGAGCAGGAAACCAACAAGATCACTCCATAACCACGTGTAAATATAGACAAAAGAACAACGTGGTCCAAATCACAAAAATGATAAAATGTCCCCTAAGCAGCAGGCTATTCTATATGACTGCAGCTTGCTTGACAGTTATATCTATTTGGCTTCAATTTGTGCTTTCCACATTATGGATGAGAATTCTCAAGTTAGTCTTGATAGAATTACCCCTCCCTCCTGAAAGATTCAAGTCCAGGGCCAAGTCTCCCCTTCTGGGACCCTCTCCTAAATCTCCTAACAGGAGCCCAGATCCTTTTACAGCTTCTTTTTACCACCCTCTTCAGGAGATGCCTACTGCTCCAGTGGGGTGTGACCTCCCTGTTGCCATGAGGTTATGAACTCAACTTTGTTCAACTACAAGTGTGTTTCTGGCAGTTTGGCTGCTGTAAGGTATCAATAGATTTTCATCATCATCATCATTAATAATGACCAACATTTTTTATCTTCTCCCTCTCCTTTTTAAATTTACCTGGGATCAGATAACAACAAAGACAAGATTTGACTTATGACTTCTTAAGTCTTATCCCCACCATCTTTCAGCTGCTTTGTGGAAAATAATACTTTTGCACAATAGAAAAAAAAATTACTTCCTGCAGAATCCTAGCTGCCATTGTTAACGTCAGATTTTGCTAAAAACATCCTGTGCAAACTAGAAGTATATTCTGAAAATATCATGGTGCTTTGTTGGTCTCTGCAGCTGAAAAAATGCCCATGCAAGCTCAAAGACTCAGAGCAAATCGATACAGATGCTTAAAGGATTATTTCCAGGGCTTGGAAGCCTCTGAGAAAGATACTTGTTCCACCCATTAAGAATGTCAGGGGTGACCTTCAGGGGATGAAGGTCATCTCAGTGTAGAGATTACCCACACCAGGAAGCTCTTCCTGGAGGCAGAGAAAGGGATTCACTGTCAAGACATTCTTTTCTAGGTTGCTTGAGCACCTTGGTACTTAGCTACTTTTGCTTGCTCCATTTGGGGCTTGAAAATGAGAGAGCAATTATTGTTTGGGTTCAGAAATAATGAGGAGTTTCTATCCGGGGAAAATACTAATATTCTAAAGTGGCATTGAAAACAGGGGATGTAAAATATACATGCTTTATGATTGAAGCTAAGAATTATATGGAGATAATAGACTGGAAGAAAGTACCAAAATAGAATACTGATTGCCACTGTGTGGGGAAATGGTGGGCGACCGTCTTTTTCTGTATTTTCCAAATGTCTTATATAGATTGTGTGTTACCTTTATAATGGAAAAGGTGAACAACGATACAATACAAAGATTCAGCAAAATTTCATCTCATGTTCAGAGGCAGTGGTGTCACAGACAGGCTAGACTCCTGGCAGTAGGAGATCAGAAACTTCCCAAGGACCCCTGTACTTTCTAAAAGAAGGCACCAAGCTGCTGGATGTTTGCAAGTTTTATACAAACATCATATTAAGCATCACAAAGGCACTATTCCAATGGGGAATGGGCTGGAGGCCAAGTGGGGTGTAACTTTCCTCTGATGTCTGGCCTGTGGCCCAGGGCTTTGCTTCCCAGTCCTGTTGAGTATCCTATTGCTAGCCTCTATAGGCTTCCCTGGTGGCTCAGAGGATAAAGTGTCTGCCTGCAATGCATGAGGCCCGGGTTTGATCCCTGGGTTGGGAAGATCCCCTGGAGAAGGAAATGGCAGCCCACTCCAGTATTCTTACCTGGAGAATCCCATGGACAGAGGAGCCTGGTGGGCTACAGTCCACAGGGTCGCAAAGAGTCAGACACGACTGAGCAACTTCACACTTCACACAGCCTCTATAAGCCTCTGTTTAGGGAGATTTAGGAAGTTTGATTCAGTTCAGCTGCAGTATCTAAAGCTTGGAGAAATGAGAGATCAGACTGGATGGAGAGAATTCAGAGCATTAGAGAGCTATGGGGGCCATACAGGGGAGCCTGGTCTTGGGTACCTAGATCTGTGCTATTTAAACTGGCTGCCTCCTCCTTCTGGTGTGACATCATGTCACTTAGAGTATCAACATGACGCATCTTCCTGGACATTCAGTTTGATTTGGGTTTTTGGAGTGGTGTGGGGGCATGTAGAGAAAGTCAAGTAATTTAAATGCTGAGTATTTTATATTGTTATTTTTACATTAAACAGACATACATTTGGTATTGAAATGTGAAATCTGCATGAATTATTAAGAGCAAAGAAATGTTGTGCCTGCAGCAGACCACCTCCTACCACATCTTTAAACCCTCAGGGACTCACTCTTGGACAATTTAACCTTTTTTTTTTTTCCTCAACAGAAGCTGAATTTATAAAGCAAAGACTAGAAAACTATCCAAGACAGTGAACTGGGGACCAGTTGCCCAATAATTTTTAATAAGATAAGTTTTAAAAAATCAATTAATGTACATTTAAATTCTGAAAGAACCACATTAGAACCATAAAATGGTCTTTTTTATCATTTTAAAGGGATGCAAAATGAATACCCTCCATGGGCTACGCAGGTGGAGGAATGACACATTTGTTCCATCATCATGCTTCATTTTGGGTAGATTACTCCCCTCAGTCTGAGGGATTTATTCCTTTCTTTCTCCCTCTCCTACTCTCTCTTTCTCTCTTCCTTTCTCTCTCCCTCCCTTGCTTCCTTCCTCCCCTCCTTCTCTCTCTCCCACTCTCCTTCCTTCCTTTCTTTCATTCCACCAAGACTTATTGAGTTCCTAATGAATGGACATCTCTATCTCAGAGAACAATTTCCTGCACTCCTAGGGCATAGAGCTTCCAGACCCTGCGGAGGTAAAACCCTGCAACACAAGCATTCTTACAGTTACTGAAAAGTGTACCTTGAACTCTATGCCAATGAACTTGGATTCTTGTCCTGCTCAGTTAGTCTCACTGATTGGCCTTGGGCAAAACTTGAGTGAATATGCAAATATCTGTTTCCTCTGCTATAAAATATTGGCACTGCCTGTTTATCTCTGCTGATTTCTCAGCATGGCCATTGTATTTGTGAATACAAATTCAAAGGCTTTATCATCTGTGCCATGTTCTACTAGGTTAAGCTGATCATCTAAATAATGAAAGAAGAATCTCAAAGTGTTATTGTTATAATCATTATACCATTCTAATGAAGTTCCTCTCAGCCATCAAGCACATCAAATCAAGGTTAAGAGGTGCTTTTGAGACAGCAGACGGAAGCAAAAACTGGTATAAAGTGAAACGAAGGGAGGACAGGCAGTGCACTCAGCCTACACTCAGCAGGTTGGGGGCCACAAAACCAAGCAGGCCTGCAGCCCCTCAGTGCTATGTGCTCCTGGCACTGCTTTGCGAAGATGCAGAGAGGCCCAAGAGTTGGGCCTGATTTCAATGTCACCTGGTGATTTGGACACAGAATCATCTCGTGTTCCAAAGAAGAATCATTGCAAGGAGAGGGGGCGCTATCCTTCAGCACGACATGGTTCTCTTTACCATCCATCCTTCCTCCACAGAGCAGGGGCTTTGGTCCATCCCAAATGGGAGGAGTTGGGCTGCTTCTCCTTGGGGACAACACGCTGGGTTAATGCTCTGCTGGCCCTTCTTCCACTCTGCTTTCACACAGAAGGGAAAATCTTAGAGGCCTGGCTGTGTGCCAGGTCTTTACTCTGTGCCCTGGGCCCTTGCTACTGCTGTCGCTTCAGTCGCGTCCGACCCTGTGCGGCCCCATAAACGGCAGCCCACCAGGCTCCCCCGTCCCTGGGATTCTCCAGGCAAGAACACTGGAGTGGGTTGCCATTTCCTTCTCCAATGCATGAAAGTGAAAAGTGAAAGTGAAGTCTCTCAGTCATGTCCGACTCTTAGCGACCCCATGGACTGCAGCCCACCAGGCTCCTCTGTCCATGGGATTTTCCAGGCAACAGTACTGGAGTGGGGTGCCATGGCCTTCTCCACCCTTACTAGCTCATTTATTCCTCACAAAAAAATCCTCCTTTGCGATTTTTACAAAGAAAAACTTGAGCATCATGAGGCAAAGTAACATTCAGTCCTGTGTAGCTCATGAGTGGGAGTAAATGCAGAGCCTGCCCTTCTAACCGCAGCACACAGCACTATGGTGCCTCTCAATGTGTTTTTAGTTTAATATATATATATATTTGAGAAATTTGTCTTTTTCTTGCATGTTTATGAGGTGATTTTTTAAAAATAATTAATTTTGTGCTGGGCTCCACTACCAATGGCAGGCACCATGGTTAATCAAACATTCTGTCTATTAACTCCTTATCTATCATTTATTCAGGGAATATTGAGAGAACAGACTCATGTCATACAGTGGAAAACCACAGGCTTTGGAATAAGAGACACTTGGATTTACAACCCAATTTCCAGAAGTGACCTAGAATAAGCCAGTCTCCGTGAATCAACCACCAACCAGAGTTTTCCAGTATGTGAAATGGGGATTATAATACCTGTTTTTACTGCAGGAATTAGAAATAATTCTTCCAACATATCTAGCACAGAGTGAATGCTGATAAATATGAATTCTTCCATGAGGAATAACAAGTCTATAATTTATTCTTTGCTCTCACGACTCATTTGATACAACTTGCTATGTGCCCCATCTACTGAAGCATAGTGATGGGGCTGAATCATGTGATGTGTGAACGGATACTACAGATGTCTGGGTAGCTCCTACATCAGAGGATGTGGAATGGCATCATGGGAACATCCTTGAGCTTTACGACCCCAGGGAGAATGTCTCCCACTAGGGTCATGTCAACCAGGCAAGGCCATGATGCAGTAACAAAAAGCCCTGAGTCTCAATGCTAAGCTTAACGCAATCAACTTAAAATTTTCATTTTATTGAAGTATATAGCTCATTTACAATGTTGTGTTAATTTCTGCTCTACAACAAAGTGATTCATCCTTATATATGTATTCTTTTTCACATTCTTTTCCTTTATGCTTTATTATAGAATATTGAATATAGTTCCCTGTGCTATACAATAGGATTTTTTTATTTATCCATTTGAAACATAATAATTTACATCTGCTAATCCCAAATTCCCAATCCATCCCTCCCTGACCCTGTCCCCTTGGCAACCAAAGTCTGTTCTCAATATATCTGTGAGTCTGTTCCCATTTCACAGGTAGGTTTTTTGGTGTCATATTATAGATTCCACATATAATTGGTATTATATGATGTTTGTCTTTCTTTTTCAGGCTTACTTCACTCAGTATGATAAACTCTGGGTCCATCCATGTTGCTGCAAATATCATTATTTCATTCTTTTTTTTTGTTGTTGAGTATTATTCCATTGTATATATATGTACCAAATCTTTTTTATCCATTCATCTGCTGATGGACATTGAGGTTGCTTCTCCATATCTTGGGTGTTGTGAATAGTGCTGCTATGAACATAGGTGTACACCCATGAGTGGGATTGCTGGATCATATAGCAGCTCTATTTTTAATTTTTAAAGGAGCCTCCATACTGTTCTCCATAGTGGCTGCACCAACCTACATTCCTACCACAGTGTAGAAAGGTTCCTTTTTCTCCACACCCTCCCCAACACTTGTTATTTGCAGATTTTTAATGATGGTCATTTGAGTAGAGTGAGATGGTACCTCACTGTAATTGTGAATATCATCAACTTTTCTTTATGTCTCATTTCATACATGCAATGTCATGGATTCCTGCTGTCTGACACTAGTCAGGCTGATGGAGGCACCACTATCATACAGCTGTACCATCTGAGATACATAGGCTCCTAATAGCTGGTGTAGGAAAGACACTGATGGGGGGTGTGCACTAGGGGTTAAATGATGCTCATCACCCTGGCTTACAGCCTGTGGGTCTGTCCGGATCCTGGCTAACTGCACAGGGCAGGGAAATCCTCCCTCATGTTTGGACAGAGGGGATAAATTGATGTGAACAGTCACTCCAAGACTTTCCACAGGAAGAATCTTGTCTATGTGAAATCAGTCATTTCTCTGCAGCTCAGATTCCAATCTGAGAGGAACACCTTCCTGTGAAAAGATACTTAAACAGACGTAGGGAATAGATTTACGGATATGGGGAGAGAGGAAGAGAGGGTGAGATAATTGGAAAGAGTAACATAGAAACTTACATTACCATATGTAAAATAGATAGCCAATGGAAATTTGCTGTATGGCTAGCAGCAGCAGCAATGCATATATATGGAATCTAGAAAAATGGTACTGAAGAATTTATTTACAGGGCAACACTGGAGAAACAGACAGGGACAATAGACTTATGGACCTGGGGAGAGGGGAGGAAAGAGTGAGATGTATGGAGAGAGTAACATGGAAACTTACCATACGTAAAATAGATAGCCAGTGGGAATTTGCTGCATGGCTCAGGAAACTCAAGCAGGGACTCTGTATCAACCTAAAGGGATGGAATGGGGAGGGAGTTTCAAAAGGGAGGGGATATATGTATACCTATGGCTGATTAATGCTGAGATTTGACAGAAAACAATAGAATTCTGTAAGGCAATTATCCTTCAATAAAAAACAAATAATTTTTTAAAAAAGCATTAAGGATATTGTTGTATAACACAAGAAATATAGTCATTATTTTGTAATAACTTTATTTTTTACTGTAGAAAGTTGATATTTCACTTTTAAAAGTTTTATTGGAGTATAGTTGATTTACAATGTGGTGTTAGTTGCAGCAAAGTCAGCCACTGTTTCCCCATCTGTTTGCCATGAAGTAATGGCATCTGGTCCGATCATTTCATGGGAAATAGATGGGGAAACAGTACTGACTCATGTTGAGGTTTGACAGAAAACAGCAAAATTCTGTAAAGCAATTATCCTTCAATTAAAAAAATTAATTAAAAATTTTTATATTTTTTTACTGGAAACATGCAGGATACCCCAGTAGGTGTAGGACAGAGTGCTTCACTCAAACTAGAGAAAGAAGTCTTGATTGGTGATGTCTCTGGATTCAGATATTAGGAGAGGATCCAGCCAAGGGAGACGTCAGCCCACCCTCTCACACAGTCCAGCTTTAACCAGACTTCTCCAATACAAGAATGTTGGTTTGTACAAAAATGGAGGTTAGGGTTTTAGAAGTTGAACAAAGAAGAGCTGGGTTGTGCCATGGTTCACCCTCAGTGGCTGGATGGATTTGACATCTGACAGGGTTTTGGAGAAGGAACATCATCATTAAAATCAGCTTCAAAAGCAAAGAATGACCAAACATTCTGCATTTTCTCTGGTGCTTCACCATAGCTATCATTATACTACCACACCACTGTATCATTCTTGGGGATTTTTTGAAGTTTTTATTTTATTTTTTTAAATAGAAGTGTAGTTAATTTCAGCTTCCTGGGTGTTTCTAGTGGTAAAGAACTTGGCTGTCAATGCAGGAAACGTAAGAGACATGGATTTGATCCCTGGGTCAGGAAGATCCTCTGGAGGAGAGCATGACAGCCCACCCCAGTATTCTTGCCTAGAGAATCCCATGGACAGAGGAGCTTGGTGGGCTACAGTCCATAGGGTTGAAAAGAGTTAGATATGACTGAAATAACTTAGTATGCATGTACATAGTTAATTTACAATGTTAGTTTCAAGTATACAGCAAAGTGATTCAGCTATACATACTTACAATCTTTTCCATTAATGGTTATTATAAGATATTGAGTATAGTTCCATGTGCTATACAGTAGGACCTTGTTGATAATCTGTTTTATATATAGCACTGTGTCTGTGTTAATCTCTGTTAGCTTATCTCCCCCCCTTTCCTCCTTGGCAACCACAAATTTGTTCTCTATGTCTGTGATTCTGTTTCTTTTTTTATAAATAAGTTCTTTGTAGCATCTTTTAGATTCTACTAATAAGTGATATCATATATTTGTCTTTGTCTGACTTACATCACTTAGTGTGTTGATCTCCAGGTCCATCCATGTTGCTGCGAAGGGCATTATTTCGGTCTCTTTTATGGCTGACTAATTTTCATTGTGTATACGTACATCTTCTTTATCCATTTACCAGTCAGTGGATATTAGGTTGCTTCCATGTCACGGCTACTGTGAACAGTGCTGCCANTGGGTCAGGAAGATCCTCTGGAGGAGAGCATGACAGCCCACCCCCGTATTCTTGCCTAGAGAATCCCATGGACAGAGGGGCTTGGTGGGCTACAGTCCATAGGGTTGAAAAGAGTTAGATATGACTGAAATAACAGTATGTATGTACATAGTTAATTTACAATGTTAGTTTCAAGTATACAGCAAAGTGATTCAGCTATACATACTTACAATCTTTTCCATTAATGGTTATTATAAGATATTGAGTATAGTTCCATGTGCTATACAGTAGGACCTTGTTGATAATCTGTTTTATATATAGCACTGTGTCTGTGTTAATCTCTGTTAGCTTATCTCCCCCCCTTTCCTCCTTGGCAACCACAAATTTGTTCTCTATGTCTGTGATTCTGTTTCTTTTTTTATAAATAAGTTCTTTGTAGCATTTTTTAGATTCTACTAATAAGTGATATCATATATTTGTCTTTGTCTGACTTACATCACTTAGTGTGATGATCTCCAGGTCCATCCATGTTGCTGCGAAGGGCATTATTTCGGTCTCTTTTATGGCTGACTAATTTCCATTGTGTATACGTACATCTTCTTTATCCATTTACCAGTCAGTGGATATTAGGTTGCTTCCATGTCATGGCTACTGTGAACAGTGCTGCCATGAACGCTGGGGTGCATGCGTCTTTTCTAGGGTTTTCTCCAGATATGTGACCAGGGCATTCATAATAACTTAGAACCTTTTGTTTTGAGCTATTCCTCCCCTAGATACCTGATGCTTTGATGCAAGAAGATGCACGTGGGACCCTGAGCTCTCAATCAGTAGCTGTTTGGACTTGGGCTCACTCTCTTTTAGCCTCAGTTTCTTCATCAGTAATGCGGGGACAATGATAAACTGGATGTATGACTATCATGAGCATCAGATGAAATGAGATGTGAAATGAGGTGCACCAACAGTCATGGTTGACAAAAAGCCAGTCACATGGTGTGCCCTATGTTTATTTACCCCCTGACTTGCTGGGGCTTAAATTTAAATTCCTGTATATTCTGGACAACTTCTCCTGGGATGCTGAGATTTTGATCACAAAGGATACTCTTTCAGCCTGTATCTCCCTTCACCCAGGCTTCTTTCTGCACCAGGGAGACCCAATACCCTAGGTTGGTTCTCATCCAATAACTCCCCTATTGTCCCAGAAAAAAAGCCTAATAACTTTTTCCTGTCACTATTATCAGGACCACTCAAACGTCTGGCTGCCAACTGCATGATTAGCCAGGGCATTGGCGAGCTCTTCTTCCAGGATGGAGAGAATCTGTTGGAAGATGATAGTCATTGACCACAATTATGCCAAAGGAGAAAAATCAGGAAAGGAACAGGAAAGGGGGCAGCAAATACGTTTTCACCAGGACTTAGATTTATTCTGGAGAAACACGAACTGATTTAGAAAAAGGATACCGCTGAAAGGCAGGAGCAAAGCAGTGCTTTGCCGGAGACCAGTTTCTGGGAGGACGAGATAACACAGGTGTTTATCTGAAGCCCTTTATACACATGCACATATGACAACTTTTTCTAGCTAATTAGAAATTTCATTTTACTGATGGCATTCCCAAACTCTTATCAATTTCTGTGGCAGACAAATGCTTGATGGAGGTGAATTTTCTAGTTTGGATGCTGTTTGGGTAATTCATGGGCCTCAAAAATAGAAAGTGATTGAGATGGAAAGGACCTTGACAACTCATTTTGTTAGCATCTCAGCTCTGCCCCCAGGCATGTATATTCCACATTGCAATGATGATGCCAGTCTTTCCATTCATCCATCTACTCAACAACAAAATGTTGACTAATAATAAAAATAAATAGATGAGGTTTTATTAAGTTTTCACCTTTACGCCAGATACCATGGTAAATGTTTCACACTAATTTTCTCATTTTACAATGAGAATTCCCTGAGGGATAGATTATTACTATCCTACTATTTAGATGTGATTTTGGAAAGTTGAGTATCTGACACCTAAGACAGAGCTGTTCAGGGACTTCCCTGGTGGTCCATTAGCTAAGATTCTATGTTCCCAATGCAGGGGGCCTGGGTTTGATCTCTGGTCAGGCAACTAGATCCCACATGCCACAACTAAGTTCACATGCTGCAATTAAAGATACCACATGCTGCTGCTAAGACCCAGCACAGCCAACTAAATAAAAGCATATTAAAAAAAATAAAAACAGAGCTGTGATGAAGACCTAGCCCTGCCTTCAAGGAGCTTACAGTTGAGTGAAGACACACACCCCAAGTTGCATTCAATATAATAAGGATGCATAGCACTGAGACTGTGTTACTGAAGTCCATGGAGGCCAGCTTAGCTCAGCATGGGGATGTCAAAGAAGGCTTCCTGGAGGAGGTGATATTTGGACTGAGACTCGAGTAGTAAACTGAGAAAAATGTGGAATGGAATAGTCCTACCCCAAGGTCCTCATCAAATGTGATTTTAGCCAGGTTCTTCTGGTTTGTTTTATTATATCAGAAACAGTTTGTGCAGAAAATTGGAGGTTAAGGCTTTTGAGATTAGGAAAAATAGGTTGACAATGAGACCATCTCTTAGGCCCAGTGCATGGATGAGTAGCCCTAGAGTTTGGTTTCTGAGTGTGGTAGGAGCAAAGACCAGGAGGAGGAAGCAGCATAGCAGTTGGCATAATGAACAGGATGAGGGCATGTGGTTCAGTATGAGGGGTATGGGATGAAGCCAAATGAAGAAAGATGAGGCTGGAGGAGTGCAGGGATCAAGGGCCCCAACTTCTTTTCTTTAAAATTTATTTTATACAAGTATAGTTGATTTACAATGTTGTGTTAGTTTCAGATAAATACCAAAGTGATTCAAATATATGTACATTTACATACTTTTTCATATATTTTTCCATTATGGTTTATTAAAGGATATCAAATATAGTTCCCTGTTCTATACAGCAGGACCTTGTTGTTTATCTGTCCTATATCTGCTAATCCAAAACTCCCAATACATACCTTCCCACTGCCCTCTCTCTTGGCAACCACAAGTCTTTTCTCTATGTCTGTGAGTTCTTTTCTGTTTCATAAATTTATTTTTGTTTGTCTTTCTCTGTCTGACTTACTTCACTACTCTGATAATCTCCAGGTCTATCCACATTGCTGCAAATGGCATCATTTCATTCTTTTTGGGGGGCTGAGTAGTATTCCATTATACACATGTACCATATCTTCTTTATCCATTCATCTGTCAATGCACATGCAGGTTGTTTCCATGTCTTGGCTATTAGACTTAGTGCCGTTATGAACATAGGGGTGCATGTATCTTCTCAGATTAAGAGTTTTGCTTGATCCTCATTTAATGCAGGGTCACCACCTCTGCCAAAGTAGGGCCCCTACACGTGGGCACTTGCCCTCAGGGGAGGGGCTGTGTTCAGTCTCACTGTTCCCAGCTCCTGTCCTCATTGATTTTCCAGCTGCTGTGCTTGCTCCCACCAGAGACAAAGTGGAGGTGGAGAAGAGGGCCATGAATGGGGACACCCTTACTGGACTGATGCTGCAGGGAGGTGGCTCCGCTCTCTGGCCTGGCAGGTGCTCTTGTGGGTACCTCTGTGGATTCTTTGGGGATTTCCTTATGGGTCCCTCTTTCTTGGGAGATGCTTATCTATCAAAAGGATGCGCTGGGAATTCCCTGGTGGTCCAGTGGTTAAGACTTGGTGCTTTCACTGCCATGGCTAGAGTTTGGTCCTTGGTCTGGGAACTAAAATCCTACAAGCTATGTGGGAAAAAAAAGAAAAAAATATGCACCGCTCACTCCTTAGTTTCTGCCTGTGCATTCTTCAGTATCCACAATGAGGCCCCTCCTGAACCTCTATTTATGATCAATTTTCAGACAAGCTGGGGTCAACGTTTCTATCACGAGTTCATCTCAACCTGCATGCAGGCTTCCCTCTCTTTGCTCTGCTCTTTGATTTGCACTTACTTCCCAGATGCAGTCAGCCTTTGCTTTCCCAGACGTGCACCTTGTGCATTCCCATCAGCAGGGAATGTGTGGCAAAGCCTGTCAGATGCTGGGTGATTAGGTGGCCCCCCTCCATCCTTTCCTGTGTTGGTGGATGACACTCCCAGTGACCTCCTCTAAAGGAATCTTTCTTCAATAAATAACCTTGTTTGTGTGTGTGTGTGTGTGTGCATGCACGCTCAGTCATGTCTAACTCTTTATTACCACAGGGACTGTGGCCTGCCAATCTCCTCTGTCCATGAAATCTTCTAGGTAAGAATGCTGGAGAGGGTTGCCATTTTCTTCTCCAGGGGATCTTCCTGACCCAAGGATCAAATACACATCTCTTGCGTCTCCTGCATTGGCAGATGGGTTCTTTACCAGCGTCACCTGGGAAGCCCCTAACCTTATTTTTTAATTGACATATACTTGATTTACAAAGATGTGTTAGTTTCAGTTGTATAGCACAATGATTCAGTTATACATACATATACGCGTGCATGCTAAGTCACCTCAGTCATGTCTGACTCTGTGCAATCCTGTGGACCACAGCCCACCATCTTCCTCTGTCCAAGGGATTCTCCAGGCAAGAATACCGGATTGGGCTGCCATGCTCTCCTCCAGGGGATCTTCACAATCCAGAGATCGAATTGGTGTCTCTTATATCTCCTGCATTGGCAGGCAGGTTCTTTACCGCTAGTGCCACCTGGAAGCCCAGACACACACACACACACACACACACACACACACACACACACACACATATGCCTATTCTTTTTCAGATTCTTTTCCCTTATAGGTTATTATGAGACGTTGAATATATTTCCCTGTGCTACACAGGGAACTAGGTTCTTATTGTGCACCTATTTTATTTATAGTAGTGTGTAAATCTTAATCTCAAATTCTTGTTTTGTCCCTCCCTGCTTTCCCCTTTGGTAACCATAAGTTTGAAAACATAAATCACTTAATATTTATTCTTGATGCTTTTCTATCTTCATTGACAATTGGTTATTTAGCTAGTTCTCATCACTAAGTTTGAAATGTCACATTGAGGTCTTTATTGCATCTCGATTTTATAAGTTGATGTTTATTATGTGTCAGTGTTGCCTTTGAAAGCTCCAAATGAAGATTCTGTGGCATGATGCTTTCAATCTTTCCCACATGCCTAATGTATTTGAACCTTAGAGCTATACTGTGGATAGGGAAGGTATTTTTGTCTCTATGTTTCAAATTAAGAAATTACTAAGATGGTGAGTAAGAAAAAATCCTGTGGGCCTGTGGACTGGACCAAGTCAGGAGGGTCAGGCTCAGTAGCTACCTCTGGACAGGGCCATAGCCAGTGACCCAGAGAGCAGTGCCTAAGGGGAGCCTAGATGGGACAGAGTTCCAGGGGCATAGATGTCACTCAGGCTGGGGCTGAGTGAAATAGAGACAAGAGCTCACCCAGCCTGTGTCTTTGGGTAACAAGAGGCAGGAGGCAGCATAGAGAGTTGAAATGAACTGTTAGGCTCCTATGATCTGGGGCAAGTCTCTCTGTGTCTCTGGGCCTCAGCTTTTCTTATCTGTCAAATGGGACCATGACTGTCTTCCTCACAAGACTGTCACAAGACTGGATGAAATGGCATCTATTAAATTCTAGCACACTCTTTGCCAGAGGAGAGGTGGTAACAGTAGCCACAGTTCTTTAGGTAAAGTCACGGTTGTCAAGCTGATAGGTGCCTGGCCCTCTATGTGGATGGGGTCAGAAGAAGGAGAGAATTAGTAAGAACTTCATCTAGAACTGGAAGCAGAAAGCAAAAGTCATTGGTGATCTTCCTTCCTTCTTTCCTTTGTTTCTTTTTACAATCAAAGGATAGTTGATATACAATGTTAGTTTTAAATTTGTAGCAAAGTGATTCAGTTACACATTTTATATATTTTTTTCATTTTTTTTCATTATAGGTTATTATAAGATATTGACTATAGTTCCCTGTCCTATAATGCAGTTCCTGTTGGTTATCTATTTTATATACAATGATGTGTATCTGTTAATCCATACTCAATTTATTTGATGATTTTTCTAATTTCCTTACTCCTAGTACTTAGGGTCCTTGTTTGTTTTGGAAACAGCAAGGGAGCCAGGAGCTGGGGAGACTTCTGAGCCAGTCACAGTGACAGGCAACCCCAGTGAGCAGAGAGTAGAGCAGTGACTGATCAAGGGAGGAAGCAGGCTGCATTTCTGGGCCCCAGTGAAGAGAAGACAGAGGTGCTCAGCCTGTGGCCTTGGGAAGAGGGAACCCCTGCAGGCTGAGGATTCAGGAGGCCCATGAGCAAGACGGCACTGCCCAGTCCTCTGTGGAGCTGTGGGGTGTGGAAGATGAGCTTCTGGCCCCGGGAACACGCGGCAAAGACACCAAGGTCAGTCCAAACACCAGGGCACCCGTTTTCTTTGCTTGAGTTGAATCTCAGTGTAGTGACATTGTACAGGCTGAGGCAGAAGAACAGGTAGAAACAGAAAATCTTTCTGTGTTATAGGTTCTGAGGTGTGTTGTCCTCAGGCCTTATAATGCTGCTTTCTGCATTTATGTGTGCTTTAGAAAATAATAGAGCAAAACCGCGGAGACCATAAAATGATCAGGGGTTGCTGTTTTTTATTTTTTATTTTATTTTTTTAGGGGAGGGATTGAGGGGGATGACTAGGTGAAACAGAGGATTTTTAGTACAGTGAAAAAGTCTATGTGTTACTATAATCATGTCACTGTGTTTTTGTTCAAACCTATGGAACAACAGACTGGTTCCAATAAGAAAAGGAGTACGTCAAGGCTGTATATTGTCACCCTGCTTATTTAACTTATATGCAGAGTACACCATGAGAAATGCTGGGCTGGAAGAAGCACAAACTGGAATCAAGATTGCCAGGAGAAATATCAATAACCTCAGATATGCAGATTACACCACCCTTATGGCAGAAAGTGAAGAGGAACTAAAAAGCCTCTTGATGAAAGTGAAGAGGAGAGTGAAAAAGTTGCCTAAAAGCTCAACATTCAGAAAACAAAGATCATGGCATCTGGTTCCATCACTTCATGGGAAATAGATGGGGAAACAGTGGAAACAGTGGCAAACTTTATTTTTTGGGGCTCCAAAATAACTGCAGATGGTGACTGCAGCCATGAAATTAAAAGACGCTTACTCCTTGGAAGGAAAGTTATGACCAACCTAGGCAGCATATTGAAAAGCAGAGACATTACTTTGCCAACAAAGTTCCATCTAGTCAAGGCTATGGTTTTTCCTGTGGTCATGTATGGATGTGAAAGTTGGGCTGTGAAGAGAGCTGAGCACTGAAGAATTGATGCTTTTGAACTGTGGTGTTGGAGAAGACTCTTGAGAGTCCCTTGGACTGCAAGGAGATCCAACCAGTCCATCCTAAAGGAGATCAGTCCTGGGTGTTCTTTGGAAAGACTGATGCTAAAGCTGAGACTCCAATACTTTGGCCACCTCATGCGAAGAGTTGACTCATTGGAAAAGACCCTGATGCTGGGAGGGGTTGGGGGCAGGAGGAGAAGGGGACGACAGAGGATGAGATGGCTGGATGGCATCACTGATTCAATGGACATGAATTTGGGTGAACTCCGGGAGTTGGTGATGGACAGGGAGGCCTGGCGTGCTGGAGTCCATGGGGTCCAAAGGGTTTGCAAGAGTTGGACATGACTGAATGACTGAACTGAACTAATAGAATGTATAACACGAAGAGTGAACCCTAATGTAAACTCTGGACTTTTGGTGATTTTAATGTGTCAGCATAGGTTCACCCATTGGAACAAATGACCCATCTAGTGGGGGCTGTTGATAAGAGGGGAGGCTGTGCATGTGTCTGGGGAAGAGTATGTAGGAAGTCTCTGTCCCTACAGTTCAATGTGTGTATGTGAACTAAGTCGCTTCAGTCATGTCTGACTCTTTGCGACCCTATGGACTGTAGCCCACTAGGCTCCTCTGTCAATGGGATTCTTTAGGCAAGAGTACTGGAGTGGGTTGCCATGCCCTCCTCCAGGGGATCTTCCCAACCCAGGGGTCAAACCTGCATCTCGTGCAGCTCCTGCATTGCAGGCAGATTCCTTACCACTGAGCCACCAGGAAATAGTGCTATGAATTTAAACTGGTCTGGAAAGTAAAGTCTTTATAAAAAATAGAATCTATTGTGTGTTTAACCACACTATCATTCCTGTCTATCCTGGTATGGGTAATGATTTTGCGAAGTACCAGGTATCTTTTTCTTTCCAGTCTTAGAGGCTTAGTGCTGTTGGGTTACCATAACTGACTGGGTTTGAATTTTTTCCATCAGTGTTTGCTGGTGTGCATGTGTGTGTACATGTATGCACTTAGCATGAGACAGCAGGCAGATGCGTATATGAGAAGAAGCATCAGATGCGACAATCCCATATTCCACTTGTCTTTTCAATAATGTGTCCCATGTTTGTATGAGGAGTCCATTCTGCTCCCTATAGGGTGAAATTTACTTCTTTGTGTGCTGGGGTGTGTATGGGGCTTCTCTTAGGGAAGCCTTTACCCTGAATATTGTGTCAAGGCTTTGTTTTTAGTAGCTTCTATATCTGCTAAAGTGAATTGATAGGTTAATGTTCTCTGTAATTGGGCTCTCAAACTTGAGCATGTGCCTGAAACATCTGGAGAGCTTCAAACACAGGTCACTGAGCCCTAGGCCCACGGGGTCTAGTTCAGCATGCCTGGGAGGCACCTGATTAATTTCCCAGGCAATGCTGGTGCTGCCAGTTCGAGGACCCAGTTTGAGAGACACTGGGCCTGTGAACAATTCTAACACAATCTGATGTCGTTTCCTCAAAGCACCTACACTAGAAGCTGACTGTTCACTCCTAGGGCCTAAGGGCTTATTTGGTGGCTCAGACAGTGAGGAATCTGCTGCGACTGACTGAGTACCTAAGGCTTTCACTTCCACGCTTCACTTTAGGGCTTTAAAGCATTACACGTGTGTGCCAAGTCCCTTCAGCATGCCTGACTCTTTGTGACCCTATGGACCGTGGCCTGCCAGACTCCTCTGTCCATGGGATTCTCCACGCAAGAATACCAGAATGGGTTGCCATGCCCTCTTCCAGAGGATGCTCCTGACCCAGGGATCAAACCTGGGTCTTTTAGCCTCCTGCACTGGCAGGTAGACTCTTTACCGCTAGTGTCATCCAAAGAAAGACATAGTCAAAAGGAAAGTTATGTGTAGCTTTATTAACCAGAGCAAGTTCCAGAAACCCCAAAGCAAGCTCAAGGTAGCCCTAGGTTGGGAAACAGAGTATGGGCGTCAGGTGAAGGTGTGGTTTCACACCTGAACCCAAATGCTTGCCTTCAGAAACTACTGAGGGTCAGAGCTGGGACTTCAGGCAGAGTTTGGCTCATTGGATCGAGGTTGCTGTTGCCATCGAACAGATGATGAAATGGAGTTTCAGGGAAGTTAAGTGACTTGCTTAGAGTTGCACAGTTGGTAAGTGAGGGAGTCAGAATTTAAACCCAGCCCCGTGGGCCATAGAGCTGGGCTGCTTCCACCCCAGGTTCTGCCCTTTAAGACCGCTACAACGGATGAGGTCTACACATGGGTGCTTGTGATAATTTCATCCTTGGGATAAGTGTAGCACTTTCTCCAGTTTTCTCCTTGAGTGGCATGGCCCTTGCTTTGATGCATAATTTCCTGTTGAGTGTCAGAAAGCCTTTCATGTGATTTTTGGTTTCATCTTACACATGAACGGAAACCTCCATTATGGATGAAGACAAAAAGTAAATGTTTGATTTGCTTAAAAATTGCCAAGACAGATAGAGGTGGGTTTGGACTTAAACTCAGCATCCTCAACCCAGAGCCAGGCACTCTTTGTTCAACCGTCTTTGGGATGTGGCCAGGGCATCTATTCTGCTTTCTGCATTCTCAAACTGGGGGTGGAGGAGGGGAAATCGTATGGATACAATGGTAATATTTTCATGCTGTTTCTGCTAAAAGTCAAACCCGTGCTGCTACCATGGCGGTTTCTGGCATCTCCATTGAGTTATTTATCCTATGTCCACATCACACACACCATTTACACACGCAGAGGTGCAGTCTATGCATCTGAAGGATGGTTATGATCAGGGCTGCTCTATCACTTTACAAAAAGCTTCAGGAAATATGGTGTTTTTCTCAAAATGCCAATATAAAAGTTGATATAAGATTGGCGATGTGTAAGCTTTGACATTACATAAAAATATATAGGCGTTGTAAAAGTTAACAACCGTTTTATTTATAATTATATTGCAGATTGGGATTTTTATATCCGCATTGTCAACAGTAACCTTTCCGCCTTCCCTTCCATCTTGGCCACAAATGTTTATGCTAGGTTATCATGTCTGTGTTTCCTTCTGTCACACAGGGCTCACAGTGTCTTTCCGGAGTCTCAGCCATATGCACGTCACCCATCTGTCCCCCCAGGAAAAACAGTTCTTATCCCACTGCATCCATAATTCTCAGGATCCTACTGCAGTTTGCTATTTTGTGACTGCCATGTAAGTACAGACCATACTTTTCTCATTCTCTACATCCTCATATTAATAATAACCATAACCCTTTTGGATTGTCATATCTGTCTTACAAGATAGAAAAGTTACATTCAGCTGAAATTTGAATCCCTGGATTAAGAAAGGTCCATTATCTGACTCTCACAGGTTTATAAGGATGAAGATTCAAACTCTCCTCTTCGCATATGTATGAGGAAGATAATAGTACATCTTTATCCTTTGCTCAGCGCTGCTTTAAGGGAAAAAATACCTCATCTTAAATATTTGTTCTTCTCTATGAAATATTCCCTATTGAACAGGGAGCTATTACTTTTAGCTGTCAGAAAACCACTTCGGAGGAGCGTTTAAAGTGGGAAGAGAAAAGCGATAGCCATATAATATGTGGAACTATTGACCCTGGAATAATGCTACTTTCTTTTTTCCAGTTTCTTTATAAATTGAAGTATAGTTAATTTACAAGGTTGTGTTAGTTTCAAGAGTACAGCAAAGTGGTTTGGTTATACAAACACACGTGTGTATTTTCAAATTATCAAGGATTTTAAAGTTAGTGGGTAGGAAAAGTAATCTTTTTGTGAGCTTTTGCCATGTGATGTTCCCCTTATTCAGATATCACATGTATTATCATATCATCTTTGTGTAAACCCTGCAAAAGCGTAGTCTCTGTTTATGGACAAAGAAGGAAAGCTCAGAGAAGTTGAACAATTTGTCTAGGTCAACACAGTGCTGGAAAGCAGTACAGTAAAGATTGAAACCCTGAGTAGGTCCGAATCCAGAATTTGAACCAGGATTGTCTTTTCTATCTTTTGGGTCTCAGAATCAGTGGCTGGAAATCCAGAGATCCCAGTTAATTCGAAGAAAGTAAGAATGCTGTTTGGCAAAGCTTTGGCTCTGCTGGAGAGTTCAGCAGGACACCTTTGAATTCAAATCTGAATGCAATTTGTAAGAGGGTTGCCGGCATGGGGCTGAGAGTTGTCACCTCCACTGCTGTTCTGTAGTCTCAGGAGTGTTACAGGGCTGGGATTTATCCTTGAGAAAGAAAAGATCAGAGGCACAGCCTCTGAAATGCAAATATTGTTTCAGCAGCCTGCATTCCCCTCATTTCACTGCTGTCTGTGCACTTGTCTTCCTCTTAAAACAGAATATAAGAACTACTTGACCTTGGTGAGATGGTTGCCTATTTGGATGAGATCACGATGAGATGAAATTATCATGGCAGGCACTTGACAGTTGCTTTATTAATTAGACTGCTTTATTTAGCAGGCATTCTTCACATCATTCTCCCTTCTGCACGTGCAGAAGAGGCAGCTACTTGTGTGCTGTGAATTGGGGAGTGCTGGGAGGGGGGATCCTCATCTCAGAATAGCTATGGCTTGCTGCCCAGCATCACGAGACAGTATGACATCACATGTCACTAGTCCAGGAAAAGATAACAATTCAAAATTCAAAGTTCACGTGGATGGACCTAGAGAGTGTTATATGGAGTGAAGTCAGAAAGAGGAAAGCAAATATTGTATATTAACTCATACCCGTGGAATCTGAAAAATGGTACAGGTGATCTTATTTGCAAAACAGGAATAGAGACACAGGCATAGAGGACAAATGTATGGATATCAAGGAGGAAAGGGACTGGTGGGAGAAACTGGGAGATTAGGATTGACACCTATGCACCATCGATACTGCGTATAAAGCAGATAACTGGTGAGACCATACTGTAGAGCAGAGGAGACTCCACCTGCTGCTCAGTGGTGACCTGAATGAAAGGAAGTCCGAAAGGGAGAAGATATATGTATTAATATATGTATGGTTGATTCATTTTTCTGAGCCATAGAATCTAGCACTGCAGCAGAATCTATAGTTGTAAAGCAACTATACTCCAAGGAAAATTAATTACCCCCCCTAAATTCAAAGTACCATTTCTACCAAGTGCATAGCGAAAGTGAAAGTGAAAATCGCTCAGTCATGTCCAACTCTTTGGGACCTCATGGACTATTCAGTGCATGGAATCCTCTAGGCCAGAATACTGGAGTGGGTAGCCTTTCTCTTCTCCAGGGGATCTTCCTAACCTAGGGATCGAACCCAAGTCTCCCACATTGTGGGCAGATTCTTTACCATCTGAGCCACAAGGGAAGCCCAAGAAAACTGGAGTCGGTAATCCATCCCTTCTCTAGGGGATCTTCCTAACCCAGGAATTGAACCCGAGTCTCCTGCATTGCAGATGGATTCTTTATCAACTGAGCTATCAGGGAAACCCTATCTTAAGTAGGGGGCCATCTGTATTATTCTCTGCTCCCAATATTTAACAGCTGCTCTGTTTCTCCTTGTCCTGGTAGAGTCGGTACAGTAACCCTGGTCATTGCCTGTTAGTTGAGAAGAAGGAGGAGCTCAGAGTGGCTAGGTAAGCCATCTCAGTTTAAAGTTCAATGGGACAATTGTTGAGCCCTTCCAGTAAAGGCACTACTGCTTTGTTAACAGACCTCAAAACCAGCAGACTCCAAACTGATGGAGGTGTGAAGATAAATTCTGAAAGTTGGTTATAGGAATATCAGTAAAGTTGGCTACTCCTGCCTTCATGGCTTCCTTCTCCACCTTTGCACTTGACTGTCAGAGACAGAGTCCTTTGTTAACTGCCGTATTTTATAGGATTGCTTCACAGCTATGCACAGTGTTGTCTCTGAGCTGGTGCCATGCTGAATTTTTTAACAGACCACCACAATTTTCTAGAAGGTCATCTGTTCCTGCATAGTGAGGAAAATGGTATGAATGATAAATGCCAAGGACACAAGTCTATTGCCTTACTCATGCTGCTGAAATAAATTTTCTTTTTGTGAGAAGCAAAGTTATATAGAAGCAGTAGATTGGTGATAACAAAGGCATTCAGAGATGAGAGCCCAGCTTCTGCCAGAGAAGGCATATCCAAGTCCAGAGTGTTTCTATTCTAGTGAGGGGAAATTGCTGACCCTTCATGACAAGGGTCCCAGTATAATGTAACTGCCACCAGGGGTCTGGCTGGTTCTCTAGGGAATGATGCCATGTTGTGAACATGGTTTCCAGTTCTGATTTGGGCAGGTGAGGCATTTGGCAATTGGGGCAGCCATCAGAGATCAGTATTGTTGAATTGACGCATCACTCAGTCTATGTCCTGGCTGCACGATTCAGGAATCCATTGAGCAAGCCCTGGAATAGCTGGGGAAATAGGCTGCCTCGCTAGAATGGATCAACTTCTTTACCCAATGATGGAGACCAACCTCTACAGTAGGTACCCTCTGGTAAAGAGTTGTACGGAAAAAAGGTATCTCCATACTCTGCTCATTCTGACAAATTTACCCTACCTTCTCCTCAGAGCTCCCTACCACCATTTCTATGAATTTAACCTCTTTCCAACCTTCACCCCATAGCCAAATTATTGGTTACTGGTCACAGTCAATGCAGGTCTATGCCTCTGACCATCTCGCCTTCTAGGCATTGTTTGATTCTGCAGATCATACTAGTAGAATTCGACCTTAGAGCCGAACCCTGTTTCTTATGAAAAAGCTGGAGCACTGATTAAGAAAGAGTAGAGATATCACCTCATACCAGTCAGAATGGTCATCATAAAAAAATCTATTAGCAATACACTGTTGGTGGGAATGTAAATTGGTATAGCCGCTATGGAAACCAATATGGAGATTCCTTAAAAAACTAAAACTAGAGCTACCATGTGATCCAACACTCCCACTCCTGGGCATATATCTGGAGAAAACCAAGGTTCAGAAGGATATATGCACCCCAATGTCCATTGCACTACTGTTTACAAGAGCCAAGACTTAGAAGTAGCCTAGATGTCCTCTGACAGATGAATGAATAAGGAAGATGGGGTGCATATGTACAACAGAATACTGTTGTGGTTGTCTAGTCACTAAGTTTTATCCAAATATTTTTGACGCCACGGACTCTAGCTCACCAGACTCCTCTGTCCATGGAATTCTCCAGGCAAGAATACTGGAGTGGGTACCCATTCCCTTCTCCAGGGGATCTTCCCAACCAAGGAATCAAATCTACATCTCCTGCTTGGCAGGCAGATTCTTTATCGCTGAACCCCTTGGGAAGATCCCCACAATGGAATATGACTCAACNTCCTCTGTCCATGGAATTCTCCAGGCAAGAATACTGGAGTGGGTACCCATTCCCTTCTCCAGGGGATCTTCCCAACCAAGGAATCAAATCTACATCTCCTGCTTGGCAGGCAGATTCTTTATCGCTGAACCCCTTGGGAAGATCCCCACAATGGAATATGACTCAACCATAAAAAAGAAGGAAATCATGCCATTTGCAGCAACATGGATGCATCTGGAGATTATCATTCAAAGATAATCTGTGTGACTTTCTTTCACACAGAGAAAGACAAATATCATATGATATTGTTTATAAGTGGAATCTAAAAAAAAGATAGAAATGAACTTATTTACAAGAGAGACAGACTTATAGTATTAGAGAACAAGCTTGGGGTTACTAAAAGGTAAGGGTAGGGGAAGGAATAAGCCACGAGTTTGAGACTAACATAGGCACATTACTATGTTTAAAATAAATAATCAACAAGGATCTACTGTATAGCGTGGGAACTCTGCTCAATACTCTGTAATAACTTAAATGGGAAAAGAATTTGAAAAAGAATAGATATATGTACAACTGAACTACTTTGTTGTACACTTGAAACTAACACAGCATTGTTAATGATACTCCCATGTACAAGAAAAAGAAAAAATAAAGAAAAGAAAGAGCAGAAACTGAGAACTGAAATGGGGACATTGCCTGAGTTCTGCCGAAGCTGGTATTTCAAGCCTTCATTCTACACTGAGCCTCTCTTCTCTGGTGAGGTCAGTCTTCCCTTGAACATATACTCTGCAATGTCTCTACCTTGATTCATAAAGGAATGTGGATATTCTCAAGTTCCACCTCACATCCTTGCTTTGCCTCCAGACTCAGGACCCTGGATAGATCTCTGGATAGATTCTGGGGAGATGAGCGTAAGCAATAGCTATTGACAGTCTCAGCCGCTTGCCACTGAAGGCAGGATTCCTTAGAGAGCTTCTAGAGGCCACAGAAGAGCCTCTAGCTTACTGCCTGTCCAAGACTTCAGGCCTGCCTATTGCTATTGCAATAATAGTTTCTACTTCTTTCCAAATATTTCAGGAGAGTTTCTCCTTGGATGATCAGAAAAGAAACCACCGTGGCAAAGAGTATGGGAGATATGATTTCTAGCCTTCTGCCCCTGTGCCACGTGAGAGAATGCCGGTTAGTAGAGCTGGTGATATCTCCCACTTGAAGGATCATCAAGGCATACACTTGAGGAGAAAGTGAGTAGGTAACAGAGGAAAGAAGGAGTATTCCTATAAATGAGCTATTTGGAAGGTTAGAAAGGAGATAAAGAAAGAAAAATTGGATGGAGAAAAATTCCTGTCATAAGAAATAGTTTCATTATTGTTCTTGATTGAAAAGACAGTTCCCAAGGACAGATGAATGCTATAGTTGGCTCCATAGAAGTAGCTTATATCCTGGTGGAGACCAGTTTCTAAAAATTAATACATTGCCAAAGATTCCTTGAATGCTGTTAAGGGAAGCAATTCTCTGTGGGATTTACTCAAGTTGGTTTTATTTATAGGAAGGCTGAAGTCTTTCTCTCCCTGATGGGCTCTCTCTTAGGCATGAAATGTGTTCTGGGAAAAGCCAGGAAAGCAAGAGGGCCAAGCAATGAGCGGGACACATGTGTTTGTTAAGAGGTTTTGACAAAGCATCCGGGAGGGACATCTGTTATGAACAGTGGGAGCTAAATTGCACTGTTTTGTTTCTCTTGGTACACGCAGAGAAATGAGCCCATACGTCCCTTTTGGTATGATTGTGGAGATATGAGCTCTCTGGAAAAATGAAGGATTTCATGTTTGAAATATGTGTAGTTTCTTGGCATCCATACCCAGGACGTCTGAGGATGAATAATGCATAGATGATTATTCCTGATTAATATTTTAATCCTCAATATTGCACCAACTGGGAGAGCGTTGGCATGTTAACAGCTTCAACAATAACGGGGAACAAAGATTCTGCTTCAGCCATCAGAAGCAAACTCAACTCTATAGGCAAAGAGAACTGATGTCCAGGGAGATCCCAATCTACCTTCATGTGCAAAAATCAAAGAAAGACCCTGAGATGAAGTAGAAAAAATACAGTGGACTTGTGTCAAGGTTTTTTTAAGGAAGTAAGGTAAAGTCAGTGGGAGTGTTTCAACAAAAAGATGATCCCACAGTGGCAAAGTTAGAGGGAGAGCCTAAATTACAGGGGGAGGGGGATGGTCTCAGGGAGCCACAGGGGTGGGCAGGATGATGGCACTGGGGATGGAAGAGAGTGGAAAGTGAAAGGCGCAAGGAAAGGTCCTAGCAGGATTAGGGTTAGGGTTAGGGCTGGGGTGATCAGTTTGTATCTACACTGTGGATAGTGGTGGAGTTCTGGGCTGGCATTTCCAAGTTGTGTGGGTGGAGGCTGAGTTGGCAAATCAAAGCCACAAAGCCAGGCTTGGGAGTCCCAGGAGAGCAGGTTGTGTCCAGGAATTGCCCTACTGCGGGGCAGGACACCAATGAAAGCCCCTCCCTTCCACCTCTTCCCCATGGCATGTCTTTTTTATAACTGTCCTTGTAGGACCACTTTCTCTGGGGGCAACCTGTGTGAGTGAGGCTCCAGCTTTGTGGACGTGGGGAGTACATGGTCCTGGTCGCCCACAAACATGCCTTTGTTCCCACCACCTGAAGCAGTTCTGCTGTTTTCTGTTATCTTACTCCTGCTGGAGCCCATCACCCAAGAACTGCATCCTGTTGAAGGGTGTGATTATGTCAGTGAAGGCTGCTTCAGTTACAGGTGACAGAAAATTAATTCAAGTTGGCTTGTTGCTTTTTAAAAATGAATTTCACTGCCTTGTAGAATTGAAAAGTACAGAGATGGATATAGATTCAAAAACATTAGAATATGTTTTTTTGGACATGGGATTCTGGGTGGGTAGGCAAAATGGATGGGGGTGATCTAAAGGTACAAACTTCTGGCCGTAAAAGAAATAAATCATAAGGATGTCATGTGCAACATGGTGACTATAGTTAATAAATACCTTATGGTATAACCGACAGTTGCAAAAATAGAAAGCCTAAAACAAACAAACAAAAATATCCACACAACAGAAGACAGAGAATCAAATGATGCCATGAATCGTGGGGATGCAAATGCCCAACCTCACTCATCTCTGATCATCTTTGACCTGATGTCATCCTTAGGCAGGTTTTCTCTCTATGGCTGTGGGCTTACAATTTCCTGAACTCGGGTCCAGAGGTAAAATAAGTTCCCCTTTTCTAAGGCCTGAGTTTGGGTCTTTCTGATGTATCCCTGGTCTAATTTCTGAGGCTGGGTTGGGGAAGGGGGTTGTGTGCAGTGTTTTGATTGCCCAGACCTAGCTCTTGTATCCACCTCCAGAAACAAGGAGGATTTATTACACTTGAACTACTTAAACTGGAAGGTTTAGAGGCTGGGGGATTTCTTGAAGTAAACTAGGGTTCCCTTCTATAAGAAGGGGGAGATAAAAATATCCATTGCCTATGGGGAGCAGCAGAAGATGACTCATGAAGCATCTAGAATAGCAGGAGCAAGTCTCAATTATGAATGTCATTTGATTGGAATGACTGCCTGAAACATGGTGTTGAGAAGGATGCTGAGGTTGCCTCAGTGTGCAGTAACTGATAAGCAATGTCTATCACAGATGCAGAAGCATGGGCTGGTGTTATAAGTGCCATGGATTAACCAGCTCTGTTGGAGAAGATACCTTTATTTGGCCATGCTGATTACTAATGCCTTTAAAATGAGAAAGCTTTTTTTTCCTTCAAAAAACATGAGATGGGATAAAATTTTTCCTGATGAAGATGAGCGATATAGTCAAGCATCACTTGTTCTGATGAAGATCCCAGTGTATCCTTTCTCATCTTCCTTTTGTGAAAATTAAGGTAAAGCATCAAGCTTGGCAAGTACTGTTGAAATCTGCATACAGACTGTGGCTGAAAAGCCTGGAGAGGGTTTGAATGCTTCTGCTTTGGGCACAATTACATTGTGAATGAGCCAGTTGTGTGGAAGATGTAAAATGTTTCCAAGTGGATTTCTCATCTTGACAAACTCCTTCACTAACAGCCTGGGAGCACGGATCTCTTTATCAGTGAAAGGGAATAGGTATTAACAGTGAGAGGTTGGTATGCTAACAGCCCGAGGCCCTCCGCCCTCTGCCCAGTACCATCAGCTTAATCTTCCGTGGCCAGAAGCTGCCCTCCCTCAACTCCAGGCCTCATTATACATGCTTCTTGGGCCCACTGTTCCTTGCTCCACAGCTCCTCCTCATGCATCTGACATAACCCAATGAAGACACTTAGCTTCACTTCTCACATCTGTTGCTCAGGCACAAGTCAGTGTCCTCTGATGCCTGAGTGTCTGAGGGGCGCAGCAGCATATGGCCATCAAGGTTGTGGCTCAGAGAGATAGTTCAGGGCTGCACACTCTCTGGGACTCATTCAGTAACACCTTTGAATATCTTATCTAGGCATGAGGACACACAAATAAACATCACCACTCCCCATCCTCCAAGACCATCTAGGCTGTGACCAAAGATAGGTCCCTCAATGTATAAGTCATAACACAGAATGTTGAGCTCCAAAGAAAGGAGTAGACTGAAGAGGCTGCTTGCAGACACAATAATGAATGCAGGTTTGTATTACTTCCTGACGCTCATGCTCATTCTATTTTAATAGAAAGAACAAATCTGATGCCATATTAGATCTGTTTCTTTTACTTTAACCTTCGTATTCTATTGCTTCCAGTTAAGAATGTTGCTTATAACCTAAAATATACAGGGTAGCCTATTCTCAAGGCTCTTATCTTTAAGAGCATAACATTTTTCCACTCATAAATAAAAACTTGCAGAACAAGGAATAACATTTGCCTTGTTGGAAGTTTACATGAACACCATGACCTGGACCTATGTGGACAGCTGGAAGAACAAAGGATTCCTACACCAAGAAGTCTGCAATAACCAACCATGCCCCTCCCTCAATTTGCCTTTAAAGACACTGCTGAAACCCTTTGGGGAGCTCAGGGTTTTGGGGGGCATGAGCCACTTGTTCTCCTTGGATGGCCCTGCAATAAACCTTTCTCTGTTCCAAACTCCAATGTTTGGTATCCTTTGGCTTTGCTGTGAGTTGGGCCCATGAAGTTGAGTGAGATAGCGCTATGAAATTGACAGGTCCTGTGTTTATTACCCCCATTTTACAGATGGGGAAACCAAACTTTAGGTTATATAGCCATTCATTCATTCATTTACCTTTTTCTAGCACCTACTATATATCATCACCTTGCTAAGTACTGGAGATACAAAGATGAGTCGTCCTTCCCACTCTTGATTGAGATGCTCATGACTGTCCCTCAAGAGACGCCACTCAGTGAATGGATCTGGGAGACTGAACGCTTGTTCCTCTGTATGAGGTTATCTTCCCCCAAATACTTGGGATGGTTCATTTCATGCAGTGCAACCTCAAAGATATGGCATTCCTAAAATGATCTACTTCCCAAAACAGTATTGATGTTTTGCTGTAAGATGTTTCTCTCAGTTCTCTGAGTTTTTGCCAAGATGGAGAGGCAGCTCCTGGTTAGATAAATGCAGGTCCCCCCTACAACGGGGACCATCTCTTGGGAACAATGAAAATGACTCCCTAGAATTTTCTCTGTTCAAATGGTTGTTGACATATCCTGGAAGAATTTTTCAAGAAAGCTCTATAAACACCGGACTTGAGAACTGTGTTTACAAAGCCATCTATTATGTTGACTCAGAAGATCTGGAGGCAGAAATCTTTGGGCTCTGCAGGCACTGCGTGAACCCCAGTGGTGCCATCAGTGGGTGCTCGACAGGATGGCTCTAAGCTGCACCCCAGGGAACTCAGGAAAGCCACTGTCCCCTGCCACTTCCCCTTACCCTGGAATGAACACAGTGGAGTTGCTTTGAGTCTTCTCCCAAATGGTGCAAGGCTATATTCAAATTATTTTTTCTGAAATCACTTAATACCATTGTTAAACCAGTGATTGGGTTCAGGCACATTTTGACCACTTTCCTGAAATTTTGTTTATAAGGATATTTTTTAAGCTGACAATGAAAACATTCTTATTTTGTTTCTTCAAATTTAAGCTGTCCTGATGGAGAAGGCAATGGCAGCCCACTCCAGTACTCTTGCCTGGAAAATCCCATGGATGGAGGAGCCCGGAAGGCTGCAGTCCATGGGGTCGCTGAGGGTCGGACACGACTGAGCGACTTCACTTTCAGTTTTCACTTTCATGCATTGGAGAAGGACATGGCAATCCACTCCAGTGTTCTTACCTGGAGAATCCCAGGGACGGGGGAGCCTGGTGGGCTGCCGCCTATGGGGTCGCACAGAGTCGGACACGACTGAAGTGACTCAGCAGCAGCAGCAGCAGCAGAGACAGGAGAGAGTGAGGCGTCTTGTTAGCGCCCTTTTGGATGAACTCTGCCTGCTCTACAGAACGGTATAAAGCCCATCCCCCTGCCCGCCTCCCTACCCCGCCCCATGCTGGACCACAAAAGGCTTTCTGGGATGTCCAAGACCTGTGACCAGCAAACAAACAGTCTGGGGAGGGTGGGATCGTGCAGTCCTGGACTTGGCTGAAGCAGAAGGGCCCTCCACGTTGCTAGCACGGTGTTTTGCCCTTTTCTTGCCTTTCTCCTCCCCCTGCAGGCTTGGGAAGGCAGAAAAATGAAGCATAGGGTCGGGTAGAGCTGGAACGGCATCATACCTCCTGTGTTATCCTGTGCCTAATAAATCTACCTCAGGACTCAGGGAAAGCAAAGAACCTTTCCCACAAAGCTAAGTGATTCTTGCTTTCTCCTCTAGAACACACTATTTGGGCACATTTAGGGCCAGTTATGCCTAGCCCACTTAGATTTCTCTAAAAACCTTATTCAGCCTGTCCACTTGACCCCATACTAGCAGGAGGTATTGATTAATTTTATTCTATGGTTTTCAACTAATATACAGTGAATCCAGTTTTAGACATAAAATTGGTATCTTGTAGACGTCATGCCTGTGGTTGAAGGTTCACTGTATTATCACACATTTTTTTCTTAGGAAGAAGCTGTTTATTTCCAGAGTCCCCTACTGTGTTGTTGTTGTTAAGTTGCTCAGTGGTATCTGACTGTTTGCAACCCCATGGACTGCAGCACACCAGGCTTCCCTGTCTTTCACTATCTCCTAGAGTTTGCTCAAACTCACGTCCATTGAATCGGTGATGCCACCCAACCACCTCATTCTCTGTCATCCCCTTCTCTTCCTGCCTTCAATCTTTCCCAGCATCAGGGTCTTTTCCAATGAGTCAGTTCCTCGAATCAGGTGGCCAAAGTATTGGAGTTTCAGCTTTAGCATCAGTCCTTCCAGTGAATATTCAGGACTGATTTCCTTTAGGATTGATTGGTTGGATCTCCTTGCAGTCCAAGGGACTCTCAAGAGTCTTCTCCAACACCACAGTTCAAAAGCCTCAATTCGTCGGTGCTCAGCCTTCCTTATGGTCCAATTTGCACATCCATACCTGACCACTGGAAAAACCAGAGCTTTGACTAGATGGACCTTTGTCAGCAATGTAATGTCTCTGCTTTTTAATATGCTGTCTAGGTGGATGAAACCTCCACCAGGTGGGAGAAATGAACTGAATGCTACCCATAAGTATGCAGACCCCAGACTAGTTAGAAACAGAAGGTTGATGATGGTGATTCCCACTTACCTCACCAACAACAAATCAGAAGAATGTTCACGAGCTGATTACACCCTCTTTGAACCATTAGTATAAAAACTCCTCACTGCTCCCTCCAGGTTGGGACATACAGTTTTGAGGGCCTGCTATATCCTTTGCCTGGCAAGCAATAAAGCTATTCTCTTCTACATTACCCAAAACTCCGTCTCTGAGATTTAATTTGATGTCAGGGTACAGATGCCGGATTTGACTTCCCTGTTGACTGACCTGCATATCAATAGCTACTTTAGAGTCTCAGGGTCTCATCAGCCTGGGAAGACAACAAAAGGAGTTCAGTGTGAAATATTCATCCACAAAAGCCGTGGAAGTGCTGGACCTGTAGCCCAGATGTGTTTCTCCTTTCTCCTTTCTCCTGCTGGGTCCTGGTTTCTGTGATGTGCCTTTGAGTCCTTCACTACCTTTTCTGGATCAGTTCACTAAGAGGTGGCATTGAGAGTCGTTAGAAATGACATGGCAATTCCCTTTGTCTGTAAAGTCAATAGACAGTGTCTGGGCTTTCTCTCTCCTGTGAGTGAGCTCTTTCTCCCCACTCCCTGATCTGGTCCTGAGAGTCAAGCTTTTTTTTTTCCTGAGCATCATTAGCTATCACCATAACAGGGAAGAGCAAACTCTGACTCACTATTGGATCTGTTTCTTGTACTTTAACCTTTGTTCTCCAATGCTTTTGTTACTATAATCACCCAAAGAATGCTGTCTATAGCTATAAGCATACACAATGGCCTGCCTTGGGGAACCCGCCCCTCTGCCTGAAAGTTAAACTACTGTAGCTTTGTTCAGCTCACTGGGAAACACCCTGCCCCTGCCTACCAGTGAATGGTTGCAGGGAAGCATAAATGAACACATCCCCTCCCCAAAAGCTGACCAAGCCAGGAGATACTTGGTAATATTTATTTACTTTACTTCCTCCCCCCTCCCCATCTCTGTCCCGTAAAAGAAACAGGCATCTAGTCTCTAATAACATGGTACTCTAGGACATTAGTTCACCATCTTCTTGAATGTCCAGCTTTCTGAATAAAGTCTCTATTCCTCACCTCTATACCTTGTCTCCTGATTATTGGCTTGTCATGTGGCCAGCAGGCTGATCTTGGGTTCAGTAGCATCACCTGGCTGAACTTTTCTGCTTCGGTCCCTTAGGCAAAGAGGTCACCTCTGCCTCTGATCTGAACCAAAAGTTAAATGTTTCTGTGCTCAGATAAGCCCCTTTCGGGGGACTGAGCCTGCCTGAATTGATAGAAAAGAGGACAGGAGAGATACCTGGGTTTGTTCCTTCCTGCTGAGGCATCCTGAGTGAGGCATTTAACTTCCCCAGCTCTCCAAGTCCTCCAGCCAAACCCTGAGAATATGAGGCTGCTACAAGTGCCCTTCTGTCCTGGAGGATGAGCTGCAGGATCTCCTGAGCTGATGGGATGGCTCTGTGGCAAACTAAATGGACTGAGGTTTTCCCTTCGGTAACCACTTGTTTGGTATCATTTTTACAGAAGCTCTTTTTTGTAAAGTCGTCTTTTTCATGCTGCACTTTGTCTTGTGATTCTGCCTTATTATTTCTTCCTCCTGTTTTCAGTCCTGGCTTTCCACAGGTGCCCCTGGACCTCACTGTCATCCATCAGATTAATTTCCTCTGAATCCATCCCCCACAGGAGCTCACTGGAGGTTCCCTTTTGGTCCTGATATGATGAGATGATTTAACAGCCACATTCCCACAGCTAATCCACATGGAGGAGATGGAACCTTCCAACTGATTCCCGTTTCCTTTCCCCGATGCCATTACACCCTGCCTTTGATATGATCTGATCTGACACCTGCCACAAAACATGAAGAGATCACAATGTCTCTTTCTTTGGAAAGTTAAACAAGCAGTTTCCGATTTTTGATGCTCCTTTTCTTCCAGAAAAATTACCCAGAGAGTAGTTGATTTTCTTCTCTTGGGGCAGCTCTAAAAAGAGAGAGGAGATAAAATTGTTACATTAGAGTGCTGCCTGTGTCCTTGGCTTTATACCAACTGCACAAAGAACAGGGAACCTTGCCTTGCAAACTCTCGGCATAAAAGAAGATGGATCAAATAGTTCCAGAGGAGCTTGGAGAAGTGTCGGCCACGGCCTGCAGTGCCTTCTGCACCCGAGCACTTTATAAATCGCCCCTTTTGAGTTATTCAAAGGCTCTGGAAATGTCTTCTCTTTCTTCCCACTCATATTTTTGGGTTCCAAAGTTCATCTGTACTAATATACTAGTTTTGATAACGATGAAATGGATGCTAATAGTAGCTACCATTTGTAGGCACTGAGGTGCATTAAATAGACTGCACGTTGTGTTTAGTAAATACCCTAGTCCTGTGAGACCGAAGGGATCTCCCATGTGTGGTCAGGGAAAGCAGAGCTTGGAGCAATTAAACTACCCATCAGGAAGACTGAGATAGAAGTAAAGGCTGTAGTGAAAATTTTGAACAGGGAAGAACAGAATCAGACTGTTTCTTCTACCTTAACTCTTGCGCTCCATTGCTTTTGGCACTATCGTCACTGAAAGCATGCTGGCTGTAGCTGTCCTGCTGTTGTTTAGTTGCTAAGTGGTGTCCAAGCCTCCCAGGCTCCTCTGTCCATGGGGTTCCCCAGGCACAACTACTGGAGTGGGCTGCCGTTTCCTTCTCTAGGGGGTCTTCCCCACCCAGGGATCAAACCGACGTCTCCTGCTTGGCAGGTGGATTCTTTACCACCTGGGAAGCCCCAGGTGGCTATAGGCATACATAATAGCCTGCCTCAATCCTGCCCCTCTGCCTGAATGTTAAGCTAACGTACCTTTGCTTGACTCAAGGGTACTTTAGGTTCTGACGCTGCACGCCTCTAAATGGCTGTCAAGAAGAAGAAATGGACACATCCCCTCCCCACTGCTGGCTAAGCTAGGAGATATTTTACAAGACTTATGGCCATTTACTTTACTTCCTCATCTCCTTCCCCTCTCTGTTCTATTAAAAAAAATTAGCATCCAGACCCCAATGAGATGGCACTCTAGGACATTACTTCATTATTTTATTGGATGCCTGGCTTTCCGAAAAAAGTTGCTGTTTGCCTCAACACGTCTCCCAGTTATTGCTCTCTCATGCGGCAAGCAGATGGAGCTTGAATTCGGTAACAAATTCACACCCAAGGCTTTTCCAGCTTCAAACCCTGTGCCCTTTCCTGCATGTCAAACCCACCTTTAATTTCACTTTGATTGTCAGTCTTTCTCTTTCATCTCCCTTGTCAGAGTAGATAGTATTTTTTTGATTTTCATTACAAGCAATGGGTAAGGGGTTTGAACAGCAGAATTCTCTGAGAGGAACCTGGGAAATTGGAGAACTCCTCTGCCCCCAACACACACAGATGACACTGTTGTTTATTTTATTACAGAGAAGTTGTTTATTTATTTTTCTATTTATTTTTTTTAAACAATCTGTACAAATGGTTCTAATTCTCAGCTTGAGCCAAAAAACCATGATCTTCTCTATACTCAGATAAGAGACTGGAGTCATGGTGTGCCTACTGGCTTGCTGTGTGAGTCCAGATGTATCGTACCTCTTTTTGTTGATCCCTTATAACTAGAGGCTTCCCTGGTGGCTCATGGTAAAGAATCTGCCTGCAATGCCAGAGGCCCGGGTTTGATCCCTAGGTTAGGAAGATCCCCTGGAGAAGGGAATGACTACCCACTCCCGTATTCTTGCCTGGAAAATTCTGTGGGCATAGCTGCAGCCCATGGGGTCACAAAGAGTTGGACACAACTGAGCAACTAACACTTTCACTTTCTTATAACTAGAAGACTCTCTACCTCTCTCTCTTTTTTTTCAATTTCCAATAAAAATTTTCATTTTTTTTAAGGTAAAACTGTAATGAATGACAGAAAGCAGAGAAGTGATTACCTAAGGTTAAGGATAGGCATTGGATTGTCCACAAAGAAGCAAGAAGGAACTTTTAAAGTTAAGAAAAGATTTTGTATCTTAATTTTCTTTATTGTTGATTTACAAAGTATGGTTGATTTACAATGCTGTGTTAGTTTCTGATAGGCTAGGTGATTCACACATACGTATTCACATTCATATATACATGAATACCTGTATTCTTTTTCAGATTCTTTTCCATTATAGGTTATTACAAACTATTGAATACTGTTCTTTTTTTGAGTGGGAAATAGAGCTGCCAGTGGTGTGGGAAGAGAGGGAATAGGATGCTGTGGAAGGCTCTGTGCATGTTACATGTTTATTCAATCCCTTGAGGTTTGGAATCTAGAATTTGCAAAGTTTGAATTATCAGCGTTTCCAGGCAGTGGCACGATTTTCATTCTGAGATGCCTGGTGGTTCAGTGGCTAAGACTCCACACTCCCACTGCATGGCGCCCAGGTATCCCTGGTCTGGAAACTAGGCTTCACAGTCCACAACTAAAAGAAGCCACATGCTGCCACTAAGACCTGCCTGGTGCAGCTAAATAAGTGAAAGAATGTGACTGCAGGGTCACACCCAGAAGACCAGGAGCTGGGTTCTTCCCTTGACAAACTGAATGAGAACCCCAAAGGAACCGCTAGCTTTATGATTAGACTTTGACATTTGGATCCAGCCCTTCATGCAAAAGCATGGACCAAACGGGCCTGGCTCCCTGTGGGTGTGGGATACAGTCTCGTCTCCTGTTTCTTTTACATACAAGGTTTTGAGAGCAAAGCTGAAGCCTGTGGGGAGGGCATCACTTGAGGTCTGCAGCCCTTCCTCACTGAACTCCTCTCCTTTCTCTCTTCAAGGGGCCAAAGTGGCCCTCAGGCAAGCCCTCAATTCTACCTGGACCCAACGAAGGAGGAAGCCACTCCTCAAAAACATAAGCACCAGGAGCACAGCAGCACTTTGGTCAAGTGGAGATGCCAGCCAGCTTTTCTGTCTGGACTCTGTCAGGATTTATGCTGTGGCCATTTCAAGGAGACTTGAAAATGGTTATAAGTGGTGCAAATTATAGAAGTGACTCATGGACACTTAGGTTATTTAATTTGATTGCTGCCCTCAAAAGATGCCTTGCTGACTGAAGTGTAATAGTGACAGGTAAAGAGTGTCTGAGGAGATTCCTTGACTGTCTGCCTGGCTGTTGATATGCATAGAACAACAAGGTATAAAAGAAAGACTGGGGAAAAAAAAAAAAAAAAAACACAACCCTGAAGCCTTCCATACAGCAGTTCCCTGCCTTTGAGGCACAATTGAAATGAAACTTTTCAAATTCCTCTCTCCCAGTTCAGCCTGTTCCCATCAATCAGTGGCTGTGGACGATGGGGCCCTTTACAGGTTAGTCCATTTATCCTTCAGACTGCCGACAGGACTTTGCCCTGAAAAATTCTCAGACAGATGGGCGACTGTCCTCCTTTTCAGAGCTTTCCTGAGAAATAAATCATCAGTATTCTCAGTAACCCAGGTTGGTGCGGAGCGTCTGGTAAGAAAGTCTCAAATTAGCATAGCCTTCAAAGGGAGGAGTCAGGAGTCCAGCTCTGCGTTTGGTAACATGAATCACGCATCTTACAATAAAGGAGGCATGGCAATCAAACACTTAATGTGTCAGAAACAACTGGCTCAGCTCCTCACCCTGTGATGGGGCCATTATTTCTGACAATACCAGCTAATGTTCCTGAAGCAAAGCGTCTCCACTTCTGGGATCTGCCTTTCTAGTCTATCAGATGATGCATTATGACTCCAGGTGGAAGTCAGGGATGTCATTGGGACCTCATTCTAAGATATGGAAAAACATTCTCCGGCCCCCGCCCTCACCCCCCACCCCCCCCACCTGTCTCTTATACACATCTAGATGTGTATAAGAGACAGCCACAGAAGAGCCTCTAGCTTACTGCCTGTCCAAGACTTCAGGCCTGCCTATTGCTATTGCAATAATAGTTTCTACTTCTTTCCAAATATTTCAGGAGAGTTTCTCCTTGGATGATCAGAAAAGAAACCACCGTGGCAAAGAGTATGGGAGATATGATTTCTAGCCTTCTGCCCCTGTGCCACGTGAGAGAATGCCGGTTAGTAGAGCTGGTGATATCTCCCACTTGAAGGATCATCAAGGCATACACTTGAGGAGAAAGTGAGTAGGTAACAGAGGAAAGAAGGAGTATTCCTATAAATGAGCTATTTGGAAGGTTAGAAAGGAGATAAAGAAAGAAAAATTGGATGGAGAAAAATTCCTGTCATAAGAAATAGTTTCATTATTGTTCTTGATTGAAAAGACAGTTCCCAAGGACAGATGAATGCTATAGTTGGCTCCATAGAAGTAGCTTATATCCTGGTGGAGACCAGTTTCTAAAAATTAATACATTGCCAAAGATTCCTTGAATGCTGTTAAGGGAAGCAATTCTCTGTGGGATTTACTCAAGTTGGTTTTATTTATAGGAAGGCTGAAGTCTTTCTCTCCCTGATGGGCTCTCTCTTAGGCATGAAATGTGTTCTGGGAAAAGCCAGGAAAGCAAGAGGGCCAAGCAATGAGCGGGACACATGTGTTTGTTAAGAGGTTTTGACAAAGCATCCGGGAGGGACATCTGTTATGAACAGTGGGAGCTAAATTGCACTGTTTTGTTTCTCTTGGTACACGCAGAGAAATGAGCCCATACGTCCCTTTTGGTATGATTGTGGAGATATGAGCTCTCTGGAAAAATGAAGGATTTCATGTTTGAAATATGTGTAGTTTCTTGGCATCCATACCCAGGACGTCTGAGGATGAATAATGCATAGATGATTATTCCTGATTAATATTTTAATCCTCAATATTGCACCAACTGGGAGAGCGTTGGCATGTTAACAGCTTCAACAATAACGGGGAACAAAGATTCTGCTTCAGCCATCAGAAGCAAACTCAACTCTATAGGCAAAGAGAACTGATGTCCAGGGAGATCCCAATCTACCTTCATGTGCAAAAATCAAAGAAAGACCCTGAGATGAAGTAGAAAAAATACAGTGGACTTGTGTCAAGGTTTTTTTAAGGAAGTAAGGTAAAGTCAGTGGGAGTGTTTCAACAAAAAGATGATCCCACAGTGGCAAAGTTAGAGGGAGAGCCTAAATTACAGGGGGAGGGGGATGGTCTCAGGGAGCCACAGGGGTGGGCAGGATGATGGCACTGGGGATGGAAGAGAGTGGAAAGTGAAAGGCGCAAGGAAAGGTCCTAGCAGGATTAGGGTTAGGGTTAGGGCTGGGGTGATCAGTTTGTATCTACACTGTGGATAGTGGTGGAGTTCTGGGCTGGCATTTCCAAGTTGTGTGGGTGGAGGCTGAGTTGGCAAATCAAAGCCACAAAGCCAGGCTTGGGAGTCCCAGGAGAGCAGGTTGTGTCCAGGAATTGCCCTACTGCGGGGCAGGACACCAATGAAAGCCCCTCCCTTCCACCTCTTCCCCATGGCATGTCTTTTTTATAACTGTCCTTGTAGGACCACTTTCTCTGGGGGCAACCTGTGTGAGTGAGGCTCCAGCTTTGTGGACGTGGGGAGTACATGGTCCTGGTCGCCCACAAACATGCCTTTGTTCCCACCACCTGAAGCAGTTCTGCTGTTTTCTGTTATCTTACTCCTGCTGGAGCCCATCACCCAAGAACTGCATCCTGTTGAAGGGTGTGATTATGTCAGTGAAGGCTGCTTCAGTTACAGGTGACAGAAAATTAATTCAAGTTGGCTTGTTGCTTTTTAAAAATGAATTTCACTGCCTTGTAGAATTGAAAAGTACAGAGATGGATATAGATTCAAAAACATTAGAATATGTTTTTTTGGACATGGGATTCTGGGTGGGTAGGCAAAATGGATGGGGGTGATCTAAAGGTACAAACTTCTGGCCGTAAAAGAAATAAATCATAAGGATGTCATGTGCAACATGGTGACTATAGTTAATAAATACCTTATGGTATAACCGACAGTTGCAAAAATAGAAAGCCTAAAACAAACAAACAAAAATATCCACACAACAGAAGACAGAGAATCAAATGATGCCATGAATCGTGGGGATGCAAATGCCCAACCTCACTCATCTCTGATCATCTTTGACCTGATGTCATCCTTAGGCAGGTTTTCTCTCTATGGCTGTGGGCTTACAATTTCCTGAACTCGGGTCCAGAGGTAAAATAAGTTCCCCTTTTCTAAGGCCTGAGTTTGGGTCTTTCTGATGTATCCCTGGTCTAATTTCTGAGGCTGGGTTGGGGAAGGGGGTTGTGTGCAGTGTTTTGATTGCCCAGACCTAGCTCTTGTATCCACCTCCAGAAACAAGGAGGATTTATTACACTTGAACTACTTAAACTGGAAGGTTTAGAGGCTGGGGGATTTCTTGAAGTAAACTAGGGTTCCCTTCTATAAGAAGGGGGAGATAAAAATATCCATTGCCTATGGGGAGCAGCAGAAGATGACTCATGAAGCATCTAGAATAGCAGGAGCAAGTCTCAATTATGAATGTCATTTGATTGGAATGACTGCCTGAAACATGGTGTTGAGAAGGATGCTGAGGTTGCCTCAGTGTGCAGTAACTGATAAGCAATGTCTATCACAGATGCAGAAGCATGGGCTGGTGTTATAAGTGCCATGGATTAACCAGCTCTGTTGGAGAAGATACCTTTATTTGGCCATGCTGATTACTAATGCCTTTAAAATGAGAAAGCTTTTTTTTCCTTCAAAAAACATGAGATGGGATAAAATTTTTCCTGATGAAGATGAGCGATATAGTCAAGCATCACTTGTTCTGATGAAGATCCCAGTGTATCCTTTCTCATCTTCCTTTTGTGAAAATTAAGGTAAAGCATCAAGCTTGGCAAGTACTGTTGAAATCTGCATACAGACTGTGGCTGAAAAGCCTGGAGAGGGTTTGAATGCTTCTGCTTTGGGCACAATTACATTGTGAATGAGCCAGTTGTGTGGAAGATGTAAAATGTTTCCAAGTGGATTTCTCATCTTGACAAACTCCTTCACTAACAGCCTGGGAGCACGGATCTCTTTATCAGTGAAAGGGAATAGGTATTAACAGTGAGAGGTTGGTATGCTAACAGCCCGAGGCCCTCCGCCCTCTGCCCAGTACCATCAGCTTAATCTTCCGTGGCCAGAAGCTGCCCTCCCTCAACTCCAGGCCTCATTATACATGCTTCTTGGGCCCACTGTTCCTTGCTCCACAGCTCCTCCTCATGCATCTGACATAACCCAATGAAGACACTTAGCTTCACTTCTCACATCTGTTGCTCAGGCACAAGTCAGTGTCCTCTGATGCCTGAGTGTCTGAGGGGCGCAGCAGCATATGGCCATCAAGGTTGTGGCTCAGAGAGATAGTTCAGGGCTGCACACTCTCTGGGACTCATTCAGTAACACCTTTGAATATCTTATCTAGGCATGAGGACACACAAATAAACATCACCACTCCCCATCCTCCAAGACCATCTAGGCTGTGACCAAAGATAGGTCCCTCAATGTATAAGTCATAACACAGAATGTTGAGCTCCAAAGAAAGGAGTAGACTGAAGAGGCTGCTTGCAGACACAATAATGAATGCAGGTTTGTATTACTTCCTGACGCTCATGCTCATTCTATTTTAATAGAAAGAACAAATCTGATGCCATATTAGATCTGTTTCTTTTACTTTAACCTTCGTATTCTATTGCTTCCAGTTAAGAATGTTGCTTATAACCTAAAATANCTTACTCCTTGGAAGGAAAGTTATGACCAACCTAGATAGCATACTGAAAAGCAGAGAGATTACTTTGCCAACAAAGTTCCGTCTAGTCAAAGCTATGGTTTTTCCAGTAGTCATGTATGGATGTGAGAGTTGGAATGTGAAGAAAGCTGAATGCCGAAGAATTGATGCTTTTGAACTGTGGTGTTGGAGAAGACTCTTGAGAGTCCCTTGGCCTGCAAGGAGATCCAACCAGTCCATTCTGAAGGAGATCAATCCTGGGTGTTCTTTGGAAGGACTGATGCTAAAGCTGAAACTCCAGTACTTTCATCACCTCATGCAAACAGTTGACTCACTGGAAAAGACTCTGATGCTGGGAGGGATTGCGGTCAGGAGGAAAAGGGGACAACAGAGGATGAGATGGCTGGATGGCATCACCGACTCAATGGATGTGAGCCTAAGTGAATTCCAGGAGTTGGTGATGGACAGGGAAGCCTGGCGTGCTGCAATTCATGGGGTCGCAAAGGGTCAGACATGACTGAGCGACTGAACTGAACTGAACCATAAATTTTTTTTCTATGTCTGTTAGTCTATTTTGTTCTGGATATAAGTTCATTTTTATCATTTCTTTAGATGCCATATATAAGTGATATCATAATGATATTTGTTTTTCTCTGTCTGGCTTACTTCACTTAGTACGATAATCTCTAGTTGCACCCATGTTGCTGCAAATGGCATGATTTCATTCTTTTTATGGCTAATATTCCACTGTATGTATATATATATATATATATATATATATATATACTGCATATTCTTTATTCATTCATCTGTCTATGGACATTTAGGACATATCTTGGCTATTGTAACTTGTTCTGCTATGAACATAGGGGTACATGTATCTTTTTGAATTAGTTTTTTGTCACAGGTATATACCCAGGAGCGGGACTGTTAGATCATATGATAGCTCTATTTGTAGTTTTTTAAGGAACTTTCATGCTGTTCTACACAGTGGCTGCACCAACTTATATATTTTAGCCTGGTCCTAGAAACATTATGTGAACAAAATAAATATAACCCTCTTTATTCCTTTCTTTCTTAGGATGTCATACCTGCTTTGGTTTTTACCTTCTTCCCTCTTTTATTCCCAAGTTCCAGGGAGATATTGTGTTCCACATTTTTGCACAATTTCTTGTTCAAATTTGGTTCCATTAAGATCCTCCCTTGAGATACTGAGAAAGCCCTGTCAAACTGAAAAATGATTATTGCATTTTATTTTATTTTTAAAATTTTATTTTTACTTTATTTTACTTTACAATACCGTATTGGTCTTGCCATACATTGACATGAATCTGCCACGGGTGTATACGAGCTCCCAATCCTGAATTCCCCCCTACCCCCCACCATATCAAGGCTGACACTAGATAACTTACTTGAGACAATACTCTTATTAGATTTGGTGAAAAGATCCAGGTGTCCCCGGTGGCAAAGTGAGTGCCCTTTCCACCTACTATGTTGCTAAATCACCAGATGCAAGGAGCACAACTGAGGTGAAGAGGGACCACACCACTGCTATGGGATCCTGGCCCCTGTTAGCCTTCTGTTTCTGTTGCCATCATTGCTGCAATTGTAGAGCATCTGACTGTTCTCAAGCCTTGTCACCACCTTGACCCTGGCAACTGTCACTGTTTCTCTTTGCCCAGTTTCATCACTGTCCTACAGCTCCAGAACTGATAGGACTGGCCCTGCCCTACTCTTACAGACTACCTCCTGCAAAGTCTGGTCACTGGAGCTCAATTAATATATATATATTTTTTTTCCTTTTTTTTTTTTTTTATGATTTCCTTGGGTGTGATTTGAGGGTCCCCCTACTGGTTAACATTTTTTATAGCCTGTGAAATGGAGCAGGACTCTATGGCCCTTCCCCCTATGTCCTCCACCTGCCTTTTGTCTGTAAAAAAACTTCAGTCAAAGAATAAGTTTAATCTGAGAAATGAGAAAATGTAGAAGCAAAAGAAAGAGTCAAACAGGACGAAATAATGATAGTTTAGTCATTAAGCAAAATCGAGGCCCTTTGGTTCCTTCTCAAGGGCTATATAGACAGGAGCCCTGAGCCATCTCCTGTGGGCTGTCTTACAGATACCGAAACCCCCAGCAGGTGGAAGAAGTAAACTACATATGGTAAAACTGTAGCCATGATATAAACTGTTCCATCTTACACAGTCCTGAGAGCTGGCCTCAAGGAAATGGGAACAAACTGACCTTGGAACTGAAAACTAACCGTACTTAAAGCAATCAAAATGGCGCGCTGGTCAGACACTACAGGACCAGGTCTGATAACCATCAGAGCTGCCTATGCTGTTTCTTGTAGGCCCCTCCCTCAGTCTATAAAATTCTTGCCTACTGGTTGTCTTGGGGTTGGGGGAGTTGGCCTTTGGACAGGAGTCTGCCCCCACTGCCCCCTGTTGCCAGCATTCAAAATAAAGCAAACTTTCCTTTCCATCTATCTTGATTCACTTTGGCTTTTGAGTGGCAAACAGCCAGACCCCCACTTTCAGTAACACTTGTACATTTTAAATTGCCCTAACATCCCCCTCCCCAACATACACATAGGTGCTATTATTATGCTAGCATTTTTTCCCTAAACAAACTGTAAATATTTACCTAAGAGTTTTTAAAATTGCTGCTGTCTGGTGGCTAAGGGGTCATTGACAACTAATGGCTCCAGGAATGTATGGCTTGGTAGAAGGAAGGGCTCTTACCTGTGTTGATGGCTGCTCACCCTCTGTCTCAGTGGCATGACAGAGGTCATGGAGATCCCCAAGCTTCCAACTCTCCTCAAATTTCTGTATGCTTGGTACCTTTGTGGTCACAAAGCTGAGTGGGAAAGGCCAGTGATCAGTTCTGGGGACTGTGACTTTTACATCTTGCTACTGCTTGCTCAGGGGTAACTAGCATTGTCAGAGCACTTGTAATTCATCAGTTACCAATCACTCATTAGTTACAGGTTAATCAATAGATAACCTCAGTGAGGTATGGATTCTTGATCTGTACATAGCATTTGTCTTAGGTCAATGCTATGCATTATCTATGAATTCTTTAAGTTAATATCACAAGAAGGATTTCACTGAAGATCAAATCTTGTGTGTCCCTGAGGTTAGAGAAAAGCCTATAACCAGCTGTTGGCCCTTTCCTTCCAAGTTTATTTATTTTTATTTTCTTATTTTTATTTATTTATTTATTTATTTATTTATTTTTGTTTATTTAGCTTATTTATTTTTTTTTGTATTTATTTATTTTTTTACATGAACTCCCAAACATGAACCCCCCTCCCACCTCCCACCCCACATCATCCCTCCAGATCATCCCCATACACCAGCCCCAAGTGTCCTGCATCCCGCATCGAACATAGACTGGCAATTTATAGTTGATTTACAATGTTGTATTAGTTTCAAGTGTACAGCATATTGATTCAGATATATATATATGTACATAAAAAAAAATTCTTCTTTAGATCCTTATCCATTATAGGTTAGTATAAGATATTGAGTATAGTTCCCTGAGCTATAGAGCAGATCCTTGTTGGATGTTTGTTTCATATATAGTTGTGTGTATATTTAAATCTCAAACTCCCCTTTCCCGTTTGTGTCCCATCACTTCATGGGAAATAGAAGGGGAAACAGTGGAAACAGTGGCAGACTTTCTTTTTGGGGGCTCCAAAATCACTGCAGATGGTGACTTCAGCCATGAAATTAAAAGACGCTTACTCCTTGGAAGGAAAGTTATGACCAACCTAGATAGCATACTGAAAAGCAGAGAGATTACTTTGCCAACAAAGTTCCGTCTAGTCAAAGCTATGGTTTTTCCAGTAGTCATGTATGGATGTGAGAGTTGGAATGTGAAGAAAGCTGAATGCCGAAGAATTGATGCTTTTGAACTGTGGTGTTGGAGAA
>SJYX01003694.1:328542-373290 GCA_006410675.1 Oreotragus oreotragus | reverse complement strand
CCATTTTGAGTTTATTTTTGTGTGTGGTGTTAGGAAGTGATCTAGTTTCATTCTTTTACAAGTGGTTGACCAGTTTTCCCAGCACCATTTGTTAAAGAGATTGTCTTTACTCCATTGTATATTCTTGCCTCCTTTGTCAAAGATAAGGTGTCCATATGTGTGTGGATTTATCTCTGGGCTTTCTATTTTGTTCCATTGATCTATATTTCTGTCTTTGTGCCAGTACCACACTGTCTTGATGACTGTGGCTTAGAATCCACCTATCCGTCTAGTCAAGGCCATGGCTTTTCCTGTGGTCATGTATGGATGTGAGAGTTGGACTGTGAAGAAGGCTGAGCGCCGAAGAATTGATGCTTTTGAACTGTGGTGTTGAAGAAGACTCTTGAGAGTCCCTTGGACTGCAAAGAGATCCAACCAGTCCATTCTGAAGGAGATCAACCCTGGGATTTCTTTGGAAGGAATGATGCTAAAGCTGAAACTCTAGTACTTTGGCCACCTCATGTGAAGAGTTGATTCGTTGGAAAAGATTCTGATGGTGGGAGGGAATGGGGGCAGGAGGAGAAGGGGACGACCGAGGATGAGATAGCTGGATGGCATCACGGACTCGATGGACGTGAGTCTGAGTGAACTTCGGGAGTTGGTGATGGACAGGGAGGGCTGGCATGCTGAGATTCATGGTGTTGCAAAGAGTCGGACATGACTGAGAGACTGAAAAAGAAAAAGAAAGAAAAAGTGATATCAAACAAGATTTGTCCTTCTCTGTCTGACTTCTCACTTAGTATGATGCTCTCTAAATCTATCTATGTTGCTGCAAGTAGCAAAATTTCTTTCTTTTTACAGCTGAGTGGTCATGTATGGATGTGAAAGTTGGACTGTGAAGAAAGCTGAGCGTCGAAGAATTGATGCTTTTGAACTGTGGTGTTGGAGAAGACTCTTGAGAGTCCCTTGGACTGCAAGGAGATCCAACCAGTCCATTCTGAAGGAGATCAACCCTGGGATTTCTTTGGAAGAAATGATGCTAAAGCTGAAACTCCAGTACTTTGGCCACCTCATGCGAAGAGTTGACTCATTGGAAAAGACTCTGATGCTGGGAGGGATTGGGGGCGGGAGGAGAAGGGGACGACGGAGGATGAGATGGCTGGATGGCATCACAGACTCGATGGACGTGAGTCTGAGTGAACTCCGGGAGATGGTGATGGACAGGGAGGCCTGGCGTGCTGCGATTCATGGGGTCGCAGAGAGTCAGACACGACTAAGCGACTGAACTGAACTGAAGTTGTCCATTGTGCATATGTACCACATCTTCTTTATCCATTCCTCTGTCGAAGGACATTTGGGTTGTTTCTGTGTCTTGGCTAATGTAATTAAGTCTGCTATGAACATTGGGATTATTTTTTCAAACTAGTGGTTTTGTTTTTGGATATATATGCAGGAGAGGAATTGCTGGGTCAAATGGTAGTTCTATTTTTAGTTTTTTGGGAAACCACTATACTGTTTTCCATAGACTTAAATGACGAAATCTTTATTGAATTCATTACAATATTGTTTCTATTTTTATGTTTTGCTTTTTGGCCACATGGCATGTGACATCTTAGTTCTCTGACCATGGATCCAACCTGCACTTCCTGCATTGGCAGATGAAGTCTTAACCACTGGACTGCCAGGCAAGTCCCAGTGTCTGGTCTTACATGTAAGTCTTAATCCATTTATTCACACAGATTACTTCCAGAGAGTGCTTTATTCACTCTATGATCAGGGCCACTAATAAAGAAAGAAAATGATAAGGACAAGAACAATACTTATAGTAACGTGTGGGGTCATGAGGGCCATGGGTGGTCTCCTAAGAGTGTTGGGTTCTGAGGTGGAGACATTACTGATCCTGCAGGAAAAGCAAGCCTGAAGTAGGATGAGGAATCATAAAGGAACCTGGCTTTGGTCTAAAAGAGGGACAACCCTTTTTTTCATTTGGTGTGGGTTTTTATCACATAAGTCTTCACAGAGCAACTTTATTGAACCACAATCTTTCTGCTATATTGAGTGTATCTCTTATGAGATGATTATAATAATCCTTACTTTCCTCCAACATGCAATGACATGTCATACATTCCTGAGGGTGAAATTTCCTTCAACCAGCTCTAAGAAAAGAAACCAGTTTTCAAAATTTATCATGAAACTAAATTAAAAGGCATATAAAATAATTTTTTCTCATATTGGGTCTTAAAGTATGACACATTGGGTTCTAATCTCAGATCTGCCATTTCCCAACTGTTTTTCTTTTCTTTTTTTTGCTGCACCTCATGGCTTATGAAATTTTAGTTCCCCAAGCAGGGACTGAACCTCGGCCACAGCAGTGAAAGTGCAGAGCCACCTAGCCCTGAACCACTGCCAGAGAACTTCCTCAACTCCTGTTTCCATCTTAGCGCCTCCTTCTTTTGTCTCTTCCTTCCTCTCTTGTTCCCTCCCTTTCTGCCTTCCTTACTTCTAAATTGGTTAGTATTTATCTGAATAGTTGGGGGGAAAAGGTATATTTTCAAGAAGGATTTGAAGTGGTAAAGGCAATGACTTATTAAGAACTAAATCTCTGGATAGACATGGAGAATCTCATTCTAAGTGAAATAAGTCAGAAAGAGCAAGACAAATACCATATGATTTTACTTGTATGTGGAATCTAAAATACAACACAAATGAATGTATTTGTGAAACAGAAACAGACTCACAGATATTGAGAGTAGACTTGTGGCTGCCAAGGGGGAGGGAGGTGAGGGAAGGATGGATTGGGAGTTGGGTTAGCAGATGTAAACTATTGTATAAAGAGTGGATAACTGAAAGGTTCTGCTATATAGCACAGGAAACTATATTCAGTATCCTGTGATAAATGATAATGGGAAAGAATGTAAAAGAGAATGTATATATATGTTTAATTGAATTACTGTTCTGTACAACAGAAACTAACAGAATATTGTAAGTCAACTATACTTCAATAAAATAAAATTTAAAAAAGAACTAAATCTTCAATGTGTAGATCACACTTTTCAGCTCTTTTGACTGTATGTCAACCTTCTGGAAGAGATAGAGGTTCTACTACTATTTCTAGGATGTAGGGAAAGTATTTAAATGCCTCTGTTAAGATTTAAGCCACTGAATGATGATGAAGCATTTTTTCTCACAGCTCTGAATGGAAGGACTCATGTTCCTGCATCCTACCCAGTTCAGTTTGGATTACCAAACTGCTTACAGCCTGGAAACCAACTTCCCACCATCGTTTGAGAGCTGAACACAGAAATAACAGGATTCTTTATATCCATTTACCTAAAGCTGATGGAACACTAGCTACTCTACCACCACATCCAACATCTTTTCCAGTATCCCTTTGACTATGGAAGAATGGTAAGTTATGTACTTATGATTTGCCTAGCTCTGTGCTAGCCCTTTGTCCTTGAATTCTGGGTTTCAATCCTCATGAGAGGATTTAAGGATGACACTGTTCCCCACTTTACAGCTGGAACCGCAAGATGAAGAGGTGGATGAAGTCCACAGGTCTAGAATTCATACTGTTTAATTCAACCCAGTGAAAATACTTTAGTATCATTACTGATTGATTTTTATATGTGTAGTTCTTAAAGACCGGGGAAGGCAATGGCACCCCACCACAGTACTCTTGCCTGGAAAATCCAATGGACGGAGTAGCCTGGTGGGCTGCGGTCCATAGGGTCGCTAACAGTCGGACAGACTGAGCGACTTCACTTTCACTTTTCTCTTTCATGCATTGGAGAAGGAAATGGCAACCCACTCCAGTATTCTTGCCTGGAGAATCCCAGGGATGGGGGAGCCNAAAAAAAAAAAAAAAAAAAGAAAGAAATCTCTGTATGTTTAGTGATAGAGTAACGGTTATATGGTACATATGATATGGTCACTGTCTGTAATAATAACCATTAAAATGATGGTTAATAACAACAAAAGAAAAGAAGTAGATGAACCTGTTTGTCCCGGTCCCTTGGGTTATGCATGAAGTCAGAACTCAAAAGCCCGTTTTGACTGTAAAGGTTCTGTTCTTTTTCCCCTTGCATTTCACTCTTTGTCCCGTTGCCCAGGCACTGCAGGGGGGCTCCCTGTGCTGTGGTTCTGGGAAAGAGTTAGGTGCCTGGGTGGCTTGGAGGAGGGGAGGAAGCAAGACCACTTGGTAGGACTAGTTACATACTCTTGATCCTCATCCTAGAGCATTTGTGTTCAGTCCATCTGTCTTCATTTGTCCAGGTTTTGCAAAAGAACTGGTGCTTTAACAAAACTGCAATTTGAAAAGCATTCAAGTCCTGCTAAAAAAGGAGGGTCCCCATTTCCTGCAGGCCCAGCAGACCCATGATCCTGGCAGATGTTCATCTCATGTCTGGTGACATAGCTGGGACTTAATAAGCCATGCTAAATGTCTCAGCTTCGAGGGATGAAAACAAGAGTGGAAACACTCATAATCAGTCAAGGATATCAGTCCAACCCTGGGGACTAATGAGCTGGGCCGATGCCAAGTTTATTATTATATTTAATAAAATGAAAAGTTAAAAAAAGATATCTTGTGAAGTGCTGTAAATAAATAAAATACTGAGAGAAAAAAATAGTGCCAGCCCCACATGCCTCAAATTATAATCCCCCCTCCCCCAACTACTGTACAAAGCTGCCTCTAAGAGGAAAAGAGGTGCAGTTTTGCTGAGAAGAGGAGTAACCTTAGCTAAGAGACTGGAGGCTGCAGCAATCAGAAGGGAGGTCAGTTTGCACTCACGGAACTCAGTGAGCTCTGGTAGAGATGGTGGGTCCAAGGCCACAGCTCCTAGGTGGTGATGGGCCAGGGAGGCCCTGGGTTGCTATGGGAGGAGATGTGTCAGGGAAGGCTGGGCCCTATGTGGGGATAGACAATAACAAGATCCACGAATAGCGTTGTTAGGAACATGAGACTCTCTGGTATTGCACTGGAGGATGATGGGAATAGCAAGGCCCCAGGCTTCTGCTCCTCACTCTGTCCACCTGGATTGCTGTACCCCTTGCCGTCCTTATTCCACACTTCAGTGCTCTGCACTGATGACATCATCAAAGACTCACAATGTTCTCTGTGGTCTACACCACTAGCCCCATTTAATAGAATGGGAAGCCAAATTTCGGGAAGTTTCTGTAAGTTGACCAAGATCTTCCACTTTGTGACAGGTATTCAAATGCCATTCATGATGTCTGCCTCCTGAATCAGAGAGAGTTTCAGTGCCATGGATTTGAATTCCATTTCCTGAGCCCATGAAGGCCTCTATCAGAGATTTGCAGAGAACGGGGGTCACTCATTTCCCTAGGAAGCTCTTGTCTGTGTAGCATCAAGCATCTCCATGTGCAGTGTGCAGAGGATGGAGTTTGGTTTGGGGGTTATTTTGTATCCCACTTCTTTTATTTTAGCTGCATGACCCTGATAAAGTTATTTAACCTCTCAGTCTACTAATCTTTAAAGAGCTCTCTTTCTGATCTTTAGAAAGGATTGGAGGGGGGACAGTAATACCCACAAGGTTGTATTTGAGTTTAGAGTAAGCAGGGTGTGCAGTGTAACTGGGACCATTCCTAGCATCTAGTACATACCAATGAACCATAATACTGACTGCCAGGCAATTACAGTTTGACCACTGAGATATACAGATAATGCAGGATGCAGTGTAACAGGTATTGGACCTTTATCAGAGCAGCTGGGTTCTCATTCTGAGTCAGTGGTACATTAGCCCTGCAGATGTGGGTGAGACTCTGAACCACTCTGAGCTTCAGTTTCTTCATCTGTAAAGTGGAAGCTTAATCTTGATCTCTGTTTCTTGAACTCATCCCAGAGGATAGCTCTGAAGAACATGATGTCTGTGCAAGAGCTGTGTTTACAAAAGTGTCAGAGTTACACAAAAGAGGGAGAAGATCCTGTCCCTAGCTGAGAGGCAATTTTGATGTGGTAGATGACATGACTAGACACAGTTAGCTATGAAACTTTGGGCAAAAGTTTGTATGACACAAGGATGAAAATGATGCTACAGAGGACACTTGGGATTATGGCTGAACACCTCCTGCAGGCATTAGGCTTATTTGGATTTGTTGGGTCCTCATTTCAGATGGAGGAGGTATGCTAAACTCTTGGGGAGATTTTTGCTTTCAGGAAATAAACATTGGAACTATAGCAATGGACAAAATAGACACACTCTTTTGTTTTCATGGAACATATTTTAGTGGAGAGAAGACAGACAATTTAACTGATCAAAACCCTACCAACTACATAGCTAATACATATAGTTTTCTGGATAGTGTAAAGTGCCATGAAAAAAAGTAAAACAAGAAAAAGGGTGAACACTAGTCAAAATAGTCATCTTTAAAAAGTCTACAAATAACAAAGGCTGGAGAGGGAGTGGAGAAAAGGAAATTCTCCTATACTGTTGGTCAGAATATAAATAGGTGCAGCTACAATGGAGAATGATATGGAGGTTCCTTGAAAAAAAAAAAAACAAAAACACTAGAAATAGGGCCTACCCTATGATCCAGTAATCCCACTCCTAGGCATGTATCTGGAGAAAACCATAATTTGAAAAGATACACGCACTCCATTGTTTATAGCAGCACTGTTCCTAATAGCCAAAACACAGAAGCAACCTAGATGCCTATTGACAGATGAATGGAAAAAAAAGATGCAGTACATATGGAATACTACTAAGCCATACAAAAAGAACGAAATAATGCCATTTGCAGAAACATGGGTGGACCTAGAGAGTATCATACTAAGTAAAGTAAGTCAGACAAAGACAGATATCATGATATCACTTATATGTGGAATCCTAAAAATAACACTAATTAATTTATTTGCAAAACATCAAAAGACTCACAGACATAGAAAACAAACTCAGAGTTACTAAAGGAGAAAGTTGGGGGTGGGAGATAAATTAGAAGTTTGGGATTAACATATACATATCACGGTATATAAAATAGATAAACAATAAGGACCTACTGTATAGCACAGGGAAGTCTACTCAGTAGCTTGTAATAACCTATAATGGAAGAGAATCTGGAAAAGAAAAAATGTATATCTCTAACTGAATCACTCTGTTACACACCTAAAACAAACACAATATTGTAAATTAACTATGCTTCAAATCTGAAAAGGTTGAAAAAAAAGAAAGATGATCAAAGTGTCACTGGGGAAGGGTCATAGGGAGGACTATGGGACAGGGTCATTGGGGAAGGGATTTACAGTTAATTTATTTATTTAGTTTTTGGCCATGCACTGCTGTATGCAGGAACTTAGTTCCCTGACCAGGGGTCAAACCTTCCCGCCCTGCAATGGAAGTGTGAAGTCTTAACCACTGGATAGACAGGGAAGTCTCCACAGTTTTAAAAATGATGCTTGCAGACACCCTCACTGCAAAGTGTCCTCTGAATGACATCTGAAGGAGGTCAAGGACAGGAATGTAATATACTGGGTGGTGTGCCTTAGGAAGAGTGCTCCAGGTGGAGGGAATGACAGGTGCAAAGGCCCTGAAGTGAGGGTTATAGGTCTGTTTACAGGGTATGAGCAAGTTTGGCGCGGGCTGCATACAGGACTGGCGTGGCCTGAATGGGGCACTTGATGGGGGGGGCTCTGGAAAGACAGGAGTCATTCTGCCAAATTTGCCTTTTATTTGGAATTAGATTGTCTTTTATTTGGAATAAGTTAAAGGAGGGCTTTGAACCAAGGAGGGTTTTGACCTGAGTTACATTTTTACAGGCTCCCTCTGGTTGCTTTGTAAGGAAAAACAAGGAGGAGGAGAGGGCAGAAGTTAGGAGGTTATCAGGAAAAAAAATTTTTTTTCATTTCTTTACTTTTGTGGATGTTCATTTAAACTTACTATGATAATCATTTCAGGATATATGTAAGTCAAATCATTGTGCTGTATACATACCTTGTGCTGGATACCTTAAATGTATCCAGTACTGTCAATGACATCTCCATAAAACTGGAATGAAAAAAAAAAAAAAGCAAAGATAAGCTATTTCAGCCTGGCTTCTACCAGTACAAGATTGAAAAAGAAGGAATTTAAGAAGTTATTGCAATAACGTAGGTAAGCAGGCTTGCTCCTAGGACTGCATCTGCCTGTTAATTTTGTATCCATTCTCCTGCCACCCCAGAGTGTTTGGTACATCTCAGGTGTCCCCTAAGCCTTGTTAAAATGGAAAACAAGGATGTAGCATTCTCTGGTGATTACAGAGCATGGGCATCGCTACTGGGGTTCCAGCCTCAGCATTCCTGCTGTGTGACCTGGGACATGTCACTTTTCCCCTCTGTGTTTCAGGTCCCTGATCTGTAAATAGAGTAATAACAGCCTCAACCCTGTACGCTTCTTGTGAGGATGGCATAGAATAATGTACGCGAAGGGCTTGGAAGAGGGTTTCACAAATATCAGTAGTTACCAAAGTAAGTGCAGACTTTATGTACCTTTGTTGAAGAAAGGGAAATGTTGAGAGAACAATATTAGAAATATCCCTGAATGATTTTAAAATGTGAGTATTTCTTTTGCAATATTTCTATTCCAACAACACAATTTTTTTCTTTCCTGGACTGAAATCAGATATTGGTTTTGATGATGTTACAGATGGACTGGTGGTCTAATCGGGCAGGAATGGGGATGTGGGCTCTATCCTTGGCCCAGATTTCTCCATATGGAGCAGCCTTGTGTCCTTTTCTCTTATCAAGCTTCACGGCAGCCACGTTGTGAGTTTATTGCTAATGTTATTAGTTTCTAATCAGGACCTACTGAGATTATCACCTAATACTTATCGCACTGCACTTCTAACCAGATGTCAGAAATAATGAGCTAATAAAACTGCTATTAATTTAGTTCTGAATGACAATTTTAGGCTCTAAGAGCCCAAGATGAGGGGCCTCATAAAAGCAGGGCACAAATAATTGGGGTGCTCAAAAGTAATAGCAAAAATGGTGAGAATATGAATGAATATGTAAGTGTTTCTAATTTAACAGCAAAACACGCAGCTCTGAATACTAACACTTCTCATGCAGTTTCCTGGGATGAATGGAGCTGTCCTCAGGGATCCAGTCTGTAGGGTTTGGACAGAATGGCCAAGGAAGTCTACTCTTTACAGGAAGAAATTATGGTGCCACCATAGCCCTGTTTACCACTGTCCTGTTTGGCTCCAATGAGAGAATAGGGTTCGTAGGTCCCTGGAACAGAGAATTTCCCAGAGAACTCAGTGAAACGTACTTATTTTGCTGCTAGGTTCTGGGGCATCCTGATTGAACCCTGGTTGCCTGCCCTGACAGACACTCCATTTTTGAGAAATACCCTCTTTCTACCTGCGTCGTCTGTCATCCTGTATGCAGCTGTGGGAGGCTCGTGTTCAAATCCTAACTGGACCACTCTGAGGAAGTGATGGAAACATCATTCTGAATCTCAGCTCTCTCATCTCCCAAAGGAGTGATACGGATAGCCCCTTCCTTCAGAGGATAACAGTGCAGCATTCAGAGAGAGAACAGATGAAAGGAGCTTGGTGAAGCGCCTGCACCTCCATGAACGGGATCAAATGTTTCTGTCTCTTTAATGATGCAAACATGTTCTTCCTCCTTCGTCATCGCCTGTTCATTCCCTCATTTGGATGCTACTTATCAGTTGCAGGAGAGGGGTACCACTAAAATGTTCACTTCTTTTCTTCCCCGTCAACATATGTGTAACTCTGCCCTCAGCGCCTTCATTTTGTTCACCATTTTTGTTTTTATTATATTTTTGGAAGTTTAGTTGATTTATGACATTGTGATAATTTCTGCTGCACAGAAATGTGACTCAGTCTTTTCTCTTATTCTTTTCTATTATGGTTTAATCACAGGATGTTGATTATAGTTTCCTATGCTCTACAATAAGACCTTGTTGTATATCTATTCTTTGTACAATAGCTTATATCTGCTAACCCCAAACTCCTGATCCACACCTCCCTTATCCCCCTCCCCCTTGGCAACCACAGGTCTGTTCCCCATGCCCTGTGTCACCATTTAAAGACACTTAAGCCTGTTCTGCAGACACACTTGGCTCACTGGGGTGGTAGGGATTTGAGGCACAGAGGTGAAGCTTCAGTGGGTGATTCGATTCTTCTGTCTGGTGGCTGTAATAGAGGAGAAAGATCCTTGCATGCCCCTGGGAGGACAGGAGGCAGGCGATAGAAGCCTTGCTGTGGCTCCCTCCATGGCCAAAACTTCCACTGGTAGACCTGGGGTATGGGGCTTGGCTCTGAGATGTCACCATAGATGCAGGCTAATTGTTCTCAGTGGTTGCTTATTCTCACTGGGCAGACAAGTCTACCCCATTTCTCAGGGAATGAACTGTAGGCAGAGATGATGACCAGCAACCTCCCATCTCCTCCCAGGCCTGGTCCATAAACCCTACCTCCTAAGCTTCCAGGCATCTCTTCCTTTGCTGGCTGCTGTGGAAGATGCATCAGTGCACCTGGGACCCTGGGATGTCAAGCCAGTGGATGGAAGAGACATCTCTGAATGAACCTCTATCAACTTGCACTGAATGCTGAAGTGAGCACACAGATGTCACTGGGTGTAATAGGGAAATCGATTTCATCCTTATTAGATTTGTTTCTTTTACTTTAATCTTTGTATTATATTGTTTTTGCCTCCACTTAAGAATGTTGCCTAGAGACTGAAATATGCAAGAAAGCCCATTTTCAAGTCTCTGACCTTTAAGAGTATAACACTTTCTTGGTCATATAGAGATACAGTTTCAGAACAGAGAATAGCGTTTGTCTTGAAGGTTTACGGGAACACTATGACCTGACCTACATTGACACTTGCAAACACAAAGGATTCTGACACCAAGACTTGATAATATAAAAGAAACCCCTTTTCAGTATAAAAGAATCCTGAATTCTGACCAGTGTAAGATGGTTCTCTAGGACATTAGTCTGCCATCTTTTCTGTTTGCTGGCTTTCCAAATAAAATTGTTATTTCTTGCTTCAACAACTCATCTCACAATTTATTGGCCTATTGTGCAGTGAGCACAATGAATTTTGAGTCAGTAATGATGGTGGGAGTTCTGATGGTTTGAGGGGTGTTTATTACAGCAGCTGACTAATAAAAATGAGCAGCACTTTGCCAGGTAGACAGGCAGGAAGAGGGCATTGCAGGCCACAAGTGTGGAGGAGCCAGAAGCCCCCAAGTGTGTGTTATGGGGACTGCAAGATAACACATGGAGGGCTGAGGGCAGGAAGAGTGCAGGAGCAGAGGCTTGCAGGCTCTGTTTGCCATTTAGGATCACAGCATAAGCAATGAGGCCACTGGAGAATAGTAAGCAAAAGTTCTCACTGTAATGATGCTTTAGGCATGTCTGTCTGCTGGCAGTTCTCGAAGGCAGGATGGATGTGGGTGACATGGGATTTGTCCCAAGCTGATGGATAAGGATGCTTTCTGGACCATCCAGGGTAGACAGCTTGGGGGCTTGAACTAGGAATGTGATTGTGTTGGCAGGAGCTGGAGCTGACAAAGTAGTTATTTCAGAAGCAGAATTTTCAGGAATTGGTAATCATTTTGAGGCCAGCTGGGACTGGGGGAAAAGACCCTGACGGCTTCCTTCTCTTTTTATAACCTTGTGTACACTCCCCTTTCTTTCCTAATTTTTTTTAAGTATGAATTGGTGACACACTGGCTGTCATAGAATGGTGAAAGCTGGTTCTTGTTTTCTGGGGGCAAACTTGCTTCTCACAGACATGCTGACCCACAAGGATGCAGAGCAAACACTTAACTTGCCCCTTGAGGAAACCACTTATGCCCTGGCTCTGCTGACACCCAGGATACATGGAGGCAGTGGGCATCCAGGTGCCTATTTTCTTAGCTCTCCCTCCTCGCTGTGGCCCCTCCACGGCCAAGTCTCCCATCTGCAGACCTAGGGTATGGCACTCATAAGCCACCCACTCATATTGTGGGGATGGGATTTCCATTTCTTTCAGTTGAATTCATTCATAAATACATCCGTGGCTGATTCATGTCAATGTATGGCAAAACCCACTACAATATTGTAAAGTAATTCGCCTCCAATTAAAATAAATAAATTAGAAAAACATATTCTAACCAAAAAAAAAAAAAAGAAGGGAAACTCTTTTAAATGGATTTGAACAGAATTTTATCATGTAGGAGAAGAAAATGGCAACCCATTCCAGTACTCTTGCCTAGAAAATCCCATGGACGGAGGAGCCTGGTGTCCATGGGGTCTCAAAGAGTCGGACACGACTGAGCGACTTCACTTTCACTTTTATCATGTTCACCACAGCCAACTTTGCCTTTGGAGCTTGGGTTAAAATCAGACGTGTTAATTGAATCTCTAGTTCAATGGGATTATCTTTGCTGCTATTAAATAGAAATCAATATTAATATTTCCCCCTTGTTAACCTTAACCATCTTTCTAGAACCAATATTTTTCTTCCCTTCATGTCTCCCTCTATGACTCTGTTACCTTTGCATTTCTAATTGTGTCTGGAATTTATGGAGTATCTTTTATTTCTAAAGAACACGGATAGTTGGTGAGGCTGCTGCATCTGCCTTCACATCTTGGATCAGCGTCTGTAATGGATTTGCTTTTATGCCCAGCTCCTGGACAGCCCTCTCATTATCTGATAAGAGATTATCTTTGCTGGCCTTCTAGGTAATGAATCCTTTTCATTTGTTTTCCTACAAACAAGAAAGGAGCTGGTGTGCAGTTTTTGTCCAACATACGTTTTGAGAGAGCTTAATGGACCCTCTGATACCCAGACAGCCTCTCCTCTGTCTGTGGACCTGTGCACCTACCCGCTCCATGGAAGCCAAGTTCATCAGCTAACTAACTGAGGGGTGTGTGCTCACTTGGGGCCCTGGGATGCTCCCCATGTCCCAGGTGCTGGTGTGCTCTAATCTGGGCATATAATTGGTGCTTGTCCTGAGAGGCGCTCTCATTCCTTTCTGTGTACTCTGCATTGAGTACTGCCCAGTGATTTTATGGCTCCCACTATAAGTGGCTCCCAATCTGTTAGAGGTAAGCTCTTTAGCCTGGCATGCAAGGTCCCCTGTAATCTGTCCCTGTTTATCTCTTTGGCCTCATCTCTAGCCCCTGTAGCTGGAACCCAAACTGTAGTTATGCAAAGCTGTTTGCAAGTTCCCAAGCACAGCTTGCAAAATGGCCTGTCCACACTATTCCATCTCCCTGGAAGGTCCTTCCCAGAGCTACACCTTGAGCCTGAGTTTGAATGGCCGGCTTCTGAGAAGCACCTTGGCCTTGCAGGAAGTTAGCTCTTCACTATCTTTGATGACCTTGTAGTCTGTCTCTCTTCCCCACTATACTCTGAGTTCCTTGAGTGGGCCATCTGTCACCCCATCTTTATCACTACCACCTCACATGGATCCTGGAGGAAAGATGTGCTTGGTGCAGGCTAGCTGAGTGACATCTTTCCATGTGTGTCTGGGAACCCAGCCCTCCATGGAAGAGCTTCACATGCCAAGTTTCATTCATCTGCAACACGCCTCTGTGAGGCAAGTGCTCTTCTTGTCCTGTTTCACCGATGAGTCATCTGAGGCACAGAGCGGTTAGGTGACTTGTCTAAGATGGCTCAGCTTATGTGTGGAGGGGACCGGAAGAAAACCCTGGCTTTGTGCTTCATGGTCTTAACCACTTTGACCCTGACACCTCCCCTCCTCTCTTTCTCTTGCCCCTGCATCCTGACAGGTCTTTCCGTTCTTCCACTACTTTCCCACCCCTCTCAGAAGATACCTATTGTTGTAAAAGGAGATGGCTCTCTTTGTGAAGTCTAAAATCCGTGTAAGTGTGCTGTGTGGGGTGGCCCTCTCTTTGTTACGCCTTCCCATGCCACCCTGCATAATCTCCAGCCCCCTCTGCCCCGTGCTCCAGGAGTTCAGTTCTGGCAATTCTTCCCTTGCTCTCTGGCTTTTGTTTGGCCCATGGAGGCATCAGGATGGGGCATGGAGGCAAAGTGGTTCTTGAACCCTAACTGTGTTCTCCTAGAGCAGGGCTTGTGAACTCTGTAAAGTGCCAGATGGTAAATATTTCAAGCTTTGTGTCACAAGAGATGAGGTTAAGGCTATGATTTAGGTAATTGTAGACCTATTTAAAAGGTAATCATTTGAAAATGTAAAGTCATTCCTAGCTCATGGGCTATAACGAAACAGGCAGCAGATCATGCCTGGTACAGGCATAGTCTGTCAACCGCTGATCTGGAGTCCGGAGCAAGAGATGCCCAACTTTGATGTGTACCAGCATCACTGGGAGGCTGTTCTAACACAGATAACAGATCCCCATCCCCAGAGCTTCTGATAACTGGGTGATGTTGATGCTGCTGGTCTGAGTACCACATCTAAGAACCATCAGAGAGGCGATGACACCTGTCAAGTGTTCCTTCGGGCTCGAGGATTCTTCTCTTTCTTCATTTCTTCAGGCCTGGGTGCTTCCCTATCTGTTGTGGATTCCATTAACACTCCCCTTTGTAAATTGTCCTTTCTTCTTCAGTTAAATTCATTTGCATGCACCATCTTGGTTAGAATCTTCTGGATACTTGAAGTGTTTCCATTTTCCAGAAAGTCTGAGAACATTGTGCCTCTGTACTTTATAGGACTAATCCTTGGAGGAGAATGTTTCAGCAATGAAATATTCTTGTATTGATTGCATACTCTTGAAGGGTCATCTCTGTGTATGGCTTTCTGGGAGCTGGCACCAGTTCAGAGGATGAATAGGACAGCAGAGTTCTTGTTGTGAGACAGGCATCTGTAGGATGCTATGGTTGTGTCAAGGATGCCCAGCTCTGAGGAAGTGGTCAGAGCAGGCTCTCTAGGGGAGCAAATGAGTTAAGCATCAGCCTACAAAGAACTGGAAGTCTTGGGGAGCAAAGAGTGTGTGAAGGGATCTGGGGAGCCACAGGAATAGTGTGTGTGTGTGTGTGTGTGTGTGTGTGTGTGTGTGCTGGGAGAGGCAGGGTCTGAGAGCAGTTATACAGCTAGAGATGTGAGAAGAGGCCAGATCACAGGGCCCTCATTGAGGATCAGCATGAGAACAGTGGGGGTTTTTATCAGGGAATGATACCGGGAGAATTTCAAGAAGAAAGATCACCTCGATGAGGAACTGCATGAATGATGCACAGGAGAGGCTGGTGGCCAGGAAGGTCCCTCACAGGCTGCTGGGCTGGTTTCCCACTGATCCGGGTTAGGACAGGCTGAGTCTGGAGGTGGTGCCTGCCAGCAAGCTTTAAAATAATCTCAGGTGAGTCTCCACCATTTCACGTGTGCCGCCTGGGGAGTTGGAGAGAAGAAAACCTCTCCGGAGGCCTCACCTCTTCTTCTGGGAAGCAGGATTCCCACTGTGCTCAAGGCTGCCCCCAGACTCCACTGGCTGGCTTCATTTCACAAATAAGCAGTATGAACACATTGAATCATTTCTAAGAGGGAAAGTATTAAGGAAACTGTAGCAGCACTTGTCCATGTAGCAGCATTTGTCCATGTTTCTTACGAGGCCATCACTTCTCTGCAACATTTACCCAACACCTCAGAGCTCCCACCGACTACGGGCTACCTTTATGGAAAGGTCAGACTTTTTAAAGGTTAATTGTTACCCTTAAGAAAATTGCAAAAACAAACTGCAGGGCTGCATGTTTAATGAGAGTTTGGTTCAGCAGTTCCCAGAAGCAGGATTCCTGACAATTTGATTTAAGCAAATCAAGACTAGTCTAGAAACCAAGTGCCAGTGGCGACTTCTGACTTAAAGTGTGCAGGCCGGCTGCGGTTTAAGGAGTATTACTGTGCTTCAGAAATGTCCTCTGGCCAAAACCCCCAGCCAGCCAGGAATTTGAGCACTGCTAAATCCTTCCATCTTTGCAGTGTGGTTGGTGGCTGAGCAACTGAGTACAGAGGGACACCAAGAGTTCACCCTCTTCTCTTGTCAATATCCTCTTTCCCTCAGCAATCTGTCCCCCACGGCACCTGGCCAGTCACCTCTCAGAGGATGGCTTTTCCATCTGGCTCCCTCTGCTTCCTCCTTTTAGTGCCTTGCAGCAAGCTCAATGCAGTTTGTCCAAATCAAATCACTGTTGCCCTTTCCCTCCATGCTGGGTTCTGCCCAAGACTGCTCCCCTCTAAAGCTCATCCCACCCCTGCTGAAATTCTCAAGTTATTGGTTACTTTTTCATTTCACATTGTTCTTCCAGGACCCTGTCCATCCAATTGCCAGATCATATTGATTTCTTCCTCACAATTCATCTCAGTACTGTCTCTTTTCATTGCTGGGGCCAACACTCTGCTCTGATCTGAACTTCTCTCCTGGATGACTCCAGTCATTCCCACTGTCTTCATTGTGGGCCATCCATGTCACCCACTGACACAAGATAGATTTTCCTGAAAATCTGTTGTGATCCTACAGATCCCTTGATACAAGATTTTTCTTAACAACTTTGGAATGAAACTCAGAATTTCAGTATTTCCCTCCTTTGTCTTAATCTCTTACCTACCTCCCTCTTACCTTTTATTTAAATTCAAATTATTTATTCATTTAATTAGATTATAGTTGATTTACAATGTTGTGTCCCCCTGCCTCACATACCTGGAATATTCCTTCCTCCTTCTTTCCTTCCCTCTTTCCTATATTTCTTCCCTCCCTCCATCTGTCCCGGTTTTCCTCCTTTTGAAATGACCATCTACTCTGAACAGTGCTTTTGTGTTCAGTACCCACCGTGTGCCAGATACTCTGTTAGGACCTCAGTGCACTCACGGCGTTTACTATTAACCCCAGATACTTGTTATGGAAGAATGAAATGGGTTCAAAAAGTGTAGCTGTGAGGCTAGAATGTAAATAAGTCACAGCCCAGCAGGGTTAACACAACATGGACACAAACAGCAGTTACCTCCTGCAGCCTAGGAAAAAGGACACTTGAGTGACCAGGACAGGCTGTGGGAAGAGACAGGGAGGAAGGAGACGCCCCTCGCCAAAGGGCAGGGGCATCTCAGGCATGTGAGGGGCAAGTAAAGGCATAGAGCGGGGAGGTGAGCTTCCAGTTTAGACTGCAGACCATTTTCTTTGAGGTGATAAGGTTTTGCAACAGTGATAGGTTCTAGAGATCTGCCAAACTCCAGTGCCCATAGCTCACCATACTATGTTGCACCCTTGTAAACTGGATAAGAGGGTAGGTCTTTACAATGCTCTCATAGCTAAAAAGGCAGGGGACACAGCATTGTAAGCCAATTATACTTCAATGTCGTTGTTTAGTCACTAAGTCGTGTCTGACCCTTTGTGACCCCAGGCTTCTCTGTCTATGGTATTTTCCAGGCAAGAGTATGGGAGTGGGTTGCCCTTTCCTTCTGCAAGGGATCTTCCCAACCTAGAGATAGAACTCATGTCACCTCCATTGGCTGGTGAGTTCTTTACCATTGAACCCCCAGGGAAGCCCCTATACTTCAATAAAGTAAATAAAAAACAAATTTTTTTTACCCCCCCCCCCCCAAAAAAAAAAAGGCAAGGGGAAGGTAAGAGATTAAAAGGTGGGGAATTCTGAGTTGCATTCTGCCAGAGATGCTAAGAAAGACAGAATCACGACAGATTTTTAAGAAAATCTGTCCTGTGTCAGTGGGCAAGGTGGATGACTCACAATGAATACAGTAGAAAGTGATTAGAGTCATCCAGGAGAGAGGCTCAGCTCAGACCAGTGTTGTGATTGTGGCAACGAAAAGAGAGTTCTGAAATGGATCATGAGGAAAAAACCAGTAAGATCTGGCAACTGGGTGGACAGGGTCCTGGGGGGAGTCAGAGGGTGGGAGCTAATTAGCTAGAACTTTCCTAACTGTGCTCCTCTCTGTGGTCAGATTATAGTCTTCCTGCTCCTCCTATGGGTTAAGCTTAGTCCCATCTCTACACCTTTACCCATTCTCTGGATTTCTCCTAAAAGAGCTAGAGGGCCTGGACAGCACTGGATTGCATAAGCTCCCAGTCCCACACATTCATTGCCTGAAGCCACTGTTTATGCGCCTGAAGAACTTGTTTCCCTTAAATTGTCTCTTAGTAGTTGAATGCCATGCTTGGAAGGTTGTACAGGGTCATCAGTGGCCAGTGCATTTCTGTTGCCCTTGCTCCGTGGTCAGAGTTTTCAGGGTCAGAGTTTCTTGCTCAGATGCTGCAAAGCTTCTGTTTTAGAAGCCATTCCTCCAGGCAGCATGACCTCAATAAGTGCAAGACAAGGAGATGTCTTTGCCTTTGGACTAATGCTTATGCCAGAGGAGGCTGTCCTCGAGCCCCACCCTGTCTTTGCTGACTCAGTACCGTGCTGTGCTGTGCTTAGTGGCTTCAGTCGTGTCTGACTCTTTGCGACTCTATGGACTGTAGCCCGCCAGGCTCTTCTGTCCATGGGGTTCTCCAGGCAAGAATACCGGAGTGGGTTGTCCTAACCTCCTCTAGGGCATCTTCCCAGGACAGGGGTCAAGCCCACATCTTTCTTGTCTCCCGCATTGGCAGGCAGGCTCTTTACCACTAGCACCACCTGCAGTGTTGTGCGTTAGTCGCTCAGTTGTATCCAACCCTCTGCAACTCCATGGACTGTAGCCCAACAGACTCCTCCACCCATGGGGTTGTCCAGGCAAGAATATGGGAGCGGGTTGCCATTTCCTTCTCCAGGGGATCTTCACAACCCAGGGATCGAACCTAGTGCCACCTGGTGTAGTCTAAATACATTGTAATTTAGGATGGATCTGTTTTCCTCTCTAGGTCCCTCCAACTCACTGGGTGGGCCTCCTAGAAGGAAACCTACAGGTCCTCCCATCCTCTGGCTTAAGTTGTGTTGGGTCAGTGGGTCAATCAGAAGGAAAAGAAATGGTGTGTTTCCTCTGGCTTTTCTCCTGCATGGTTCTCCAGACTGTCTGTGGCCCAGCCAAAGGCCACTACACCTAACATAGCTGTCTGCTCTCTTCTGGCTCAGGGGGCCCCCTCCCTCCATCCCTCCCTCAGGGACTCCCTCAGGAATCCTGGTCATTACTGATTCCAGGGTGCTTGTGCATTCTCTAATCTCTACCCCAACTTTGTAGCCAATTTATTTAACTCCCTTAACTTTTCCCAAGTACAGTTTTCCTTCCTGACTAATAAGCTCCATAAGTGACTTATGGAGCAAACCTTGAAATATTGTGTCCAGCAAAAGACACTCTACAGGAAAGAATGCATGTGAAGTTTGAGAACAAACAAAACTCAGCAGTCATGATAGAGGTCGGGGCTGTGGTTGATTGATTGTTTTTGGGTTGGGGCTTGGGAAGAGGGAACTCTCTGAGGTTTTGGAAATGTTCTGTATTATGATTGGGGTGGTGGTTACATAGATATTTGCAACTGTCAAAATCCATTGATGTAAATCAAACTACAGTGAAGTACCTGTCAGAGTGGCCATCATTAAAAAAGTCTATAAATAACAAGTGCTGGAGCAGGTGTGGAGAAAAGGGAACCCTCCTGCACTGTTGATTGTAATGTAGGTTGGTGCAGTCAGTATGGAAAGCAGTATGGAGAGCCGCTAAGAAACACTAAAAATGGAGTTACCACATGATACTGCAATCCCCCTCCTGGACATAATGTACGTGTGTGTGCCCAGTCACTAAGTCATGTCTGACTCTTTGTAACCCCATGGACTATAGCCCTTATAGCCCATATAGTCTGCTCTTTCTCACTGTGCGCGCTAAGTCGCTTCAGTTGTGTCCAACACTCCTCAACCCCATGGACTGTAGAATGCCGGGCTCCTCTATCCATGGGATTATCCAGGCAAGAATACTGGAATGAGTTGCCATTTCCTTCTCTAGGAGATCTTTCCGACCCAGGGATCAAACTTGTGTCTCCTGCATCTCCTGCATTAGCATGCTGATTCTTTACCACTACAGGACCTAGGAAGTATTATTGTACCAAGGTATCCATACAGCTGAAAAACAAACAAACAAACAAACAAAAAAACCCTTATATTGTTCTTGAAAAAAAATTCATCTTTGGCAAGAATTAAAAATAAAATCTGCCTGCAGGGTTACGATATTGGCATATATTTTTCTGTAAGTTTTTAAAAAAATTATTGGTAATTTGTATTTATTTTGTAGAACGACTATTCAGATCTTTAAAAAAAGACATTAAGAGAAAATTCACCTGTGGGATAACTCAGCCTGCATTTAATAGGCAATAAAGGGTTTTCTGCTTGAATAAATCAAGGAAAAAAGTCACTGAACTCATGCACATATTTTATTATGTGTAAATTATACCCAATAAAAAGTAAGTATCTAGGAGTATAAGGGAAAGTAATTATATTGAAATATGTATAACACCAGTTTGTGGTATGAATAAAAACATCTTTCTTGTTTCTCAACAAATACATTGACATCCGATATATCCACTGTTTTGAACCTCAGTAATAAGTTTAACACCAGTTTGTGGTATGGATAAAAACATCTTTCTTGTTTCTCAACAAATACATTGACATCCGATATATCCACTGTTTTGAACCTCCAACCTGGTGACACCCAGGAGTGCAGCATCCTTTTTCCTGCCTTGGCTCTCCTCACGGGCCGTCTACTGCACTCGTGTTAACTGCTGTATGAGCAGGTGTTGCTGAGAGCAGACTGTGCCTCTTAGATGCTTCAAAACAGGGATGTAGATCTTGGCACGGAGTGGATATGTAAAGTTTAAAACTGAAGCCACTGCTTCTTTAATAAATATTGAATGAATTTCTATTCTGAACTAGGCAGTGTGTTCGTGACTAGGGAAACCTATTTTCCAGTTTTAAATGGAGTCTCATAAACTCAGAAGTTTTCTTGGCCCTTGGAGTTTTCCCCCAGATTAATGGCCTGTGAAAGGGCTGAGCTCACTCACTTTCTGAAGTTCTCTCCAGTGTTTTTCCTTGGTAGAGGCCCCCATCTCTTCTCCTGTTGCTGTTCCTGTCACCTTCACCCCAGTCTTGTGGGAACCTGGGTTGAGAGGCCTGCTGTTTGCATCATGTGCAGGACGTAGGGTGTCACAGTGGAGACTCACCGCTGAATATGACCATTGTCCTGCATCGTTCCTGCTTTCCTGTCCTTAATAAACAGATGTCCTTAACTAGGGTCTCAGAAGGAGAATTCCCTACCCCGCACAGCCACTCTAAAGGCACAATCTATTCCTTCACTCTTTCCCCACCTGTGTCATTTCCATACTTCTTTTAAATTGTTTTTTAGGGACCAACCAAGCAGGTCATTTTTCATTTCATATAATTTCCTGAAATTCTAATAAACATATATTTTTCCATCTTATTATATCTGGTAGAAAAGTATTTCCATTTTGTGTGGTCATCCAATGCAGATGATCTCTCTGGGGGAATGAATGAGAAAAAGACAAGAAATAGCATGTAATTTGTCCTCTGGTCATCCTTACCCAATACTGCTTCTTTCTTAGGTGATGGGAAGTGTTCTTCTCTGGGACTGTGCTTGGGAGTCTCTTTCATGGCGTAGCTTGGCTGTGGGATGCTTCTCTACTTCAAAAAATCTTGGGTACCACTTTGTATTGATATATTCTTAAATCTGTACCATAAATACCTGGACCCTGATGGGTGTGCTTGCCTGGGAGACCACACATGAACCCAGAAAGAAATAAGACTCTGAGTTGTTCTGAAGACCGGTCTGACCAGAAGTGAGGAACCTAAGAATGACCTGACCTGAGGACGCTGCCTGGTTGGGGGTTCAGCCTCCTGCATAAGCTTGGGTGGGTCTGGGAATCTGAGCTTAAGCTTCCAGATCTCTGTGAGGTTGGTTTCTAAGGCTAGCAGATGTCCTGTAGGAAACAGATGTCTATTTTCCTAAATTCACAAGAATTGGGGGCAGAAAGTCTCAGCCATTTTGTGCAGGTTTGGTTTCTTGAACAGCATCTCACTGTCAATCATTTTCTTTCCACTTTGCTCCAGATGGATCTGATTTTCCAGATTAAAATCATGAAGGATTGGTATCCAGCTTACTGGCAAAGCCTGGGGAGGTTGAAGTCTTTTCTCCTTCCTGTCAGTGCCTGTTCAGAAACCTGCCATGCAGATCCATGCACCATCCACAGTCCTGCAGGCCTGTCTGAGTGCTATTCTGCCCTGGAGACAGAGAGATTCATGACTTTTGACTTTGTGTAATTTCTAATTCTGGACCAGGCAATTTTTCTATCCATCACCATTGCTTCTCCACATCTGAGGCCTGCCTCCCTTGGAACATTTCAGTGGCACATTCTAACTTCAGCTCAAAATCTTCCTCTTTAATCTGGCACTACCTTCCCCCAGAAACCTTGTCTGGGCTAGCATCTATGTGCTAGCATCCAGATACCTGTGATCTATGGACTCAAGCCTTGCTTGATAGCTACCCCTTAGGAGGATGTTGGGCTCTGGAGTGGTCTGTCCCAGCAAACAAAGCAGGATGAAGACTCTTCTCAGTTATCTCGAGCTGGGTTTTCAAGGTTCTCCTCTCCTCTCTCAGGACTGAGTGTCACTGGAAGCCGTATTAACCACCAAGCTGTAGGGTTTCCTCTGATTGGCTGGTTGATGAGTTCATTTCTTGGCCTCCATTGCCCTGGCCAATGTATCAGTAACTGTTCTTTCTTTTCTGCTCTATCTACCTGCCTGGAGGGGCCATTATTCCCTCACATTTTCATGTTGGTCTTGGGGCTATGTCACCACTGTCCTGACCCAAGCACCAACACTGTTCTCTGACCCAAGCATCACTGTGGTCCCTGTAATAATAGTCATCTTCCTTCCCAGAGCTGTATGTCCACTAGTTTGGCAATCAAGACAAGGGTACCCCTTGGTTCAGCTTTAGGGTAGTAATTTCATTCACGTTGCATTACACTAGAGTCCCATTTCTCAGCTTTAAGATCCTAGGCCAGGGACTTCCCTGACGATCCAGTGGTTGGAACTCCATGCTTCCAATGAAGCAGGGGTTGGGGGGGGCACGAATTTGATCCCTGGTCTGGGAACTAAGCTTCCACATGCCATGCAGCCAAACAACTAAATGTTAAAAAAAAGATCCTAGACCAGTGCCCCAGTTTTGCTCTGATGTCATGTGGGGCTGCTTGCCTCTTGAATATTTAGGTAAATATGACTCTAATCTTCAACATTGTGGACTGTGTTGGATCAGAGTTCTCCAAACAATTGCTGTGAATTCAAAACTTGAGCCCTCAAAACTTGGTCCCCTTATGGACCTCTTTGCTGACCTGGATGTAGATTCCTGCCTGTTCACAGTTTTCCTCCAAAACTTTTAATCAAACCAAGCTGATGCTCTGCCACTCCTGCCTTTTTTGTTTGTTTCAGGTAGGGAAGAGTTGCTATAGGCCAATCAGCTCTGTTTAGTCTTCCTCCCCCAAAGGTAATGAATACAATTTTCTCTCTTTTCTTGGACAAGTGTTTTTGAGTTGGACTTGGCCACAGCCACCAATATTATTCCACTGTTCCATACACAATTGCAGGCAATATTTCCAGCACAGAGTAGATTTGAGTTTATAAGCAAGAGGGTTTACAATGCTTATTTAACACTATGAGCCTTAACAAATGTTACCTAAACGTGGGTGAGTAAGGGAAATGAGAATTAAACCCCTTATTTTGACATTCACATGATATCGTGAAAAGCAGATTGACTTTTTTCCTACTCAAGATTCTCTTTTATCCAAAGAATTACACTTTTATTATTAAGTGTCATGATATTCATTTTGTAAACAAGATTTACAATATGCCTTAAATAGATAATATGCACTTTGTTGCAATTGGTATTTGTCTCAGTTCAACTTTCTGGCTGTTTTTAATCACTACTTAATGCAACCCTGGCATTAACATTGAATGAATATATTTCATACAAATTTATTTTCCTAGGGGTCATACTGCTTCTTAGACAATGCCCTTTCCAGAGATTGTTTCCAGAAACCTAGACATGGTTCTTCATAGAAATTTCTGCTAAAAAGCCTTTTAATTAGAATTTAACCTGTATCATAGGAGAAGCCATCATTATCATCAATGTGTGTCCTCAGCTCCTTTTATGTGTCCTAGTATCAAACACCTATAGAGGCTTCAGTTCTTCTCCAAGCCAATGAGACATTCTCTCCATAGCTTTATGGAACACAATGTTCCAGGCAATCAGAAATCATAATCCACTCTTGCTTAAAGTTATGTTGCTGCCCTTTTCTCCATTTATCTATAAAAGCATTTTTAAAACATGAAATGTCCATACCATTTTGTCTTCTTTTTCACTCAATGCTAAAAACATTTCACTGTTTCTCCAGAGGATCCATAAATGTAATTCTTAACACTGTAATCTATCATTTTATCTGCATCTTAACAGTCAGAGTCTTACTTACCCTCTGACATCTACAAATGCATTTGCACAAAAAGCTGCATTTAGCCTAAGGTTTTGGATAAGACTGCCTGGGTCTGATGGTTAACTTGATCCAGCAGTGGCTCTCTGTCTTTGGGTAAGTTATCCTCGCCCTGCTTTTCTAATCAGAGAAGCCTAATAATAACAGTGCCACATCACAGTACTGTTGTGAAGATCAAATATGTGTTATGTAAAAAGCCTTTGGATCAGCGCCTGGCACAGAGTAAGCCGTTAATAAATGTTACCGACTGTTTCTTTTCTCATATTTTTGTTTTTTACAAACGTCTCCATTAGAAATTGCCATCCAGTTCTCTAGGCTACCTTTATGTCTGCTTGTGCTGTGCAATGCATACCCTTAATTCTTTTCATTCTTCACATTTTTATGGAGAATCCCTTGGAAATTCTCTGCTCCTTGATTTAAGTGGATTTCCAGGGAGACTAAAATAAAGCAATTTTTGTGTAGAGGCCAGCTGGTCCCCTTGCATTAATTACAGATGTAACAGTGGTGTTCCCTAAGAAAGCAGGTGTTGCTTTTTGAAAATTTAGATGAAGAGTGCTTTGTGGAATATGTTTTGTTTGACAACAAAAAAATATTATTTCTTCACAGGTAGATGCAAACCAAGAGGCAACCAAGAACTTAAAAAGTGACATGAAGTGTTATGTAGAATCACAATGACTGCCGTGTCCCAGCTGAGTTTCTTTCTTTCTTTCTAAATGGATATTTTGGTTTATTTTCTTTCATTTTTTTGGTAAATTAGTATAATTTCATATTTCTCCATTTGTAAACNCCTCCACATAAACCATAAATATTTAACACATCAAAGTTCAAATTCTCATGGCTTCAATAACTGAAAAAAACAACATGAGAAACACATCACAGAATTCTCTGTGCACATCTACAGTGAAGAGGAGCCTGGTTCAACCAAATGGAAAACAAACTGTGAATTCAGGGAACTTTTCAAGTGTTTCATATACACCAAGGAGTGACTCAGTGATATCAAGGAAGAGTCGATGTTTATGAGCTGAAGATTAATTAAAGTCCTGTCATTCAGCGTTGCCCTAAGAGAGCAGAGAACCCAGAGGACCTGAGTTCAGTGTACATGGTGGTTAAGAGGGGGCCTCTGGAGCCAAGTGGCTGGCCTACATTGGAATCTCGGCCCTGTCATTTAGCAGTTTAGTAACCATGCACAGCTCGTGTAGCCTTTCTAAACCTCACCTCTGCAATCAGGTAATAGTAACAACTACTATTGAGAATTCTTGTGATGAATTAATGAAAAGAGACAAGGAAGCCTTCAAAGTATATCTTCACATTATTATTAATCAGTCATTAGCCATGTACTAACAGCAATATGTCTTGGTTGTTTTTTTAATGCAAATTCAGTTATCCCATTGGTAATGTTTTCCTCCTTGTATTGGTTGATAGAAAAGTCATTTTAGAACTTGTAACTCACCTCTGTCACTTACATAAGACTTCATTGCATGTATTTTCTTGACTGTTTTCTTGACAGCAAAGCTGGGTTCATCTTTATTTTCTTATCCTTATTAACCTTTCACCCTAATTTTCTTTCTTTTTTACTAAAAAATCTAAATGTATTACTTCCTTTCTCTAGAACGCTCTTCTCTCATGTTGATGTTTAACTTCTATTCATTCTTCAGATAGTCCAGGAAACAGTTTTCTGACCCATTGGATTGGTTCTCATTACTCGTTTTACACTCTCACACTACTCCATTTTTCTTTCTCATCTTTTGTTACTATTAAAAATATATAACAATGTCACAAGGTGGAAAAATATCTTGTTACTTTAATAGGTAGCCACAGCAGTCTCTTCAGTTCAGTTCAATTCAGTTGCTCAGTCGTGTCCGACTCTTTGCGACCCCATGAATCACAGCATGCCAGGCCTCCCTGTCCATCACCAACTCCCGGAGTTCACTCAGATTCACGTCCATTGAGTCAGTGATGCCATCCAGCCATCTCATCCTCTGTCGTCTCCTTCTCCTCCTGCCCACAATCCCTCCCAGCATCAAAGTCTTTTCCAATGAGTCAACTCTTGGCATGAGGTGGCCAAAGTACTGGAGTTTCAGCTTTAGCATCATTCCTTCCAAAGAAATCCCAGGGGTGATCTTCAGAATGGACTGGTTGGATCTCCTTGCAGTTCAAGGGACTCTCAAGAGTCTTCTCCAACACCACAGTTCAAAAGCATCAATTCTTAGGAAGAGAATTATACTTGGAAGAACACTTCAATATGCATTTGGAGTTGAAGCAAGCCTCTTAAGGATTGCAGCAGAAGGGAAAATCTGTCCCATGAGATAGAGGAAGAAGAATTTGGAACATTTGCTGAATTATCATACTTTCAGTTCTATAATCCATAAATTCTACTCCACAATGGAATGAAAATAGGAGGAAAATAAGGGACACTGGAGGAGGTGTTGAGACTGGAAGAAGGTTGTGTACTATTCAAAGGGACCCTTCTTGGGATTCATCTGAAACCTTCGGTAGTGACCATCAATCTTGCAAATGCTTGATTTAGATGATTTTGTTGTAAAATCTGAATAAGGTGATCCAGTTCAATATAGGGATCAATGTGGTGCCTGAATTAAGGGCAGATAAGAAAACTGGTCCCCAAGAAGCCAGGATAGTGTTTCTTCCCTTTCCCACATAGAAAGGGTGGAAGAATTTTGTCAGTTGTGATCATGGCAGGGGAGTGAGTGGGAGAGTCAGTTCAAGGAGCTCAAAGAGTTGAAAATCTCAGCTGCCAGATAAACTGCATTTCTGCCTGTGACTATTATTTAACATCTGTCTTCTTCCCCATGAATGCTGAGATTGTGTCTATTTTGTTCTTTTTGAATTCCTGGAAAGTAGCTCAGTTTCTGGCATATAAAAAGTTTTCAATGAATATTTGTTAAGTGAATTATTGCTGTACATATCCTTAGGTTCTTTTAGGAATACAAACTGAAAGAAGGCAAGCTGGGAGGAAGGAACAAAGGGAGAAAGGTTGTAAAGAAGATGTGTATAAGAGACAGGCTTCCCACGAGCTGTTTCACACATGGTAGTTATTTATGCCAGTGTTACTCTCCCAGTCCACCCCACCTTCCCCTTCTCCTCTGTGTCCACTTGTCTATTCGCTACATCTGCATCTCCTCTCCTGAGCTGCAAACAGCTTCATCCATACTCTTTTTACAGATTCCATGTTGTTGTTCAGTGGCAAGTCTTAAACTCTTTGCGAGCCCTGGAGTGCATCTCACCAGGCTTCCCTGTTCTTTTCTCTCTCCCAGAGTCTAGGTTCTGGAAGTGAAAGAAAGTGAAGTCGCTCAGTCATTTCCGACTCTTTGGGACCCGTGGACTCTAGTCCGCCAAGCTCCTCCATCCATGGGATTCTAGGTTCTGAATATATACATTAATATACAAGACTTGGTTTTCTGTTTCTGACAACTTCATTTCGTATAGCAGACTATATATAGGTCCATTCACATCACTACAAATGACTCAGTTTCATTCCTTTTTATAGCTGAATAATATCTCATTGTATATATGTATCACATCTTCTTTATCTATTCATCTGTCAATGAGCATTTTGGTTGCTGCCAAAAACTGGCTATTGTAAATAGTGCTGTAATGAACACTGGTGTGCATGTGTCTTTTTTTGTATTATGGTTTTCTCAGGGTATGTACCCAGTAGTCATCCCGCTGAGTTTCTGAATGAATTGGTCTTTCACTAATTTAAATTAACCAGTACCCCTATCAATTAATTCAGTGCAGTTCTTCAGTTGTGTCCAACTCTTTGTGATCCCATGGACTGCAGCACACCAGACTTCACTGTCCTTCACCAACTCCTGGAGCTTGCCCAGACTCATGCCCATTGAGTCAGTGATGCATCCAAACCATCTCATCCTCTGTTGTCCACTTCTCCTCTTGCCTTCAGTCTTTCCCAGAATCAGGGTCTTTTCCAGTGAGTCCGTTCTTCACATCAGGTGGCCAAAGTTTTGGAGTTTCAGCTTCAACATCAGTCATTCCAATGAATATTCAGGACTGATTTCCTTTAGGACTGACTGTTTGGATCTCCTTGCAGTCCAAGGGACTCTCAAGAGTCTTCTCCAACACCACAGTTCAAAAGCATCAGTTCTTCAGCACTCAGTTTTCTTTATGGTCCAAATCTCACATCTATATGTTACTGCTGGAAAAACTATAGCTTNTCATTCCAATGAATATTCAGGACTGATTTCCTTTAGGACTGACTGTTTGGATCTCCTTGCAGTCCAAGGGACTCTCAAGAGTCTTCTCCAACACCACAGTTCAAAAGCATCAGTTCTTCAGCACTCAGTTTTCTTTATGGTCCAAATCTCACATCTATACGTTACTGCTGGAAAAACTATAGCTTTGATCAGGTGGACATTTTTTGGCAAAGTAATGTTTCTGCTTTTAAATATGTTGTCTAGGTTGGTCATAACTTTCCTTCCAAGGAGAAAGCATCTTTTAATTTCATGGCTGCAGTCACCATCTGCAGTGATTTTGTAGCCCAAGAAAATGAAGTCTGTCACTGATACCATTGTTTCCCCATTGATTTGCCATGAAGTGATGGACCATATGCCATGACCTTTGTTTTTGGAATGTTGCGTTTTAAGCCAGCTTTTCCATTCTCCTCTTTCACTTTTATCCAGAGGCTCTTTAGTTTCTCTTCACTTTCTGCCATAAGAGTGGTGTCATCTATATATCTGAGGTTATTGATATTTGTCCCTGCAATCTGAGAAGGGGACAACAGAGGATGAGATGGTTGGATGACAACACTGAATCAATGGACATGAGTTTGAGCAAGGTCTGGGAGCTGGTGATGGACAGGTAAGCATGGCGTGCTGCGGTCCATGGGGTTGCAAAGTTGAACACCATTGAGTGGCTGAACTGAACTGTGCTTCACCCAGCCTGGCATTTCACATGATGTACTATGCATATAAGTTAAATAAGCAAGGTGACAATATACAGCCTTGATGTACTCCTTTCCCAATTTGGAACAAGTCCATTGTTCCATGTCTGCTTCTAACTGTTGCTTCTTGACCTGCATACAGATTTCTTAGGAGGCAGATAAGGTGATCTGGTATTTCCATCTCTTGAAGAATTTTCAACAATATATTGTGATCTACACAGTTAAAGGCTTTAGCATAGTCAATAAAGCAGATGTAGATGTTTTTCTGGAATTCTTTTGCTTTTTCTGTAATTCCACAGATGTTGGCAATTTAATCTCTGGTTCTTCTGCCTTTGGGCTTCCCTTGTGGCTCAGCTGGTAAAGAATCTGCCTGCAATGAGAAGACCTGGGTTTGATCCCTAGATTGGGATGATCCCCTGGAGAAGGGAAAGGCTTCCCACTCCAGTATTCTGGCCTGGAGAATTCCACAGGCTATATAGTCCATGGGGGTCACAAAGAGTTGGACACAATTGTGCGACTTTCACTTTCACTTTCCTCTTCCTTTTCTAAATCCAGCTTGAATATCTGGAAGTTCTCAGTTCACAGACTGTTGAAGCTTAGCTTGGAGAGTTTTGAGCATTACTTTGCTAGTGTGTGAGATGAGCATTTTATGGTAGTTTGAGCATTCTTTGGCATTGCCTTTCTTTGAGATTTGAATGAAAACTGACATTTTCCTGTGGCCACTGCTGAGTTTTCCAAATTTGCTGGCATATTGAGTGCAGCACTTTCACAGCATCATCATTTAGGATTTGAAATAGCTCAGCTGGAATTCCATCACCCCTACTAGCTTTGCTCATAGTGAAGCTTCCTAAGGTCCACTTGACTTCGCACTCCAGGATGTTGGGTCTAGGTGAGTGATCATACTATCATGGTCATCTAGGTCATTGAGATCTTTTTTGTATAGTTCTGTGTATTCTGCCACCTCTTATTAATATCTTCTGCTTCATCTTCTGCTTCGGTTAGATCCATACTATTTCTGTCTTTATTGTGCCCATCTTTGCCTGAAATGTTCCCTTAAATCTCTAATTTTCTTGAAGAGATCTCTAGTCTTTCCCATTCTATTATTTCCCTCTATTTCTTTGCATTGATCACTGAGGAAGGCTTTCTTATCTCTCCTTGCTATTCTTTGGAACTCTGCATTCAGATGGACATATCTTTCCTTTTCTCCTTTGCCTTTCACTTCTCTTCTTTTCTCAGCTATTTGTAAGGCCTCCTCAGACAACCATTTTGCCTTTTTGCATTTCTTTTTCTTGGGGATGGTTTTGATCACTGCCTCCTGTACAAAGTTATGAACCTAAGTCTATAATTCTTCAGGCACTCTATCTATCAGATCTAATCCCTTGAATCTATTTGTGATTTCCACTGTATAATTGTAAGGGATATGATTTAGTACTCCTATAGCTAACTATATTGCTTACTTGTCCCAGTTAAACCAGTTTGAAGTCTGGCAAGTTGAATTTTATTTCTCTGTCTCAATTTTTCATGCATCAGATGAAGAGGAAGACACACAGGTGAACTTCACAGGGATATAAAGTACTTTGAAATGTAAATATAACTATAGATGTATATGTAAAATAAACTGTGAACTGGTATGCAAATATCCTAGTAAAGCTATGTATTTTCTTTAAAAGAAAATAAAGGTCCAAAGATTATTTTAATTCACATTTTTAGGAAGCCTATCTTTCAATTAATGTTAGGATTGATATTCTTTGTGAGGAAAATGCTACTCAGATGTAGGTTTCATTGACATGATAGAGGACCCTTGTTCATACCTCCATATAATACAATGGTGCCTTTTCAGAGATTGGCTTTGGTTTTACTTTCCAAAGACCACCTGTGTAAGCAGGTGAGAAGAGCAAGATCACAGAACTTCTCTCACTGTGAGCTGATGATATTGTACTTTGGGTGAATTCCATTTTGAATCAGCAAAGACACAGTGGATTGAGTAATTTCAGCAAATCAATGAATCTCTCCCTTGTACCTTGTCCTTCAGTCTTTTTTGCTGATTTCCTCTGAAACATTGTATGTCTGAATTATCGAGACACCTACCCACTTTAATTGTGAGTCTCACTGAATACAAACATAACCATCTGTAGTTATAACTATAAAAACTGTATACATAAGCTTTGTAACTAGATATAATTCTTTGTAGAATTCCTTGGAGTCACAGAAATAAATTTTGGTTCAAGTATCAGAGATAATCAGGTCTCTAGTTTCTTTGCATATTAATTTAGTGCTAAGCTTTAATTAGAATACATATATTTATTTAGAAGTTTTCTTTCATGCACTTAGGTTATATTAACAACAAGAAATTATTCATTTAGGATATATTTAAAAAGTACAAAGCATATATGAAAAAGCACTTTGTCATAGATAGAACTGTGTTTCCTAAATTTATATGTATTAATAGAAATCCTACCCTACTAGTACCTTATAATGTGATCTTACTTGCAAATAGGATTGTTGCAAATTTAATTAGTTAAGATGATGTCAGCTTGGAGTAGAGTGGGTTCCTAATCAGATATGACTGGTGTCCTGATAAAAAGAGACATTTTGGACACACACCAGGAGAATGCCATGTGGAAATGAAGGCAGAGACATGGGTACTGCTTCTATAAGTCTAGTAATGTCAAATATTGCCAGAAAACCACCAGAAGCTGGGAGAGAAGCATGAAACAGAGTCTCCCTCCCAGGTTCAGAAGGAACCAACCCTTTGAAACTTTGATCCTGACTTCTCGTCTCCAGAAATATGAGACAATGCATTTCTTTTGTGTTAGCCACTCATTCTGTAGTAGTTTGTTAGGGAACTCTAGCAAATTAATAGACTGTAGTACCAGAAGTAGGATGCTCCTGTAGGGGGTACTCAAAAATAAGAGTGATTTTGGAATTTGTTGATAGAGGCTTGAGGTGCCTGATTTAAAAAGAAAAAGCCTCGATTGCCTGGGAAAGGGATTTGAAAAAGAACAGTTAATTATATGGGCATAATTGAACCACTGCACACCAGTAACTAACACTAACACATCATTGTTAATCAACTATGCTGTTTTTGTTCAGTCGCGAAGTTGTGTCCGACTCTTTGCAACCCCATGGACTGCAGCATGCCAGGCCTCCCTGTGCCTCACTATCTCCTGGCGTTTGCTCAAGTTCATGTTGATTGAATTGGCAATGCCATCCTACCATCTCATCCTCTGTCATCCCCTTCTCCTACCTTCAGTCTTTCCCAGCATTATGATCTTTTTCAATGAGTCGGCTGTTGGCATCAGGTGGCCAAAGTATTGGGGCTTCAGCATCAGTCCTTCCAATGAATACTCAGGGTTGATTTCCTTTAGGGTTGATTGATTTGATCTCCTTGCTGTCCAAGAGCCTCTGAAGAGTCTTCTCCAGCACCACAATTCAAAAACATGAAATTCTTTGATCCTGAGCCTTCTTTATGGTCCAGCTCTCACATCCACATATGACTATTGGGAAAACCATGGCTTTGACTATATGGACCTTCATCAGTGAAGTGGTTTCTCTGCATTTTAATATGTTGCCTAGGTTTGTCATAGCTTTTCTTCCAAGGAGCAAGTGTCTTTTAATTTCATGGCTGCAGTCATCATCCATAATAATTTTTGAGCCCCAGAAAATAAAGTCTGTCACTGTTTCCCACCCCCACCCCTCATCTATTTGCCATGAAGTAATTAAACCAGATGCCATGATCTTCATTTTTTGAATCTTGAGTTTTAAAAAATTTATTTATTTTAATTGGAGGCTAATTACCTTACAATATTGTGGTGGTTTTTGCCATACATTCACATGAAATGGCCATGGATGTATGTGTGTTCCCCATCCTGACCTTCCCTTCCACCTCCCTCCCCATCACATCTCTCAGGGTCATCCCAGTGCAACAGCCCTGGGCACCCTGCCTCATCCGTTGAACCTGGACTGGCGATCTATTTCACATATGAGAGCATACATGTTTCAATGCTATTCTCTCAAATCATCCACCCTTGCCTTCTCCACAGAATCCAACAGTCTGTTCTTCACACCTGTGTCTCTTTGGCTATCTCGCATATAGGGTCATCATTACCATCTTTCTAAATTCCATATATATATGCATTAATATACTGTATTGGTATTTTTCTTTCTGCCTTACTTCACTCTGTATAATAGGCTCCAGTTTCATCCACCTCATTAGAACTGATTCAAATGCATTCTTTTTAATAGCTGAGTAATATTCCATTGTGTATATGTACCACAGTTTTCTTATCCTGAATGCTGAGTTTTAAGCCAGCTTTTTCAGTTTTCTCTTTCACCTTCATCAAGAGACTATTTAGTTTCTCTTTGCTTTCTGCCATAAGGGTAGTATTATCTGCATATCTGAGTTTACTGATATTTCTTCTGGCAATCTTGATTCCAGCTTGAGCTTCATCCAGCCTGGTATTTCACCTTAATACTTAATGATCTAAATTTCCCTTGTAAGTCACATGACTATTCACTGCCACAGCATTCTGAATCCTGCTGATCTTTTGCCCCTACAAGAAGAAGTGGCATTTCATGACTATCTTACCTCAGGGAACTTTCTGTTCCTCACTCAGATTTACTAGAGACTCTGACCTAATTTTATTTGTGTATGGATCATTCCTCAAAGTTGAAACTGGCAGTTATCAGGAGAATATACTATTTCCAATAGAAGTTATCCTTAGAACATAGTTCTTTATCTGAGGTAAAATCAACCCAGAATTGACAAGTGAGTGCAATAAAGTTTGCACTTGTCAATTAGCCAAAGAACAGACAGCAAATGTATACTAAAGTTGTCCTTTAGTATCTGTAGGGGGTTGATTTCGGGGCCCCAGTTATATGCTCAAGTCTGTGTGAAAGTGGCAGATGTGTGTGCATGCTCATTCTCTTCAGTTGTGTCCAACTCTTTGCGACCCTAGGGACTGTAGTCCACCAGGCTCCTCTGTCCATGAGATTCTCTAGGCAAGAAGACTGGAGTGGGTTACCATGGCCTCCTCCGGGGGAGCTTGAGACCTGGTGATTGAACTCACGTCTGCCTGCATTGCAGGGAGATTCTTTACCCATTGAGCCACCTCAGATGCCCAAAATAGCATAGTTTTCCCATATATGTACATCTTCCCATACACCTTAAATCATCTTTGAATTATTTATAGTACCTGATGTAATGTAAATGCTATGTAAATAGTTGTAAATACAGTGTAAACACTATGTAAATAGTTGCCAGCATGGGGCAAATCTAAGTTTTGCTTTTTGGAAAGTTCTGGAATTTTTTTTTCTTAATATTTTTGATCTGAGGTTAGTTGAATCTATGGATGTGAAACTCATGAATATGGGCAGCTGATTGTGTACAGATATCAGGTATTATTTTAGAGTAGTATATGACTCTGAGACACTTTGGAGGAAAAAACCTTTTTGCCTATTCTGAACACACTGTCAAAAATGGTCAACAAGTTAAGAAATTTATAGTCCATGGGGTCTTAAAGAGTTGGACATGACTGAGCGACCTCCCCTTTCACTTTCACTTAGATGCATTCCTACCTCTGGAAGCGGCTGCTATTTTAAAGGTTGAGGTCCATGAAAAGAGAGAGTATACAAGTTACAGGAAATGCTCTAGCAGATCATTGTGGCAAAAACAGCTTTAACCAAGGTAATGATTTTAACTAAACTCTCTGAGTATTTAAATAGGTCATTATAAAATGTCGATGGTTAATCCTTTGTTTAACAAAGGAAGAAATGAAAAAAAAATCAGGTTTCACTCTTTGCTCATATAATCTCTGGCACTATCAAGATGGCCACTTGGTGGTACCAGATTATTTTAAATAGATACTAGCTAAATTTCTCCATTAAATTATTTATTATGGTACAAATGGGTTACACCTCAAATCAACATCTATGGGGAAACTTTCAAAAGACTGCTGAGTTTGTTTTGAGGTCACGTGTCATCTCTCAAGAACATAATCCTGGAAAAATCATAAAGGGACACAGCCAAATCCTAAAACCTCAGGGTCCTTTGAACACCTTCAGATGAATTTGGTCAGATTATAGCCACCATGGGATTTGATTATATTTTAGTTATTGTATATTTATTTTCAGGGTGAGTTGAAGCATTCCCTTGTCAAAAACTGCAGACTTTACAGTAGTGAAACAACTGCTTGATTTTGTGTTTTAACCCGGGAATAGCAACTTTTATATTAAGTTACTGAAGCACATAGTTTCTGGGAACAATTACAGGAAAACTCTGCGACCCTTTATCTGTTATTCAATAACTATACTACTCTTACCATGTGTGATCACCTGGAATGATTGAAAGAACTATGGTTTCCTTAAACTAAAGTGAACAAAAATTTTAGGAGTCCTTGAGCTCCTTTGGCCAAAGCTCTTCTGAAATAGACCTTCTGGCCATAAAGTCCACTCCTCTTACAACACATTAGTCATCTCTCTATTAATTGGTAATGGAAGTCCTATGCACTTAAGGTTTTACTTCCAGTACTAGATTCTGCCATGCTGAACACAGATATAGCAAGACATTGTAAGAAACTCATCATGTACTATACCTGGGCTGTCACCAATAGGTTACCTTATCTTTCCACAATATCTTCCTGGACAGTCTCTTCACAGTCTTTGACCATGAGATTTCATATATTGGAACAGACAACAGAGAAAAACTGTTCTTGAGTCATGTTGTAAAGAACCATATCATGTTCTATGAACAACAAATACAGCAGTGCAACTACAGGGAGTCAAGCTTTGGGTTCACATTTCACGGCTAAAGAAGCAATTCAGAACTCCACACGACTGGAAGGCTACTCTACTGTAGATTCTTAGAGACCCTCCATAAGGAGCTGATCTTTAGGAGTAGACAGCCAGTCTAAGATCTTTGGAACAAGTACATGACTTCAGATAGTGGAAAGCTTCACTCCATAATTTGGGTCAAGGCTTATCTTTAATTCCTGTATTGTTTTTCCTCTGTTCACTTATAAGCATCTTATTTTCTTTAGATCCCTGGTTGTTGCTGATCCATATTGGATTCTTTTCTCTTTTCTTTCCTCTTTCTTATAACTGCTTAATCTGAACCTACTCATTTAAACACCATTATTTAGTTCAGTTCAGTTCAGATCAGTCACTCATTCGTGTCTGACTCTTTGCAACCCCATGAATCACAGCACGCCAGGCCTCCCTGTCCATCACCAACTCCCGGAGTTTACTCAACTCATGTCCATAGAGTCGGTGATGCCATCCAGCCATCTCATCCTCTGTTGTCCCCTTCTTCTCTTGCCCCCAATCCCTCCAAGCATCAGGGTCTTTTCCAATGAGTCAACTCTTCGCATGAGGTGGCCAAAGTATTGGAATTTCAGCTTTGGCATCAGTCCTTGCAATGAACATGTAAGACTGATCTTTTGAATGGATTGGTTGGATCTCCTTGCAGTCCAGGGGACTCGAGTCTTATCCAACACCATTCTTCAGTTGAGTTCAGTTCAGTCACTCAGTCGTGTCCAACTCTTTGCGACCCCATGAATCACAGCACGCCAGGCCTCCCTGTCCATCACCAACTCCCAGAGTTCACTTAGACTCACGTCCATCAAGTCAGTGATGCCATCCAGCCATCTCATCCTCTGTCGTCCCCTTCTCCTCCTGCCCCCAATCCCTCCCAGCATCAGAGTTTTTCCAATGAGTCAACTCCTTGCATGAGGTGGCCAAAGTACCAGAGTTTCAGCTTTAGCATCATTCCTTCCAAAGAAATCCCAGGGCTGATCTAGATTACCCCAAATAGTAGCCACTGCCCTCAATCTTGCTCACTGCTGGATATGCTGTCCATGATCAAATCTGGACTGTTGGATATGATCCCCATGAAAAAATGTCTGGGAAATACTTGTTTCATGAAATGAGACAATCAGAGCTACTGGCATTTCCACTTTCACCAACATGGACAATTGACCCTAAACACGTTGACTTATGACTTTGTTAGTGTTTGTCTCTCCCAGAAAAATAACTATTTATTGCAATCAACTTATCAGATCATAAGAAACTCTAAATTTGAAACCATCAAATTTTGTAGGGGGATAAGCCAAAGCCCACATTAAAGAGACTAATAGAGGTCTCTATTAGTCAAACATAATCCAGCTAATGTAAAGCTTTGGTTCCAATCTCATGTCATAAAACTCCTTTTCCCCTGATCTCCGTGTGCCCTTACTGGATGCTATTTCTTTTATGGCCATAATGTTTTGTTCTGTTTGCTTCTGATTAGTACCTCATGCACTTCAGAAATAGCATTACTATACTTGTATGTACACAGAGGCCCTATTTCTATAAATCCTCAGGGCTCAAAATTCTGTCTCAAATGTGGGCTCCAGAATGAAGCCACCCTCCACACACTCTACCTGGAAGAATTGCTGTCTTGTTTCTGTGAATCATCAGAGCACTGTTCCCCATGGGCATTCTGCTGCTGCTGCTGCTGCTAAGTCACTTCAGTCGTGTCCGACTCCGTGTGACCCCATAGACGGCAGCCCACCAGGCTCCCCCATCCCTGGGATTCTCCAGGCAAGAATACTGGAGTGGGTTGCCATTTCCCTCTCCAATGCATGAAAGAGAAAAGTGAAAGTGAAGTCGCTCGGTCTGTCCGACTGTTAGCGACCCCATGGACTGCAGCCCACCAGGCTACTCTGTCCATTGGATTTTCCAGGCAAGAGTACTGGGGTGGGGTGCCATTGCCTTCCCCGGGGCATTCTGCAGAGGTCGTTAATGATACCACCTCTGCCTAGATGGAAGACAGATTGGTCTCAACTCACTGATATGACTGGTAGTGGACAGTTATATTGCTCTATACGTTTTTGTTGGCTAGTTGTGGTAGAGTCTCTGCCATTGCTGGTAGCTTGCCCTGTACTTGAACCAATGAAAGGAACAGGGTGGAGCAGGCTCTACATTGCCTTAAGGAAAAAGCTATTTGGCTCCCTAAGGTTGATGTTCATGGCCCAGAGGGCGTTGGTTCTTGGTCTGGGTTGGTTAATTTGGATTCCCAGTTCTGAAACATTTTACAAGTACTATCAATTGTTCTCACTTTTGTCTTGGTGCTGATTGGTTGCATTCTATCCGGAGTCATAAATGCATCTATGCAGCTATTCTCTTGTCAGAGGATCATGATAATGACACAGCAAAAAGGTCAAGAAGATCTCACAATACAGTTGACTATGGAGAAAACTGTACATTCAATAAATGGAGACGATCTGGTTCTCTAGACTGCTCTGCATTTGTCAGCTTCTCACAGGTGGGAAATTGACTGAAAGGGGGAACTGATAGGCTGAATATACAAATGGACAGTGTCTGACCGTATATAGTAACCTGTGACGCAGCAGCAGCAGCAGTCAGTCCCAGAAGCCCAACCACAACCTGTGTAACGGTTGTCAGAGCTTGGTCAATGACTGACAGCTTCTCCATCCACCCCCCCCACCCCTGACCTTTTTCCAATTCAGGACCAACCAGAGAATGCCAGATCTGCTCCTCAAATCACTTACATAAGATCCCCCACTTCTGGTTATCCCACCTCTACTTCCCTGTGGCAACAACCTCCGATCAGGGCATATCTGAAGTCTCCCCTTTTTTTCACTGCAAAACTTTCCTACTCCCATGTCTACCTTTGAGTCTCTGCCAAACAAGTGATAGTGACCGACTCCTCCTCTGTAGAAAGTTCTGAATAAACAGGCTGTTTGTTCTCAGTTGCGTGGTCTTATTTATTGCCACACGTCCTAGCTGTAAGGAATAAAGGGCAACATCCCTAATTAAGAATAATGTGCATATGGGTTGGGGGAGGAGAAAATTCTGGGTAGGAGAGAGAAGATAAGATTAGTCTGATTTAGTACAAGAGAGAAATAGAGAATATTTTCAGAGTTGTATTTCTCAGCTTTTAAGTAATAACCTTTCTCAGGTCATAGTCTGACACATGGTAGACAATTATTAAATGTTTTTTGACTGAATGAGTCTATGGAAGCTTGTTCTCCTCCATCCCCACAGCAACATCCTCAGAGTTCCTACAGTTTTCAAGATATTATTGAGCTGGACAGTTGGCCTTGGGGTAGAACTGTGACTAGTGGAAACTGGTTTAATGCTTGTCCTTTCAACCTTTCTTTTGGCACTAAGGCTATGTTCTCTTTTTATAGGACCCCTTGGTTAAAAATGTTATTTATTATTAGATTCCTTTTATTCAGGAGAAAGATCCTGTATATTTTTGAGCGCAGAACTGTATTTTATTCTAAGGAGACTATGCAATAAAATATTTTCAAATTGCACAAGTCTTAGCATTGTGGTTTTGGAGGATACAGATTTATTCCTATAGCAAATAATTATAAAGATTTAAGTAGGTTTTAGTAAATTAGGCAAAGTAAAATGTTGGTGAAAGTTATGACTTTATAATAGAATATCTTCATGGAGATGGTCCATCTGACGGGACCAGCTGAGTCGTGGCTCTAGACAAGTGTGATGTGCACAAACTCATCTTGAACTTTCTGTAATATTTTTCTCCCCCTGATTTTTTCCTCTAATCATTCCTCACCCCTTTTTTATTGTGACAGTTTATAACTGACTTCAAAATATGCATGTCTACATGTGCATGCACAAAGGCACACACACACACTTTTCTCTAAATGGGGAACTTCTTCGACTTTCTTGATTTTGGTCTGCTCTCTCTGTGGCTTACTTTCACGACAATGTGCACATACCTTTCTTTTCTATCATTTGTCTCAGTTGCAATATTATACTTATTATACTTAATATACTTATTTTATTATAATTTGATCAGTAGACTGGAAGAACTATGTCTGTTTTTGTTCATGGCTTGGCTCAGTAAATATTAACTGAATTAAAGGAAGAGAAATATTGAAATAATCTAATAAACTGTTTTCACATCTCTCATTATTAGTTAGTGTTGATTTCTTAGAACCCAGGGTTAAGGCTGACTCATATTGGACCCTTAATAGAAAACTTTGTTGAAATGGATTGGTTGTCCTGTATCAGTGATCTGTCCTGTATCATTATATCATCCCTAGGGGAACCAAACCAAGGGCAATGTGCCTGACTGAGGAGAAGCAGATAAGGAATTACAGGGAGTACATGTGGCTGTATCAGCACAAACTGCTCTGTTTCTTGCAGAAGATGAGTGATTAAATCAAGGGTTAATTCACCTTTGGTGGCACTGGATTTATTGTCCTTTTGGTTTCTTAGGCCATTTGATAGCTGCTGCTGCTGCTAAGTCACTTCAGTCGTGTCCGACTCTGTGTGACCCCATAGACGGCAGCCCACCAGGCTCCCCCGTCCCTGGGATTCTCCAGCAAGAATACTGGAGTGGGCTGCCATTTCCTTCTCCAATGCATGAAAGAGAAAAGTGAAAGTGAAGTTGCTCAGTCTGTCCGACTGTTAGCGACCCCATGGACTGCAGCCCACCAGGCTACTCCGTCCATTGGATTTTCCAGGCAAGAACACTGGGGTGGAGCTGAATTAGTCATTTAGTAAGAAAGTGAGAAGTTCTTATTGCAATGTAAGGGGAAAAAAAAAAAAAACTGATATAAGCATCAGAGACCTTGATTCTTCTATTTTTCTCTTTAGCTAAAGATGGGCACATGTTTTACTCTCTTGGCTGCAATTTTCTCAGCTTAAAATTAAGCTTTGGGAACAGAAATTCTCTTAAATTTCTAACACAAAAATTCTGTGTTTTATGAAATAAGAGAGGATGTTATGTTTGAATTTTCATTTGTTTTACTTATTTCAGCCACACATTTTTGCAAGTGTTTGTCTTACATTCTGAAAAAGCTGAGCACTCCTGAAAGAATATATTTATAAGGCATAATAATGCTGACTTTAACTATGGCCTAGAAAACTTAAATGTGATAAAATTCTCTATTTTTATATCCAGCTGGTCATCCCAGGCTAACTTATAAGAATGATTTTTTACTTCTCATGAAGACATTTGTCAATTAATTGTACTCTGCCTTTGTGTCTTTAGCTATTTAAGTCTGATATATCTCATGTGTATATTATGAATTCCTTTTTCTAACCCATTAGGAAGACATGGTGTAGTGTATGGGCTTGTGGGTCAGACACGACTAGGTTCAGATACTGGCTGTAGTACTGACTAGCTGACTTATCAGGACAATTTATTTATTGGCTCTTTTACCCATTACTTTCTCTAATAAAGGATGATGAAGATGACATCAATGTAAAGATATCATCAACCATTTTGATGACATCATACTGTAATCTTTGCAAGGATTAAATGCAATAATTTGGAGCAGACTGAGTTCCCTCAATTAACATATGTACTCTCCTTTCTACTGTGTTCAGGAGGCTTCTTGAATCAAACAACTTTTTCTTTTTGTAAATACTACACCCTTATAATCAAAAAAAAAAAAAAACTGATATAAGCATCAGAGACCTTGATTCTTCTATATTTCTCTTTAGCTAAAGATGGGCACATGTTTTACTCTCTTGGCTGCAATTTTCTCAGCTTAAAATTAAGCTTTGGGAACAGAAATTCTCTTAAATTTCTAACACAAAAATTCTGTGTTTTATGAAATAAGAGAGGATGTTATGTTTGAATTTTCATTTGTTTTACTTATTTCAGCCACACATTTTTGCAAGTGTTTGTCTTACATTCTGAAAAAGCTGAGCACTCCTGAAAGAATATATTTATAAGGCATAATAATGCTGACTTTAACTATGGCCTAGAAAACTTAAATGTGATAAAATTCTCTATTTTTATATCCAGCTGGTCATCCCAGGCTAACTTATAAGAATGATTTTTTACTTCTCATGAAGACATTTGTCAATTAATTGTACTCTGCCTTTGTGTCTTTAGCTATTTAAGTCTGATATATCTCATGTGTATATTATGAATTCCTTTTTCTAACCCATTAGGAAGACATGGTGTAGTGTATGGGCTTGTGGGTCAGACACGACTAGGTTCAGATACTGGCTGTAGTACTGACTAGCTGACTTATCAGGACAATTTATTTATTGGCTCTTTTACCCATTACTTTCTCTAATAAAGGATGATGAAGATGACATCAATGTAAAGATATCATCAACCATTTTGATGACATCATACTGTAATCTTTGCAAGGATTAAATGCAATAATTTGGAGCAGACTGAGTTCCCTCAATTAACATATGTACTCTCCTTTCTACTGTGTTCAGGAGGCTTCTTGAATCAAACAACTTTTTCTTTTTGTAAATACTACACCCTTATAATCAGCAATTTTTAGAGTAGGAGTTTAATATGGGCTGATGGTTGGAGGGAATGACGGCTCGATACCTAGAAGGAACATGGCTCTGAAGAATGTTTTCTTAGTTATTAAAACAAACAAATTGAGAGATGATGGTGGCTTGGAACAAGGTTAGGTTTAGAGTTAGGGCATTGAAGGGAGTGAGAAGTAGCTGGGAGATGTATGTTGGTAGGGCCTACAAAACTTTCAGATCAATATTTTAAGGAGTACAAGAAAGAGAGAAGTCAAGGATGGTTCCAAGATTTTTGTTCCCCCTAAGTAGAAGGAACTGAAATAAATAAACTGTGATGGAGCTAAAAAAGAATGCTTTCATTAGTTCAGGGGAATTAGAAGGGGGATCAAGCCAATGCAGGGTAAATGTCATGGAAACACACAGAAGACCGAAGACTTCTGTGAAGGGTAGATGTGTATAAGAGACAGCTCTANAGTAGAAGGAACTGAAATAAATAAACTGTGATGGAGCTAAAAAAGAATGCTTTCATTAGTTCAGGGGAATTAGAAGGGGGATCAAGCCAATGCAGGGTAAATGTCATGGAAACACACAGAAGACCGAAGACTTCTGTGAAGGGTAAAATACAATAGAGACTGCTCCCTAGAGAGAATGAAAAGCTATTATCCCATTAAAATGCTTCTGGTTCATCTCCGCAAGGTGAGAAAACTCTAATAATGCACATTATTTCCTGGTAAATCATGATGGAAATGTTGCAGATTTTTGTTCATGAGGACTGAAAAGACTCATCATGCTTTATTCCATGACAATTAACACCAAAGAGAGTAATAACAGTGCACTGTTTGTTAGGTAGTATCCTCAACCTTTTCATATGGTAGACAGAATCCACACAGGCTTGCTAAAGGTATATAGGCCATAAAACCTTTACACAATAATGTTTGACTGTATCTGTGCAGCATTCTAGGGGTTGCATAAGTGGTCTGGTTCTTAAATCTCCTCTAAGAATATCAGACATGCAACCAAAGGCCTCTGGAAATATCGTTTTAAAAACAGATGACCACTAATCAGTAAATACTTGTTCAGTTCAGTTCAGTCATTCAGTTGTGTCCGACTCTTTGCAACCTCATGAACCGCAGCACGCCAGGCTTCCCTGTTCCTCACCAACTCCTGGAGTCCACCCAAACCCATGTCCATTGAGTCGATGATGACATCCAACCATCTCATCCTGTCATCCCCTTCTCCTGCCCTCAATCTTTCCCAGCATCAGGGATTTTTCAAATGAGTCAGCTCTTTGCATCAGCTGGCCAAAGTATTGGAGTTTCAGCTTCAACATCAGTCCTTCCAATGAACACTGAGGATTGATCACCTTTAGGATGGACTGGTTGGATCTCCATGTAGTTCAAGGGACTCAAGAGTCTTCTCCAGCACCACAGTTCAAAAGCTTCAATTCTTCTGCACTCAGCTTTCTTTATAGTTCAACTCTCAAATCCATACATGACCACTGGAAAAACCATAGCCTTGACTAGACAGACGGACCTTTGTTGACAAAGTATTGTCTCTGCTTTTTAATATGGTGTCTAGGTTGGTCATAACTTTCTTTCCAAGAAGTAAGAATCTTTTAATTTCATGGCTGCAGTCACCATCTGCAGTGATATTGGAGCCCCCCAAAATAAAGTCAGTCACTGTTTCCACTGTTTCCCCATCTATCTGCCATGAAGTGATGGGACCAGATGCCATGATCTTCATTTTCTGAATGTTGAGCTTTAAGCCAACTTTTTCATTCTCCTCCTTCACTTTCATCAAGAGCCTTTTTAGTTCTTCTTAACATTCTACCATAAGGGTGGTGTCATCTGCATGTCTCAGGTTATAGATATTTGTCTCAACAATCTTGATTCCAGCTTGTGCTTCTTCCAGCCCAGCATTTCTCATGATGTACTCTGCATATAAGTTAAATAAGCAGGGTGACAATATACAGCCTTGACATACTCCTTTTCCTATTTGGAACCAGTCTGTTGTTCCATGTCCAGTTCTAACTGTTGCTTCCTGACCTGCATACAGATTTCTCAAGAGACAGATCAGGTGGTCTTGTATGTCCATCTGTTTCAGAATTTTCCACAGTTTATTGTGATCCACACAGTCAAAGGCTTTGGCATAGTCAATAAAGCAAAAATAGATGTTTTCCTGGAACTCTCTTGCTTTTT